>JALHLI010000006.1:2342500-2860000 GCA_023349425.1 Anthopleura sola | reverse complement strand
CGAGAGGCGAGAGGCGAGAGGCGAGAGGCGAGAGGCGAGGGCGTCGCCACCCATACTTCTCACACCAAAAAAAAAAAAAAAAAAAAACCCAACGAGTACAAGAGTAAGACAGGGCAGAGTATAGACCTTCTTACCTTGGACATAATGTTTTCCCATTTCAGACCATATGTGGAATTGTAGAATTCACACTGTAGGAGTTCCATTTACTCAATTTTCGCTAGCGGGCTTTTATAGTAATTGCCTTATTTGATGTCGGTAGTTTCTTCAGCTAGTAGCTGGTCTTACGAGGAGTTGATCATGACGGTGTGCAATTTACCCCCTATCTCCATCGTTGTTTTGTTTTAAGAGTATTCAAAGCTGAAGCTACACGGACTACTGAGTGAGAAGTGTCAAAACAAACGTGTGAGATCCCTGGGTATACTAATTGAACTAAGGACGTTTCATTTTAGCAGCCATCGCAATTAGTCAACTGAGCCACACTGTCTTGCTCCTAAAGGTATTTTGATAATTTCTCTTCCACTCTACTCAATTGTTAATGGTTTGAGAAACACTTTTAAAAAAATTCAGAGTTCGATTTTTTAGTTTGAATATGATTGAATAGATCTCTTTACTTTTCGTTTTTTTTTTTTTTCATTCCAGACCACGTGTCATTCACTTTAGAATGAGAATAAAATTCTTTGTTTGAGTTGTATCCTTATTTTTGTTTCTTCTCATGCGCAACTGTAAAAAAAACCAATTACGTTTTACAACCATCACTCCCCGTAAGGGATGGGCTCTTCCGTGAGGAAAACTACTCATAAAAACAGAAAGTGTTTTTAAGAATCCCAACTGGCAAGGAGCCAACACAGTTGGCTTTTTACGAGCATGGTCGAGAAACTAAATTTGAACAAAACTTAATACTCTATAAAGCAATGACGCGTTGTTTGAAATGGGTTTGAAGGTAATTGAACTATGGACAGTTCATTTTGGCACAGGCAGCGCAATTACTCAGCCACCAACTTGCTTCTAAAGGTATTAAGAAAATTGTCTCCCACTGTAGTCGATTATTAATGCCGGTTTGCAAAACATTTTCTTAAAAATTCAGAGTTTGATTTTTAGTTTGAATATGATTAAATAGACCTCTTTACATTGGGCTTACCGTTCTTTCAGAACACATGTCATTCTCTTTAGAATAAGAATAGGATTCTTTGTTTGAGTTGTATCCTTTATATTCGTGTTTCTTTTCATGCGCAAATGTTAAACAAAAAGATGATACTCTAGGCAATGACACGTGGTTTGAAATGGGAAAACATTACGCCCAAAATAAAAGGTGTATTAATGATTTCTTAATTAGTATTCGGTATAATCTCCGCCGTTTTTCATCCGGTTTTAAAGATGTTTGTGCAAAGTACAGAAGTTACGAGGTGAGCAGATGTGAAAATTCACAGTACATTTCTATATGTTCTATTTCAGTTAGTTAGCGAGCCAATAGTATTTGATAAAGATTCTTTTAAGGAACCGTTTTGAAATTGTTTCGCAATTTCTTTCCGTTCCACTTTCCTTTCATGTTTTTTTTTATCCTTTCCTTTCCGTACGCGTTCTCTTCGTTTCTTTTCTTTTCGTTTCGTTTCGTTTCTTTCCTTTCCTTTTCTTTCTTTTCGTTTCCTTTCGTTTCCCTTCTTTTCTTTTCCTTTCATTTCCTCATTTCTTTTTCTAGTGCATGCTTATCCCTCTCCTCTCACATCTTCTCCTTTCCTTTCCTTTCCTTTCCTTTCTTTCGTTTCTTTCGTTTCTTTTCTTTCTTTTCGTTTCCTTTCGTTTCCCTTCTTTTCTTTTCTTTTCCTTTCATTTCCTCATTTCCTTTTCTAGTGCATACTTTTCCCTCTCCTCTCACATCTTCTCCTTTCCTTTCCTTTCCTTTCCTTTCCTTTCCTTTCTTTTCGTTTCTTTTCCATTCGTTTCTTTCTTTTACTTTTCTTTCATGCCTTTTCCTCTCCTATCTTCTCCTTAATTCTTTTCATTAAACCATTTTTGACCACAAAAACTACATACAATATCACTAATCAATACCCATCTCAAATTCCTTGTCCTATATCTTTCTTAGCATACAAACAGATTTTTATCATCTACAAGAATATACAAGCCATGCATGGATTAATTAATCCCTGCTAGTCTTATTGAATCTAACTATATCAAAAATCACTTATCAGATTTTATATATCGGCTTAAATCTAACTGTATACTAAAGAAAAGGTAAACAAATACTAGGCATCTTAGTATCCCGCGATCAGAAAACGTTCAAAATTAACCAGTTTTTTCTTTATAGGCCGCCGTTTTCATAAGCTAATTCTCGGGCTTTAAATAGGAATGTCGCCACTTAAAAACTAATATAAGAAGAATATCACCGGCAAATACTCGTAAAAAAGATGGGACATTTCCCGCTGAGTTTTACTGTTAAATGGTATCCAGTCTCGGCCAATGAGAATGCGAGAAAAATCTCAAGGTGTCCAATTAGAACGCGTTGAATGCTGTCAGATTCAACGAATGATTACAGCACTAGCTGTAGTTTTGCTTTCATTTGAAATCTGTTGGAGATAAGAAAGGACGAAAAATCAGTTCTGAGGACTAAAGTTTTAAGGTACGGTGTTCTCTCAATTCTCATCCTACATAGTGTTCTTTATCGGTATCATTTTGACTGACATCTTTTTGTTATCCTCCTCTCATGATACTTTAGTAACGATAAGAGTATGTGTTCGGATCGAATTATTCCCAGGATTTCATGATCACTCACGATTTCTTATAGTTCACGTCTGTCGTATTAGATGATCTGAGCCTGATAATTCTAATGACTATATGGCCAAAGAAAAGCCATTTTAATAGTCGACTCGAACGTTCCAAAACCAAGCTATAAAATCATAACATGCATGACTATGATATTCAGTGCTTTCTCTTGGTAATTATATGTATTCTATAACAACTTTGAACGATAAACAAGTGCAAAAAAGTTATAAGTCTTGACTAATTTAATTTATAGCCAATTTTCTAACATAGACCTTGTTGGCGCCAGCCAGTAGAATCCCCCATCGAGAATACTCCTAAAACGCCCAAAAAAACCGCGCAATTTCAGAACCCGTTATTAAAACCAATCAAGTTCATTTCTCTGGATTTTTTTGCTAATTTATTCGTTGTTCGTAGGAAGCCATAAGAAAGTGCTCTTCCCACTTTTAATTTTTCAAGCCACGCGCTATTCAATTTAGCATTATTTATGTTTTCTCGTTATCATTATTATCACCGGTTATTTTGTCGTTGATGTGGATCATTATGGTTTAGCCTTAAGGTTATATAAAAACTCATGTACGAGACGTTTAGGCTACCAACTTATTAGATGTCTTTGTAACCTTGGAATATGATATTATACTGAGTTATATCATTCTTATTCAATGTCGGAAAATGTATGAGGATAAATATATAAGAAACTGTTTCTGCAGAATCGTTTTCATGGATTTACGAAAATTAAAACTGCTTTGGAGGACTGTACGAAACAAAACAAAAGACAGGAATTGTCGGATAAGTGTCATTGTAAAACTTGTTTCGATAGGATATTTTTTATTTTAGGTGGGATTTGATATTGTTTCACTTAAAAGATGTGAATTTGTGAGGTGAAATTCATATGAAGTTTTGAATTTAGGATCAATTTCAACGTACTTCGATAGTCCATGAAGACATCTATCTAAAGAGCAAGGGGGAGGGAAGGAGGGAGTGAAAGGAAGTGAGAAAAGTTAGAACTTTTCGGTACTGTTTCAAGAACGGCAGAGCCAGGGGGGGGGGGGGGGGGCGGGGGGCTGGGGGAGGGGGGTTTAGACCCCCCTCTTTTCCTTTAACACACCAGTCTTTTATTTTTCTAATCATAGCCCCCTCCACTTTTTCCCTTAAGATTGCATACTAACCCCCCCCCCCCCCCCCCCTTCCAATTTAAGATTTGCATCACCAACCGAGTTTATTTGCTTAGCTGTACGATTTCAGTTACAAATGCGTGAGTGAAGGTAATTGTAATCGCGAACATCTTGTTTATTTTGATTTATTTCTTTTGCAAAATCTTTACAAATAGTCGCCGGGGGAAACAAAGGGCGAACTAATAGAGAGACATAAGGGATAAAAGAATGAATAAGTAACTGGAAAAATAAACAGACGGACGGATGAAGAAATCTGGAACAAATTTATTGAGATAAAATTTGGAGGAGAGGAAGCGAATAGAACGTAAAGAATGGACAGAATTGGATAAGATGAGAAAGAAATGGAAAAGAAAGAAAGGGAAGAGATGGCAAGGAAAGGGAAAGAGAAGAAAACGAATGAATAGGAAATAGGATGGGATAGAATGAAAAGTAAAGAAAAAAAGAAAAGAAAAGGATTGAATAGGAAATAAATGGAAACAAAAAACAAAAAAACGAGAGAAAGAAAGGATCAAATCTTACAAATCTTTTTCGTCCTCCCCTCATTTCAAGGCATTACGCTTAACTATCGCTGTGGTTCATCACCAGAAGTCTTGCGGTTCATTATCGGAAGTATTGAAGTCCATTACGGAAGTCTTATAAGCGCTAAGAGATCGAGTCTCCTGTGCTTACATATCCAGAATATTGAATTGAAAAATGATGAAATGATCTGGACCGGATAGCCGTGATTGTAATTGGCTGTCATTATCGTTAATGTGCACAAGTGAAGTAGCTAGACAGGAAAGCGGATAGAATTGAATGGCTTTTGAATTCTGTTTAGACAAATCCTTACATGTAGCTCTCCATACACACTTAGAATTTCCTTCCTCTTTCATTATAACAAAGCTCAGAAAATTAAAACAAAAAAAGAAAAAAACAGTATTTACACTAGTGTATGCAGAATTACAATAAAACCGCGGGGGGAAAAATAACAATATTTGCACTATATTATATAGAGTACGAAGAATTAAAAAAAAGCAGTGAAAAACTCTTACAGGATTAATTCTAAGTTAAGATTAGAATGTTGATATTTCGTTCGAAGAAACTCCGGAGAAGCAAATATTTGTCACATCGAGAAATAAAGCTTTGCTCAAAAAAATGTAGATATATTCAGCTTAGGACGGTATGTTTGCCCTTTTCAGACTACATTTCTTTCCCTTGAGTATTCACTTCTTTAATTCTAGAGAACGTGTGAAAAGATTCAGTTATAAAGGAAAAAAATTAGTGAATTATTTTTAAAAGATGCAGAATTTCTAAATTCTTTTTAAATCGTAATTTTTTTTTATTTTTTTTTTTTAACATTTATGTTTTAATACAAAAAAAAAGTCCTTGTTTTACGAGGGTAGCACTTAATAACCAGTGACTAACAAACCTGTGGCCCTCGTTCCATGATCGAATTGGAATTAAGAAGTTTGTTTTTTATTTGTGGAGGGAGGAAATCCAGGGATCCAGAGAAAAACCCTCGAAGCACAGGAGAGAACCAACTAGAAACTCTACTCACATACAACACCGAGGCGAGCGCTCTCACCATTACGCCACCTGTGCTTCCCTAAAATCATTCTATACACTTACATTCATAACAAATCGCATTCGTTCGTGATAGAGATTATTGTAGAAATTACATTGAACGTCAAAACATCTTTTAATATGCGTTCTGGATCAAAAGTAATTATGTATTGGAGCTTTTTACAGCTAAACTAGTAGTTTTTCTCCAACTTTTTAATTGACGATTTTCAAAATTGAAACTTAAATTATTAATTTTTGTAAGTTATTCCGAATCAAGAGCAACTGAATGTTATAATTGTTTTTTTTTTTTACAGATATTTTTACTTTTCCCCAACTTCATAATTCACAATTTTGAAATCTCAGTGCACAAATTCTTTTGGTGCTAAGACACTAGATTATGACTTGATATTGTAAGAATGAAGTACAGTCTGGATAATAATTAGTTTTTGGCTGATTGAAACCGTTGTGTTGTCTTGATGGCACTGAAGAAACAGTGCTGTGAATAACACTTCAAATGAGAAAAGCCAAAGAACGAACGGACGAACGAACTAACAAATGAACGAACGAACGAATGGATGGATGGATGGATGGATGAATGGATGGATGAGTGGATGGATGAGTGGATGGATGGATGGATGGATGGATGGATGGATGGATGGATGGAAGAATGAATTAATGAAAAAATAAATCGAAATGGGTAAAGATAAAACAAAGAAACGAGTGAATGAACGAGTGAATGAATTAAACAAACGAATGAATGAAAAACTGAATGAATAAATGAAAAACTGAATGAATAAATGAATGAATAAATGAATGAATAAATAAGTGAATAAAAAAAGGGAAAAAATGAAACCCAATTTTCGATTGTACTCCTTCTCCCAAACCACTCTTGAAATCAATGCGATACCGAACAAACATCTCTAATTTCTAATCTAAAAGGGACAAAAAATATTTTCATAGCTCAGCTAATAATCGGCGAATATGATGTTCAAGGCTGTTTCAAAGTCAATGACATCACATGTAATAAGTCGATAAGTAATTGTGACAGAAATTCCCCCGACACAAAATCTTTCATTAGAAACTGTAAGCAAAGCAACTTGATCCCTAATACTGAAAAGAATTAACATTAGTAAACATGGCTGAAAGTTAATTGGAATCATAATGATTTCCCTCAACTTTATTTGTTTTCTTAATCGTAAATTACGTCAAGAGGGGAAAGAAAAGAAAGCTCTTGACGTCTGTCTAGTGAAAAGTACATGAAAGTTACAGCTGGGTTTAGCGGGCTGGTTTGTTCCAATAGAGGGGTTTTACCGCCGGCAGCCATGAATATTGTATCCCAAAATAATCGAAAATTTACACTTTGGGAAAAAGAAGCTTTTAAATGCAAAAAAAAAAAACAACAACAACATTGCATTGTTCTTGTCCTACAACATGGCTGCATCGAACCATGAAGAATTCCTCTGTTGGAAAAGACTTGATCGTTGCTGTTGTTTTTGTTGTTGTTGTTGTTGGTGGTGGTGGTGATGTAGCAGTAGCAGTAGCAGTAGCAGCAGCAGCAGCAGCAGCAGCAGTAGCAGTAGCAGTAGCAGTAGCAGTAGCAGTAGCAGTAGCAGTAGCAGCAGCAGCAGCAGTAGTAGTAGTAGTAGTAGTACTAGTAGTACTAGTAGTACTAGTAGTAGTAGCAGTAGTAGTAGCAGTAGCAGCAGTAGTAGTAGTAGGTGGTGGTGGTGGTGGTGGTGGTGGTGGTGGTGGTGGTGGTGGTGGTGGTGGTGGTGGTGGTGGTGGTGGTGTGGTTGTGTGGTACGTGATGGGATAGGTCATTTTTTATTTCATCATAGCAGAGGTCATTTATAATCCAAACGCATGAAACATACTCAGCATGACTTTGATTTAAAGACGTGAGGAATGAATAATCTCAACTAATTTTTTCGAAATAAATCAGCTCTAGATTTAGCGAAGTATCCGCAATCCATTCCATTGATCATCATCTTTCTTAATCTTTTGATAATCATTTGTTATATTGAATAGTTAATGAGAAGATCAAGAGAGTTTGTCAATTAGCATTAGCTTCCAAAAGATGTTTATACAAGCCAAACCTCAAGTGAAACTTATTTTAATTGTTTGATTTTAGTCTCGATTGGTAGTGATTGGAAATCAACAGAATATAAGCAAGACAAATCATTTATAAGCTGCCGGGATTGAAAAGATGAGCGAGTCAAAGTGGATATAAAGTGAAGAGGATTACAAGAAAGATCCACTCAAGGTAGAAGTCTAAGTGAGCGGGTGTTTACAACGAGAAGTTCTACACAGATCGTTGAAGATATGAATGCAAGTGTCGTAAATTGCACTTTGATTAAAGTGCTTTTGAACTGCAGCGACCACAACCGCTTCAACAAGTCCAACGAGGAAGACGAAGAAGATGACGAGGAGATGAACTTTGGTTTTAGCGCAGATCAAGACGTTTTTCCTCTCCTCTTAACGGCTTTTATTATAATCATCAACACCTTTGTTCTCTTTCTTGTGTACAAGAGGAAAGTTCTCCGTACTGTCACAAACTACATCCTTTGTAGTCTTGCAGTTTCTGACTTGCTGACGGGTCTCTGTAGTATTCCTATCTACTTAGCCTGCAACATCATAAGAAAGCCTGAAATCTGCTTCTGGTC
The DNA here is from genome assembly GCA_023349425.1 of Anthopleura sola. Classification (NCBI taxonomy): domain Eukaryota; kingdom Metazoa; phylum Cnidaria; class Anthozoa; order Actiniaria; family Actiniidae; genus Anthopleura; species Anthopleura sola. Next base: position 2,851,863 of record JALHLI010000006.1, on the reverse strand, counting down.
GGAAGTAATGCTACGACTCACGTCTGTCTCTACGGTTCTTCATCTTCTGATGGTAACCATGGATCGATACCTCGCTATCATTTACTCTCTGCGCTATCATTCCCTTGTGACGAAGAAGCGAGCCGTTCTTGTGTTGAGCGGGATTTGGAGTGTTTCATTATTCATGGCTTTAGTGCAACTGGCGTGGATAAAACCTGAAATGAGCGTACAAGAGCGACCTAAGTCTATCAAAGATAAAGAAATCCCGTATGATCTTCTGTCCATCGGTCTGTTCTTTACGGTGCCTCTTCTAGTCATGCTCATCACTTACAGCTGCATCTTTTTCGAGGTTCTTCGCCAGTCTCGTAATATCAAGAAAAACAGCGTCCCAGGCTATATGGAGAACCGTCGCCAAGATCGTCACGAGTGGAAAGCAGCAATCATGTTCGTTATCATGGTTGTCATCTTCGTTGTTTGTTGGCTGCCTTATTTCATCCTCCGCCTCCAGCACAACTTCAGTGATTCGTTCTTCACGCTCCCACATGTTACAGAATACATCCTCATCATGCTTCGGTTCCTCACTTCCTTCATCAACCCTTGTCTCTATATCTTTGGCAAACACGACTTCAGAAAGGCTTTGAGTAAAGTATTTGGGTGGAAAAGAAGACCAAGCCGTTCTGAGACGACTAGAACCTCGTTGCTCAAGACAACCGAGATGTAGAAACACTGCATGTAATCCACGGGGAAAGGAAATAAAAGGAAGATTATGACCATCTTTTGAATTGGAACTGATTTGGACTGAGATCTAGAGCAATTGAATGGCTTTTTCGACTCGAGTTTTCAAGAGGACAATTTTATTTTACAATTGACTGAAAGGAATGAAGAAAAAAGGCAAAAATACCCTGACATTTCGACTTGAAAAAACAACTGTGAAATCAGATCAAAGAATGGAATTTTAGAGTTTTTGTTTTGCTTTAGTTTTCGGTACGTCACGTTAACTGAAAACATTGTAATGACTAAGATGGCACATCGGGTGTTCGACAAACGCAAAGTATTTTGCCTGACCTAGCCATGAAGTCTACGACGATTACACTCATAAATGCATAAGAAAGAGTTGAACACTAGTGAAGTGAGGGGTTATTGTATTCTGAAGGAAGAGAGCTCATTACAAGCCTAATTGTTTGCTCTATCCAATTAAGTTACTGATCAAGCACCTTTCCCAAGAAACTTGGATTATATATCCCTTATATCCAAGATACTTGAAATAAATACGATCCTAAGGTTAGTCACGGCGGAGCTAGTAATATACTAACGATTGCATTAACAGAACCGACAAGAGATATATCACTTCTTCCGGGTCAGGAAATGAATCAAGACTGAGAGAACTGAAAAGTCGGAACAAAATCATGTATCCAATTACAGCGAATCTTATCGATGTCTGCTTTATCAAGAAAGATAAACCTTTCGCAAGTCAAAACGAAAACTCAGAAGCGCGAAGGAGTAATTGGAAATTCGTATTCCCTTCTTCTGAGATTAAGATTAAGCAGAATAACAATAGCTTATCGTTGAGACGCCTTTCCCGATAGAACACTTGACAGTATTTACATAGAATTAAATACGAAAAAGTTGTGTACATTTTTGTTTAAATACGGAGGTTGACATGGGGTTTAGTTTGACATAGACTTTTTAATTGACCGAGAAATTTTATTACTTTACAAGCTACTTTCAATTGCAAGCACCGTCAGGTCATGTGATTATTTCCCGCCAATTGGAATGCCGGACGCGAAATTAGTTTAAACGAAACTTTTGACATTTTGAAGTGGAAACGCGAACTATTTTGTGAATGATTCGTAATGAGATTTTATATAACGTCTTACGTCAACTTTTCAACATAGTTCAGTCATTTCTCGCGAAAATTTTGCTAGTTAATTATATTCATTTGTTTCTAAAAATGACAGTTTTTACCCATATAAAAAAACATCGTCTGAGAAATTGAATTAAAAGTTGCTTTTTTCATTAACTGCTAATCGGAGTTCTCAATTTACATGCGAAATATGGCGGGAACTTGTCACGTGTTACGGGTATTATGACGTACGTTATTAGCCACTTTGGAAACGAGCAAGGGACTGGGGCGAGTTTTGAATTTTAATCTTATGAGCAAAAAAATTTTCTCTTCTGATAAAGCATCTCATGATTAGTAAGTCTGGCAAATTTGAACATGATTGAATGAAAAGAACTAGAATTATTGGCATTCAAAAGTGTCAAAAATTTACCGAAAGAATGTATGGTCACAGGGGACAAGTGTCCCCTGTAACCATACATTCTTTGTAAATTTTTAACACTTTTGAAGGCTTGTAACTCTGCTTCTTTTTAACGAAACACCTTCAAATTTGCCAGACTTACTAATCATGAGATGCTTTATCAGATGACAAAACTTGTGACAAAAAAGTGGCTAATTCTACTTCAGCTGGTCGCCGTTTTTACCTAAAAATGCTATGTCTTCGTAGTATTTGACAGAAATGTGAAATTTTGATTCGACTCGTAGGCAGGCTCTGGCTTAATTTTGTTGAAAAGAAATAGTAGACTTTTTGTGTATATATCTCAGACCTTCTTCAGTGTAAAGAACGCAAGTGTCATGTATTGTTGCACGGGGCATTTAGAATCTATAATCTATTCTAGATTTCGAAAACGTCTGCAGAATTTTTAGGGAACTAAGCCAGAGTCTACGAGTGAAATTGAAATTATCATAAACTCTTGGCTGCAACTTTCACAGAAATGTAATACTCCAATATTTATATAACTTATTGCGATTTTGAGCCGCCAATACGTGTTTATATTGGCGGCTAGTTGGGAGAAAATATAATCCGTATTGGCCGTAGTTGCGATTTGTATCGCGATTGTTCTATCCCGCGGTTATTCTGAGCCGACATGGCGGCTCTCTCCAGATCAAACTCAGTTATAGGAGAATCGCGATACAATACTAAATTTCACTTTCAACTGTAAATAGCCACTTATCCATGTATCTGTTTATATCAATACCTTATCATCCTGTGTACGAGAAGACTGTATAATAATCGTTAATGCATATCCGGTTCAAGCTTATGGGAGATTGTTAAATATATATATATGTCATCGTGTAACTTAGAGAGGTTTGAGTATGGGTTGGAAACGATACGGCAATATTCGTTACCGTAACCATAACTACGAGTTATGAATGAAAGAATTGTTGGGCTGGGAAACCATTTCAATGTTACGGCATGTCGTACCGTGTCTGTGCTGTAAGTCAGTACCGTATGTTTCCCACTGATATGATAACCATTCCTATGGGAAGCCATTTCAATGTTACGTCATGCCGTACCGTGTACGTGCTGTAAGTCAGTACCGTATGTTTCCCACTGATATGATAACCATTCCTATGGGAAGCCATTTCAATGTTACGGCATGTCGTACCGTGTACGTGTTGTAAGTCAGTACCGTACGTTTCCCACTGATACGAAAAACATTCCTATGGGAAGCCATTTCAATGTTACGGCATGTCGTACCGTGTACGTGCTGTAAGTCAGTACCGTATGTTTCCCACTGATATGATAACCATAACTAAATTCCTCAGTATAATCAAGTGTTTAATAGTGAAGTAAAAGCAAAAAGAAAAGAAGAATTATTTTCCACGTCTTTTAGATTAATCTGTATTTATTGTGCTAACTGAAAGCAACTAGAATTCTTGCTGGTTTACATTCGTCGCGTAACTTCTTAAGCCGCGACCTTACGGCGACAGTTCGCAGCCAAGTCGCCGCAACTTCGGAAATTGGTGTTCGTTTGAAAGAAAATCGCCGAGAGTTGCACTAAATTCCGAGATGTTCGAAATTGCGGCGACTTGGCTGCGAACTGTCGCCGTAAAATCGTCGGACATTTACACGAGGTGCGATAAAATCGCAACTCAAATCGCGCGACAAAATTGCTTGTGCAAAAGGGCATTTAGCGTTGTTGCCGGTTGCGTCGTATTTTTGTCTTATATTATATACCGCTGTACGAGATGTGGTCGAGCTTGAGCCCCGTCAGTTACCGCTGTGCGTAATATGCTGGACAGCCACGTGCGAGGAAATCCCCCCCCCACCCTCACCTTTCTTGAGCTGCCATCAGTGACTGACGGGAACAAGCTAAGGTAGAGCGGTTTGTCCTACTGCATTTATATCAACGGTACCACACCCACCCGTTTCCATGGTCACACGAAATTTATTTATCAGCTCTATAAAGGACAATATCATACATGTAATAGTAATTTAAAAACTTATACATTCAGTTTAACTGTTTAATATTGTTAAAGCAATAATGTTGATGTTTACACCGTATAAAATAAGTACAAATGGATAATATATATATATATATATATCTCAATTACTAAACATTTGTTGCGGTTGGGTCTTTCTTTTCAGTTGTAAGCGAACTCCGAGTACCGTGGGCAGAGGGAGAAGATAAGGACGGGGGAGCCATCCAGAGTTCTCTCTATCACTATACACACAATAGTGTTACTGTCACAACAAATGTGGCTTCTATGATTCCTTTCAGAACTTGATATTTTTATGATCCACTGAAAAAAATTCTAAACCAAAAATAATATGACTGCGATTTCTAACCGCTCAAGTAAACTATAGATTTCTCTCGAAAACTTAAGAATATTTGCCCAATTAAAACTCCTCTTTATTATATGAAATAAAGTGTGATATTGAGTGACATCAAAATGATAAAATTGATATCCCCACTCCCACCAGTGGCCAGTAGGGATACGATTTTTATCAACACTGGTGGTGTCAAATTTCGACTTTTTGCTCATCAAGTCTCAAATTCTCCATTATTTTTCATTGAAGATTTCATATAATAAAAAGAACATTACATGGCCACTTGGAGATACAAATTTTATCTTTTCGTGCTGATATTATCTTTCACTCGTTCGCTGCACTCACTCGTGAGATAAAATTTGTATCTCCGTGCGACCATGTATATCTACCATCACCTATACATTATACCAATTGCTTGATTAAAATATTATTTAATTACTAATCCTATACTATTAATTTTTTTATATTTCTATTTCGTATTGTTAAGATTTATACATTCTCGGTTAAAACCTCTTTGGATGCTTTTTAAAGTTCGAGAAAGATTAAAAACCAATGCGCCTCGCGAAGTGTTGTGTGGCTGTTTTAAGACAAACATGGCCGACCTTAGAACACCACAATTCCATGTTTTTTCAGGTTTTTTTTTTTGGAACACTCTTCGCTTTGCATCTCTAAAATAGGAATTGGCGGGTTGTCGGACGGACGCAATCACAGCTTTCAACAGCGTTTCACTAGTCCAAAGTGACCCTAAATGCGCTATTCCAAAATTCGTGGGAAGACGACGGCGAGGTCAAGCAATACTCGGCTGTTGGATTCTTGAGGCTAAATTTAGAGAAGCAACATAGCAGAGCTTTTTGAACTGTCGCTAAATTCAGCAATGAATTCGTGTTTCGCTAAAATGTTTTCCCAAAAAAATCGTTCAAATTTGATGTTTCGTCCGACATTTTTATGCTTCCTTGGATGGCTTACACCACAGCATGCGAACTGGTTCATCAGTCCTCTCATGAATAATGAAGAGTAGTGCGTCAATTTATGGAAAGTACTCCATCAAACTAACTCAAGTAAAGCCGACATAACTGAGATATGAAGCCACGAGTAAAATATTTTTCCAGGTCGGTTCAACTCATTCTAGCGTCTGCTGAGTCCCTAAGTATTCAATCCATGAACCATAGAGAGTAGCTCGTTTGGTATGGTGACCATATCCCGATTATAAGTCCCGGCTTGTAAGTTAGCCCGCGGGATAAATACAGTACCCGCAGGAATGAGGTGCGTTGTGTGCGTCGATAAACTTGGCTGGTGGATCAAAGGAGGGGCTGGTGGCAGCGTCGAATGGGTCGAGTGCGTCGAATGTGTCGAGGAAGGAGCACGAACTATTATTTGTTCTGCTTCGGGTTCGTTGGTTTCACTGGTACATGGCTCGCTTTCCTCAGCGGGATCTTCATCAGAAATGATCTCTCTAGTTGGTGATACATAATGAGAGGTAGTACTAATGGCTTCGTTCACAAGATCGAGGCCTACAGTGATTTGGGTTTCGCCGATCAAAGCCTTATGCTGTGAAGTGGGTTCTTCTGTCGGTGGGTCGACCTTCAAATTCGCCATTGTCGGCATGTCGGTTGACTTTTGACATATCGTATCCATATCGTACTCATTTTCGGGATGAACTGCTCGTAAATGCTTTTTCAACTTCGCTGGTCCAAGGAATCCGCGTTCACATGTCGGGCAAATGTAGCTAAATTCTTTCGTGTGAGTTTTCATGTGATCGTTGAGGTTGTCGCGTCTCGCGAATCCTTTGTCACATTTCTCGCACTTGTATGGCTTTTCTTTGGAATGTGTAAAAAGATGACGTTTCAGTTTGTCCTCCCTGTAAAATGTGCTGGTACAGCCAGTGTGGCTACGGAATGGACAAGGGAAAACTGGACGATTTGCATAAGGAATGTGGATCAGTTGGTGCCGCTTGAGCTTATCCTTGCGAGAGAACGCCTTCCCACACTCTTCACACACATGTTTCTTGACAAGAGCATGTACCGACCTCTTATGTGCTCGACAGTTTGCGATAGAAGTAAACGCCTTACTGCAAAGATCACAGCCAAAGTTTCTTTCCACTACATGTATTGCTTTGTGTCTTTTAAGGTAGACTTGCGAGTGAAACACCTTGCCGCACTGATCACATGTGTGTATGTGCGTCTCGGTCGCCCTGTGGTTGTCCAGCGCTTCTGGGGTATAATATCTCTTACTACAATCACTGCACTTAAAATGTTTCTTGTGCAAGCCAGAATGTTCCCCTCGTTCATCTTTCGTGCGAAATTCTGCAGGACATTTGGTACACTTGTATGTCCTCTTGGTATTGGTCAAATATATTGGCACAAATACGCTCGTCGCTTCTTGTTTTCGCGTACCTTTTGCAGTGATTGTCTCGGCAACGCTGCCTTCACCACCAAGGTGTACAAGCTGTGATTCAGGAATGTGAACTGTCACAGTGCTATCTTCTTCTTCGTTACTTTGTGTGGTATCTCCTGGTGGTGGGGTTGATTTGGATTTTCGGGTTGTTTTTGGGGTAGAATTTTTTCGCTTGTGCCTCTTTTTTGGTGTTGCTGTGGAACATTATGATTCGGGTTTTAAAACCAGTTCCGTGATTATTTAAGAGTGGGTGAACGGATACACTATGAAAGTCTTTTCTTTCTAAACTCACGCACCCTACTACTACTACATTCAGTATTCTATGAAAACACTACTAAGCTAACATGTTGATTTTTATGGTGGGAGGAAAACCAAACAACCCGGAGAAAACCCCTTAAAACAAGAGATAGAACAACAATACTTTTCATTTCACTACACCGAGGGGAGTGGGGGGGCATTCAGGTTTTTTTAAAAGTACATTGCTTTTGAAGAATCCAGTACATGATTTCTTTTGTATCTCGTTTTTATCCAATATCTGTTGTCAGAATGTGCAAGGGACAAGAGGAATAGGGTTGTTGTTAGCCACCACTCAATCCACCCATGGATCCAACCATAGGGCCATAGGGAGTGAAAAAGGTATTCAATAGACCTCTTTACCTTGGGCGTAATTTTTTCCCATTTCAGACCACATATCATTCCCTTGAGAATAAGATTCTTTGTTTTAGTTGTATACATATTCATCATGTGTCTTCTCGTGTGTAACCATTAAACAAAGAAATGATACTCTAGGGAATGACATGTGGTCTGAAATGAAGGTACCGGTATTTCATTAGAAGCCAGCAACCTAGGAACTCCAGCAACTACTTTCCATCTGACCTACTTTCCATATCTGAGCTGCCTAGAGTCATCTACTTTTGCCATTCCATGTCCCAAATGTACGGCCCGTTTATACAGCTGCCTATATTACAGTAAGTAAACCTTCTGCCTACATGAAATGTTAATGAAATAGGGAAAAATTATGCCCAAGGTAAAAAAGTCACTAGTCTGTGACAAATAAAAACAATATATACTAGTTATACAATGGTTTCGAGTGGCATACCGTGGAATATCACACGAGTCACTTGTAGTTTCTAGTATACACACGAGCCTTAAGGCAAGTTCGTATACAAAGAAAATACAAGTGACGAGTGGGATATCCACGGTATGCCACGAGAAACCATTGTATAACCATTTTATCCTACACCGTAGAAAATACAAATGCATAGATTCAACACACATAGCATGATGGGAAGGAAGAGTGAAATGCCGACGAATATACGGCTTTCCTGCTTTCTGATTGGCTGTATTTTCTATGGTGTCGGATAAATGTGTATATGAAAGCAATATTTAATGTGTATCAAAAAGTGGTAAAGATTATGAGGAATTTAAAAGATATATATCTATCCTACTCACCCATGGTGATTTGTTCCTGCTGTAACTCAACTTCTTGTTCTGTCTGAGCATCAACTTCTTGACTACCTGTAACCATGGTATGAACATCAACAGGATCCAGAATCTCCACTACAACTTTATTTGTACATGTTTCCCCTTCCACAGTATCTGTTATGATTATCCTCTTTGGTTCAAGCTTTTCTTTGGTGTCGCTTAACACCAACTCCCTCGGAGGTGATGAAAGCTGAAGCTCGGCATTGTGGGATGCATGGTCAGGGGGGAGGTTTGCAGGCATAATGAGCTGGGTTTTTTCTCTTGGTTTTTGACACAGTTTTGATTTCTTGTGCTCGATGTAAGCTGTTAAATCTGTGAAGGATTCCTTGCATCTTCCGCAAACATGGATGTCTAGCTCATCATCTGGTAGAATAGCAAAATAAAATTTAGACTGAAATTTATCATAATCCTTCTCCTTTTTCTGCACTCCTGAACTTCTGTGGCCCTCTGTTTAACATCTTGAAGTGATATGAGAAAACCATTTTATGTAGTCATCTGAGCTATGGCGAAGGTCTAACCCTTTGCAGATATTTTTAGAGCAATTTTTCGGGAATTCAAATTTAGCTTTCAAGGCTTCATAATTACATTTCAATTCATCCGATCAAAACTCTGATATTCCAAAAGAAGTTTCAGTTAAAAATTAGGTCTTGGACCCACCATCATGAATGATTATGAATTTTTTTGTGCAAAAGAATTCACTTCCCAACTACATTTCTAAGTATCAGCTTGAAAATCTTTGAAAATATTTTAAAGTTATTTGAGGTGCCAGAGTTTTGATCATACTTGACATCTAGATTTGGAATTTAAACAAAAACACCAAAGCTCAAATCAAAATATGAGAGTTAGTGGTCACATGTGAAGTAAAATAGCTGTAAAACTAACCTGATATGTTGACTACAGCTTGAGCTTGAGACACAGGTACCGGCTGCAAAAATAGTTGGTAAAAAAAACATAAAAAGTTAATCAGTTGGCATTGACAATTACAATTTATCCCACACCATAGAAAATACAGCCAATCAGAAAGCAGGAAAGCCCTTGTATATTCGTCGGTATTTCACTCTTCCTTCCCATCGTGCACTGTGCGTTGAATCTACGCATTCGTATTTTCTATGGTGTGGGATAAAATGGTTATACAATGGTTTCTCGAGGCATACCGTGGAAATCCCACTCGTCACTTGTATTTTCTTTGTATGCACACTCGCCTAAAGGCTCGTATTTATACTAGAAACTACAAGTGACTCGTGGAATATTCCACGGTATGCCACTCAAAACCATTGTATAACTAGTATGTATTACACTTGTCACTATTCATCTATCTCTTCTTTTATTATATGCTTCAGGAGCTTTCTCCAGATTTTCATAATTTTCTGCCTAAATCACCACAAAACTGGACAAGCTTTTTCCACTGAATTTCAATCCTTATTGAAAAGGATTTCCTGTGGCCCTAACCTGCAGGGATACAAAACTTAATTCAGCATATCCCTCATTTCAGTGCCAAATGCATAACATGAATTTTATCACAGTACTATCTATTCACTTTTAATAAAGCAAACATCAAAAATATACAAGGTCGCATTAGGCATCTTTTTACCACAATTATGTGACATTATTAGAAACATTATTAGAATAATATTTGTATGACTTGAATCTAATTGCTTAATTTTTCTAACCAATAAAGATACATATTTTTTCAAACATTTAGGTGGCATTTTTTCAAACATTTGGATTTAGATTTAAAAGCATAGATATTTTTATGTGCGTTCTAAGCAACCCTATATTCTTATTATATGAAAAAAATAATCAAATTTGTGAAGCTACCTATCATTTGTTATGCTTTTTGTATCGTAAATTATGCTAATAACACGTCACTTCTAAACATTAAAAATAGGTTTAAGAAATTTTTCACGCTAAAATCCATAACGAAAGCGCTATTTCAAAACTTGAAAAATTTGACCTTTCGATGTATTTACGAAGCGGAAACCAAAATATAAGCTTTGGGTTAAAATTATGTCTCCGCGTCCCCAGTAGCTGGAGAAGATTAGGTTACAACTTACTTTCGTGTTCTCACAAACCCCCCGATAAACAAAAAATTCCTAAGATTCCTCTGAAAATATAATCGTTGATGCTATGCTTAAGGTAAACTATGAGAAAGACTTCAACTGCTATTATCTTGGATTGTTTATCTCTTGCCAAACACAAGAAAAATAGCGCAGAAGAAGCTCACCATTTTTATGGTAACAAAACCTAAATACAGATTTTTGTAGCTAATACCTACTCTGATCGCTTAAACAATTTGCTCACTTCTTAGTGAAAATACAACGCTCTAACAAGCATCGAGGAATCCTTAGAAAATTATTAGCATTATAACATTAAATGTACAAGAAAACAGTCTCACCTCACTAGACTCATCCGCCATTTTGAAAAGGTCGTTCCCTCCTGGACGCTCTGGAAGACTTGCTTTTTACTTCGGAGTTTTAGGTTTATCGTTGTAAAAATACGACCACAAGTGTTAGATATTAATTCATAAACAAGTTGAGATGGTGCAGTAAATTTGAAATGTCTTCGAAGAGGAATTTTGAGGGTGAATCCGAGGAGCTTCTGGGTCGCTGCTGGAGGCGAAGAAGAACGCTTATCCCGAAAAACAATGCGGGTTCGAAAAAAACACAGGTTACCCAACAGTGTACTCTAAAAAGGTTTCATTTTTGTCACATTGAATAAGTCTTTCAATTTTAAGCGTTCATTTAAAGTTGTTCTATATTTTAAGTTATACTGGTAAAGACAATACAATAGTTATTATATAAAATATTTTTTATAATAAAGACAGAACGAGGAAAAAGAGAAGAAAAAGAAAAATTGAATAAATTTTGTATTCAGTCTTTTCACTAATTCGTTTATCCTCCTTCCTTAATTATTAATATTTCTTCCCTCACATCATCTTATTTGTCACGTTTCTTCTTTTCGTCTTAACAAATTGTCCTATTTCACTATGATGTCAAAGCTTGTTTACGTGAACAACAAGAATAATAGACTAAAAACGGAAATTTAGGCTAAATTTTCTTTCGTTCGGGATGATATTTAGTGCGATATTTAGCCGCTCTCGCATTAATATCATAAACCAAATGAAAAAAATAGCGAACGTTGAAGTCGTACAGCGCTTGTGATCCTGGTCCAGGTTGGGCTGCCTGTGCTAGCTATATTCCGTGCGCGCGTTAACTATTACGGACGGAGACGAAATATAGTGTTTATGATAACCGCTCTAAAAAAAACTTGATGCGTGGGGAATGATAAAAGTACTGGTCTACAGCTATTTTGAAAAAGGTTTGTGAAGTCAGGTTTTGTTGCTTGTTACATACCAATGCAGGATGGTAGATGTGGCAAGCAATATAAGAGTTTCCCAAACTTTATCTGTATTGCATGTCAGTTTTCCCATAGGCGGTGGGCTAGGGTGGGCAGGGGGGTTAAAGCACCCCTCAGCTTTTTTTAAGGGTAATTTTGAATCTTCCCAATTGCAATTCCCTTTTTTTTTTTTGCTTCGGAGATTTTGACAGTGTTATTGTTTGCTCCCGCGATTTTTAGTTGCACTATTTATTTATCCTTGTTCACACCATCGTAATCGTAGTCGTAAGGAAACAAACCCTTCTGATAGTAGCTTACGATTATAACCGCTCTTTACGATACTGGGCTTTAACGCTGCTTACATGAGCACAAAGTGTCTCGGTCCCGGGGGGGGGGGGGGGGTACTTCGGGTCGTTTAATACGGGGATGCTCCGCCCGGACTCTCGACCCATTACCCTTTTCTATACCCAATTTCGGCAAAAAGGTACAGCTTTTACATACTTTTTTGACTGAAAGGGCACCCCTTTCATATACTTTTGAAGAAAAGCTACCCCTTTTTATGCCAAAATTCACAAATTCCCACCCCTTTTCTATACCTGCGGCCTGAAAAACGTAACCCTTTCGGGCGGAGCATCCCCGTAAAGTCAATTATAGGGAGTATATCCCCCCCCCCTCCCCCGGGGTCTCGGTCTTTTTTCAATTTCAATCAGGATTACTGACACAAAATTTTTTCAAAAGTCTGCAATACTTTGCTCACACTCGCTATAAATACGTATGGTAATCTCAGCAACAAATGTAAAAGAATATCATTAATATCAAGACTGCTTCAAGAATTCTTAAAACAATCGAAAAGGCGGCAAAATGGTCAGTCTCGCGCGCTTTCGTCCAGACGAAAAATTCCTTGGTTGGGCTCCCTGTGTTCAGCCTGGTTACCCAGATTGTTCCATGTGCGAGGTCCAGAAGTGCTTCAAAACAGTTCAGTCTTTCGTTTATTCTTGCGAAAATATTCTTAAAACTAAAGGAAATATTGCAAAAGCTTGTTAAACTCAAAGGTTGGTACCTAATTCCGTAAACATTTCAACGATAAACGGCTTTGTTCTAGAATTTAAGGCAAATTCGTCGGGAAATGCATTATTCGCGCGCTTTGTTTTGAAAAAACAAGTTTATTGCCGAGATAGAAATTGTGTTTTTATTTACATTTTCTTTTATCTAAAGATATTCTTAAAGCCTTCTGTCAATTTAGAGACACTTGTTAAAGTTAACTATACTCTTAGATATTTATAATTTTGCATATTCTAAATTTATTGAGCAAATCTGAGCTAAAAACCAACGCAATTTGCACCAAAAATCCTTCGCAGCTCACAAACACAGCATAAACGTTAACTAAAGTCTAAAAATAGTGCCCGTTTTAATAGTAGAACAAAAATTGTTTCAAAGGTCATTCTCCTACCCTAGCTAGACCTGAGCAAGCAGGTTTTCCAATATTCTTCCACATTCAAATCGTATTGGACTTGCATTTATTGTTTTACAGCCTTGAGTATGTAAAGAGAAGGCATTTGCACAATGCCTCCTAAGAAGAATCCATTAGGGGATGCACGTAAGAGGTTGCAGGAAAAGATTGACAGCATTAAAGAACAGTCTGAGTACATTACACATGTGTTGAATACTACCGTCAGCAATGTAAGTATCATTAGCCTAAAGCATATATAGACATTTATCCCACACCATAGGAAATGCAGCCAATCAGAATGCAGGAATGTATATTCGTCGGTATTTCACTCTTTCTTCCCATCATGCACTGCATGTTGAATCTATGTATTTGTATTTTCTATGGTGTGGGATAAAATGATTATACAATGTTTCTCGTGGCATACCATGGATATCCCACTTGTCACTTGCATTTTCTTTGTATACACCTGAAGGCTCATGTGTATACTAGAAACTACAAGTGATGTGGGATATTCCACAGTATGCTGTATATTACATGTACAGTGCTTCCCAGTCACACAGCCAAAATAGTACAATAATTTGCTGTTGTGACAGAATAGGTTTTTGGTGAATGCATGTTGATCAAAAATGCATGGAAAAATGACATATTGTCAAAAAAACGTTTTCAGGGGCACATACCTATGGTATGTCATGGAGAGGCCTTGATTGACCTCTACCAAAACCTACTTTGTGCGATGGCAAATTGTACGATTTGCAAGTGTGATTGGGAAGTGCTGCAAAGCTTGAATGTAACTTTTCCTTGCACCACTAGCTTAAGCTTGATAACTTTCCTTAATGTACGTTTTTAGTTTAAGCATAATGTTTTCCCATTTCAAACCATGCGTCATTCCCTAGAGTATCATTTCTTTGTTTAGTGGTTATGTATGACAAGACACTGTTGTTTTGTTTATGTAGGCAGTAGACCCAGCTGTTGAACTGTTGAACCAAAAGGAGAGAAAGAAGTTCTTTAACAAGTACTCCCAAGTGAGCCAGAACCTTGAGAAATGTTTGGATTTCCTTCTGGTGTTGAGTGATCATGTTGTTGATCCACAAGATGGCAGCGATGAATCAGGTATGAAAATTGTAGTTATTATTTAACTGTTATCCCTGAAGTGTGACCCACAAATCTTGAAGTCTCTTTTGCAAACTAACATTTCAACAGCCATCAAGTCATTATACAGAAGCCAGTTTGTGTGGGGCTAAAATTTTCAAGATAAAAAGTGAATCAGGCCAAGAAAATCCAAGTTTAAAGTTTTCTGCAAATCAGGACGAACCTTTATCAGTGACTAGACTCCTTAACAGTCCATGATTTGTATTGTGTTTTCCTCATGAATTATTCATGAGTTTTGTTAAGCAGACAATACAGGTTTACATTAGTGGCTCTCTCCCGATCAAACTTATAGGAGAATCGTAATACAACTAATAATAGTTTTATAAATTCTAACAAGTTCAATAAAATTGCTGCAGGTTCCAGTGATGATGGAGTTGATTCCAGTAATGAAAAAAGAGATGAGACAAAAAAGAAGAAAGATAAAGAGGATGGGAGATGTGAAAAAGAAGGTAATATTGACCAGAGCACTTATTTGTGACTACAAATACAATTAATCTTCTCCTAAAACAACCTCTTGGCTGACCAAAGTTAGAGAATGGCTAACTCATACATCAAATCAGAATTTAGCTTGCTACATTCTGCAGAAAGAGGAAATCCTGGAGAACCTGGAGACCCAACAACCTTGAAGTGCCAGTTCCAGGATTCAAACCCCAGACCCTAGAGGTGAAAAGAAAAGGCACTACCGCTACACCACCCTTGATTCCCTGATAAAGAGTCAGACTTTGATGCATTTGTCTGCCTATAACAATACTGTTTGTATTTTTGTTATCAGTCAAAGAGGCTGAAAGTGTAAAGACGCATACAGCTCAAGAAGAGAAACCATTAAATGAAGAAAAACCTGTTAAATTTTACAGTTTGTCTGACAAACCTGGGGGTACCAACACAAAGACTGGATCAGAAAACAAGGTAGATGAATGACAAACAAAATGATTGAGGGAGAGACGGATAGATGGGTAGATGGAAGAAAGGATGGATGGGTGGCTGGATGGGTGGCTGGATAGATGGATGGATGGATGGATGGATGGATGGATGGATGGATGGATGGATGGATGGATGGATGGATGGATGGATGGATGGATGGATGGATGGATGGATGGATGGATGGATGGATGGATGGATGGATGGATGGATGAATGGGTGGATGGATGAATGGATGGATGGATGGATAGATGGATGGATGGGTGGATAGTTGGATAGTTGGATGGATGGATTGATGGGTGAGTTGGTGGATGGATGGATGGGTGGGTGGGTACATGGATGGATGTTTGGGTGGCTGGATGGATGGATGGGTGGCTGGATGGATGGGTGGATGGATGGATGGGTGGATGGATGGATGGGCAGTTGGATGGATGGATGAATGAATGAATGATAAATAAATAGATAAAAAGGGTGCAGAAAGGCAAAAATAACTGGATGAATAAAGAAAAATAAATAAATAGAAATTGAATGAATGAATGAGTCTACTGCTGAATCCATGTATACTGAGATATCTTCTTTTTTGCCATGTTTGTAAGCAAATGGAAAATGATGTAAACTGCTCTCTATTAATAATAGATCAAAGCATCCCAAAATCTTCAATTTCAGGAAAGTGTAAAACAAAGGAGCTAACTTTTATTGGTCAATCATACTGAATCATCTCTTTCTTTCCTTCTATCAAGGGCGCTGCTTCAAAGTCATCAGATTCAACCCAACCAAGAAAAAATCAAAAATCTCCTCAAAGAAGCAAGCAAACACAGCCCAAAGATGGCATTCAAAAACACATCAAAAATGACAAAAATCAACTCAGCTCAGTAAAACCGCCTGACTTTGAAGATAGCAAGCAAAATATACAAGAAAATACAAGAAAAGGAGCAGACAAAACTCAAGCAACATCTGTGAAAAATACTTCTATTTCTCCACTTCAAGAGTCTGCAATCAAGAGGTTTGTCCCTGCACAGGTCAAGATGCCCCAGGCATACCGAGAAGAACAGAGGAGAATTGATAACAAGGAAGATAGGAAGTCACCCATGCAGGCCAGAACCCTGCAGCCCAGCTTGGGGGGGAGTCAGGCTGTTGTGTCAGGGACTGGAAGGAAGTCATCAGCTCAAGGACAGAAGGTTGATAAAGCTTCAAGAAGAGGATCTGCAACAAAAGGTACATAATTTTTCTTGTCTGAATTACTCACTTTTCATTATGTATTGATCAAATAGTAGCATATCTTAGTCATTTAAAAAAAAAGAAAGAAAGAAAGGAAAGAAGGAAGGAAATACAATAAAGAAAAATAAACGCAATTTAGAAAATTGGATGGTCTAAAGCTAAGATTTCCCACTAACATGAAACCAAAAGCCATCTAGTATTGATTTCCAGACCTTTTCACTTCAAAACGGAGCAGACCCTGGAAACGAGGAAGCGTCGAAGCGTCTTTCCAAGAATTTTTATGATTTATGAGCCATCATAACAACATAACAGAAGTGTATGAAACAATCTTATGCTTCTAAAATCCGCTTTTTTGATCAGCTATGGGGAATACCAGTAGTCAACTTTCGACGTTAAGCGACGAGGAAAGAAAGCGCCTAGACGAAAAACTTGAGCGAATGGAAAACAATGTGAGAATTACCTACAAAAGCCATTTTGTATCGAGCGAGTATTACCGAAAACTTGCTCAAGGACTAGATATTCTTACAACAATAGTCTTGCCCACTTCAGCTGCAGGATTGGCGGTTAGCGTTAATACATCCAAAAGAATTGGTGTTGGGTTGAGTGTTATTGGTTTGGTCTTCGGTGGTTTTCAAAAATTCGACACGAGTTCAAATTATCACCCAGCAAAATTCGAGGCAAAACACTTTGATGCTGGGATTGGTTTACAGTCTTTCCACAACGAGGTGATGGTATATCGTCAGCTTCGCATGAAGGATAAAAGTTTGACAGCAAAGGAGTTTATGAATGAATGTAGAGAACTTATCGAAAAGAAGGAGCGTTGGGATAGGATTATTCAAGCTGAGACATGGGCATACATAAAAGCTAGGAACAGGGATGACCATTTTAAGTCCACATGGAGGAAGAATAATACATGTGAAATTGTTGAAAATCCGAAGGAAAACGATCAAGAAAACGAACAACGTGAAGTTGGAAAATAGAAGGTTTATGAACTCAGCTCGCAGCGTTCTTTGTTTAAAGGAGAAAAAATGTGATTGAAAATTAAACGAGACTAGAAATCCAAATAAAAGCTCTGAACACCACGGCGTCCAACTTCGCTCTACTGACTCACGGCGGCACGTGTGCATCTCGTGTTAACCGCAGTGACGTACATCCGGTTAACACGAGAGGTTGAGGCGGAGTGCTTGATTTGTGACACCATTATTATAACTTATTGTGATTTTGAGCCGCCAATACGGGTTTATATTGGTGGGTAGTTGGGAGAAAATATATTCCGTAGCTAGTCGCGAAGTTTTGTATCGCGATTTTTCTGTTGCGCGGTAATTCTGAGCCGACAATACGGGTTTATATTGATGGCTCTCTGCCGATCAAACTTATAGGAGAATCGCGATACTAATCATTATTTGCATATTTAGCATTTTATAGCTGTATTTCTGCTTCTTCTGAGAACATCAGAACTGCACTTGATAGACGACTTGCTCTAACAGGTCACGTGACCCTAAAAACGAGCAGCTGTGTTAAAATGAACAATGTGTGATCTTCCTCGATGAGCCGTTTATCGGCTCTTGAAGAAAACACAGAGAAAATTATGATTAAATTTAAAAAATGAACAGCAGAAATGAAAAGTGCACCTTGCCATTTGTAGGGAGGCGGAGTTTCAGCTTTTAAGAAGCGCAACAGGAAACATTGCACAATAGACGCATCAAGAGTTCCGCGCTGCTGCTCAATGCGCATGCTCGGGGATTAAAAAGTGGGATGATATTTTGTAAAATATGCAATTTTTCGGTATATTTGATTAACGGTACGCGATCTTGAATATTTAATGAAAATTGTACTTGACAAGAAAGATACAACTAAAATATAGCATATTTTACAAATTTTATCCCACTTTTTAGTCCCCTGAGCATGCGCATTGAGCAGCAGCGCGGAACTCTTGATGCGTCTATAGTACCCAGTGGTCTTCAAGGCATTACCCAAGAGGCCGTTGCGCGCGGGCATATGATACAGGAATCCCGTGTATATTGTGATCTATTACGCATGTCACAGTTGTCAAACATTGTCCGCACTAACCTACAAATGTGATTGATTGGAGGCGGGGATGTGTATCACGTGTCACAAATTAGTGTCTACGCATTATCTGAGGCTGTAGCTCAAGGCTTAACGTAGCAGTAGCAGTAAAGCATGATTTCTAAGGATTTCCAAGTGACCATTTAAGGGGGCAACAACA
This sequence comes from Anthopleura sola, assembly GCA_023349425.1. Taxonomy (NCBI): domain Eukaryota; kingdom Metazoa; phylum Cnidaria; class Anthozoa; order Actiniaria; family Actiniidae; genus Anthopleura; species Anthopleura sola. The sequence goes on along the minus strand of JALHLI010000006.1, from coordinate 2,833,091 downwards.
GCAAAAATTATTTAAAAATTCAAAACTTTTTGTGCAGATGTTGAGTATGTTTGCTATTATCATTGATAAATCCAGTGTCAGTTTAATCAGAGTTAATTCCACACGCATGGGAGAATGAAACCTTTGGTGTTACAGACAATGTGTGGACTTCCTAAGAAATGTTACGACTTTTACTTGTAAACCTGTTCAAATTTCCTTTCTGTTTTTTTCGAATTCTGATCTATCAGATGCATAAGTGTTTTTAGATGTTTTTTTCTTCAATTCTTATTTATCTTCCTGATAATATTAACGATTTTGTCTCGTTGTTGCCCCCCCCCCCAAAAAAACGCAAAGCATTATGGGAATGTGAAAGTGGTGAATAGGGAGCATTTGATTTTGCGGGAAAGCCGATAAGGTTGTCTATTACTGCATAAGTCTTCAAATGCCACTTATAGGCAACCCGGTGAACGCCTAAAAGGTGTCTTGTTTAGTATTAAAGTTAAGATATTCTGATCCTCCTTTAGGGATGTCCTTAGAGTCATCATAAGAAAACAACGCTTCGAATTGCTCGACGACACAACTAATCAACAATAACCACATTTTAGTAGTTACCTTGATTAACCCTGTGGTTATTGTAACTAGCATGTCATTTTTATCTATGTTTTAAGCTTCATCGTAAAATTTGTTTCACCCAACTCAGGTGCTAAATAAAGTATTGTATTTTAGATATTTGAAATTGTTTATAAAGGACATATACCCCAGCATTAAATAAGAAATTGGGGAGTGCGAGAGGTGGACAAGCGACAAGTTGATTTGTTTGTTGATATTGCCTTGTTTATAATACTAACACTGTTCATAAGGCCACTCTATCTGATTCCTTTTGCAGTGAAGCCTTATAAACACTAGGGATGTATTGACATTAACACACTGCATTTATTGCTGAATGTCTTTCCTTTTTTTCTGTAGTCTTTCATCTCAAGCCATACCCATTCACTAATGGTCAGTGTCTGGAGGTTGTAGTAACAGAAGTATTGAGCCCTTGGGAATTGTGGATACAACCCAGTGGGACTGGATTCAACCTTCTTATGGAAAAAATGTGGTAAGACACAAAAATGGATTGCATTATCCCTTCCTCTAGGATTTCTTTCTTTTCCTCTTTCATATTCGTCCCCTGAGGACAGCAGCAACCACAAGAGCAACTAGGATAACAGCAGCAGCAACAGCGGCGACAACAACAGCACCAACAACAGCAGCAACAACAACAGCAGCAGCAACAGCAGCAACACCAACAACAGCAGCAGCAACAACAGCAGTAACACCAACAACAGTAGCAGCAACAGCAATCAAAAAGCAGATCATATCTTATTTAACGTGGACCAAATACCTTCATATTCAAGCTATAAATAAATAGTTAATTAATCTTTATCTATTTTTCTTGTTTTCTTCCCAGCATGCAGTTCGCCAAGGCAGCAGCATCAGGATACAAAGGAGGCCTGTCATTACCCCCCACAGTAGGAGAGTATTGCTGTGCACGGTTCACTATAGATGACACATGGTACAGAGCACGTGTTGTTGGTCTTCACCAATCAGAAGACCCGATAAAACAAACTGAAGGTTAGTTAAATAGACATTTGATATGAGACATAAATATAACATGCATTGTCATTGGCTAGTAGAACATTGAAATTGTTATTATTTGCGTAATAGAGCTCTTTAACTTGGCCGTTTGTTTTGCCAATTTCAGACCACGTGTCATTTGTTTGAGAATAGGATTCTTTGTTTCATTTGCGTTTAGCCAAAGAAATGATACTCAGGGAAATGACACGTGGTCTGAAAAGGGCAAAATATTACGCCCAAGCTAAATAGGTCTATAGACCCCTTGCAGCATGCCAGAAAGCAGCTCAATTTGGAGGACAAAATAATAGGTTCCAATTCTCAGGAGATTGGAATTCTTTTTTGTCCTCCAAATTGAGCTGCTTTGGCGTCACGTGCAAGGGGTCTATTCAATCCCAATCACTTGGTATAGCTGAATGAATCTCATGCATCTCATTCTCAGCAACTAGAAAATGAGTTGTTTAGAGCTGTCTTGTCTCATGTAAGGAACTATCTGTTCAAACAGGTCGTCGTCAGCGGAATAATAGCAGCAGCAGTACCAGTAGTCTTGATAATGCGTATCCTGGTTTAGAGGTAGAAGTCCTGTGTATTGATGATGGGAATCGTGAACGGCTTACTCTAAGCAGGCTAAGACCACTGGATGAGAACCTGGCTGGGGTTCCCTGTCAGGCGTTGTGCTGTGCGTTAGCTGGGGTAAAACCGCTGGTCCAGAATGCTGTCAAGTCACAAGGTAAAGACGCCTGCGCTAAACGTAATACTGCTGCTCCTTGTCACCCTCTCTAAATAAAGGCAGTTATTGATATTATTATTGTACTAACAGCCTTTTTTTCTACATGTAGGTGACTCAGTATGGAAGGAAGAAGCCATCGAATGGCTCAGAAACAAAGTATCTGGCACAAAACTATTGGCTTATCCAAGGAAAGCTGATGAAGATCCTCTGATCATGGTAGACCTTTACTACGCGCCTTCAAGAACAAAAACGTCTAAAACAAAAGGACAAGGAAATGGTAGCGCTCTACCAGGACTGCAGCATAGTATTGGTAATATTATGGTTATTGAAGGATATGCGCAACGTGTTGATCAAGTGACTCCTCAACTTGATGATAGCAAGAATACCAGTCCACAGTCTGCTTCTAGTGAAGGGTTTCTGTCACGTTCGTGTAGTAGTTTAAGTGTTACAAGTCTACAGGACTGCGCAATGCCTGTCTTTGAAGAACTTGTCACAGGGGAGAGTCCTGTCAAACAGGGTAGGTTTGTTACGCAAGATAGTCCTGTGACAAGCATCGTCACACAAGCTAATGCTGTCATGCAGAGGGATAGTGTCGTGACGTACGGTAGTGCTGTCACGCACGGAAGTAAACCGGCACAAGATGATTCAAAAGTCGAACACAACGGAACTCGAGGTGTTAGTCAATCTAATACGATAATGACGGATCATCCGCAGAAAACTCATTCTAAAACTCTAAACCAGAATGTCACGCAACAGCAAAATTCTACTCGTTCCAAAGATTTAAAACGTCACACAAAAGATCCAGAGGAAAAACCATCAGTCACGCAGACAACGCACAACCAAGAAAAGGACAATGTTAGTGAAAATAGTAACTTGGTCAAAAGAGAGTCCCCACGGCACCCCCCTGAGGGAAGCAGTCTGACTGGATCTTTGGACGAGCAGCAAGGTTGGTATCTTAGCAGATACTTCTATTTATGTATATTAATTGAATGCGCATACATCAACCGAACGCAGTCCACCACCCCTCTCCCCTTGAACCTGTTATAGTGCGCGAGGGCATTGCTTAGTCAATGAAAGTGTGTGGAGACGGTGCTGTTACGGTCACGGTACAACATGTCCTATGTATGTTTTCACAGTCGTACAAAATTTTGTTCTGCAGCACTCACGAAGTCCCACTGTTGCCACAGGTCAGGGAAAAGTCAGATATTCAAGATAAAAATAACGTTTTAGTTTTGCTTCCACAAACTTTGGCAACCCCCATAATCACTCCTCAGCTAGTGCACATCGTCTCATAATCACTTGTCGCTCGACTAATCACAGCGCGCAAAACTCTATATTCAATTCTAAAATTGTACTTAAAGTTGATATTCCAACTTTGATGTTGCAGACGTGGATAGCGTGTGTCCTGAAGAGAACAAAAAGCGCCTGTACCTTCCATCTCAAGATCAACCTCTTTTACTACAAGTCATGATGTCTGAGGCTGTCTCTCCTAGTGAGTTCTACGTCCATCTTGTCACACCAGAAGCTGTACTCCTTGCTGAACTGACTACAGACTTGGATTCTTACTACAAAAGTATGTATCACAAAACTGAACGATTTGTCTGCGACTTGTCGTACACAATTTGTCGTACACAATCTATTTTGTGTGCACCGTTTTAGGAATGAAATTAAACATGATTTGTTAATTGACGCCAAGGTGGCCGCTATTACATTATGCAAGCCAGTATTTCAAGGTAGCATCAATTTTATCAAACCTTTTTTTGTGTTCCATTAGACAGTGACGTGACATCGACCCCCACAGACTATCGTCTAAGCATCGGAGACTACTGCTGCTCCAAGTTTACTGCTGACAACATGTGGTGTCGTGCGCAGGTCATCAACGTTAAAATCTCCTCCTCTGTGGAAGTTGCGGGACAGGAATCATTTTGCTCGCATGATAGCGAGGCTCTGAGGGCTGATATTCATGTGTTTTATGTTGATTATGGGAACTGTGAGTGGGTTGCCATGGAGAACACCAGACCGTTATTACCCAAGTTCATGATACTTCCGGGATTTGCTGTCAAGTGTCGGTTAGCTGATGTGAAACCTGCTGCCAATCAAGGTAACATGCTGTTGTCATAGCAACTTGTTAAAAGTAACCGTGGCAACGGGCTAGTTGATAAACTGACCTTTCCGAAAATCCCTTGAGTGCCCATTACATCTGTAAGGGTGTTTCAAGTTCCAATAGCCAATGTGCATGAGCTCGAACTTCTCGCACAAAGTATGATGGGAATCTGAGTCCTTTAACTTTTTCAGCTTCTCTAAAAATTCATCTGACACTTTTTGCTTCAATATTTTCTATGGAAAGTAAGTATTACAACAGTCGAAAATAACACGGTATTTTTTCCCTGATATTTCCTTCGATTTCCCTGTTTCATTTTTGCAGTACTCAGTTTCGCAGAGTGCTTTGTGGGCTTTGATGCACATTGCCTATTCAAATTTTATTGCACCTGAAACAACCTCTAACTACGACAATCGTGAGACAAATGAATAAGTACAATCTTTGATTTATATCCACGATGGATAATCCTTCATTTTAGTAGGTTCCAATTCTCAGGAGATTGAAATTCTTTTGTTTTATCCTCCAAATTGAACTGCTTTGACGTCACGTGAAAGGGGTCTATAACTGAAGGCTTTAGTCTTGTAATTTACCAGGATCGCTTTTGCTTACGTTTAGATGAAAACACAGCTATGTTGTCCAATGAAACTCCCAGTCCTCATGAACCTGAAACCACAATAAGTGATGTAAAGAACGCAGCTGACAAGGATTCCATCAAAGTGACGTCAAGTCCTTCCTCTGAATCTACGAAAATACATACTCATCTCAAAGAAGATGTTAAAACCGACGAGAAAGAAGAGCAATCGTTATTCAAGTTTTCTACTTCAAAACATAAAGGGAAAATACCAAAGAGACGACGAGGGAAGAGGTATCAGAAGATAGTGCTGGATAAGAATGTGGTTCAGCGAGCAGCAGGGGATGAATCAGGGGACAGTGAACTGAGTGATGATTTAGTGTTTGATTGGCCTGGGCAAGAAGATGAGAAGACCAAGGAAAAGAGTGAAGAAGAGTCAGCATTACCGGTAAGACATAAATAACAATAATCTTTATTGAATAAGCTTTTTCATAACAATCTGATTTTCACAGAAAAAGAACCTCGAGATAGTGCTAGAGTATATAATGGTGTTGGAAGATACAGGACTGTTTCATTGCAGTTGTGGTTGTGGTAGCCACATGATGATGCTGATGCTTGGATGATGATGATTTTGGTGGTGGTGATGGTAGCCACATGATGATGATGAGGCTTGAATGATGATGATGATGGTAGTGGTGGTGATGGTAGCCACATGATGATGCTGATGCTTGGATGATGATGATGATGGTAGTGGTGGTGATGATAGCCACATGATGATGCTGATGCTTGGATGATGATGATGATGATGGTGGTGTTGGTTGTGGTAGCCATATGATGATGCTTGGATGATGATGATGATGATGGTGGTGGTGGCTGTGGTAGCCACATGATGATGCTGATGCTTGGTTGATGATGATGATGATGATGGTGGTGGTGACTGTGGTAGCCACATGATGATGCCGATGCTTAGATGATGATGATGATGATGATGGTGGTGGTGGTGACTGTGGTAGCCACATGATGATGCTGATGCTTGGCTGATGATGATGGTGGTGGTGGTGGTGGTGGTGGTGGTGGTGGTGGTGGTGACTGTGGTAGCCACATGATGATGCTGATGCTTGGCTGATGATGATGATGATGATGGTGGTGGTGGTGACTGTGGTAGCCACATGATGATGCTGATGCTTGGCTGATGATGATGATGATGATGATGATGATGATGGCGGTATTGGTAGCCATGATGATGATATTTTACGTCTGTCATTATTGCAGGAAAAGTATCTTTTGCCAAGTCCAGACCAAGAGCCTTCTGACGGCATTAAACCTCACAACAACCAAGAAAGTATCCAACCTGAATGGAGCGAAGACGCTATTGAACTGTTCAAGGGTCTGACAGATGACGACAAGCCTCTTAGAGGAGTCATGGTACCATGGAATGCCAGGGTCTATCAACAGGTATGTCATGACGGGGAGGAGGAAGGGGATGGTGACGGACATGCCGGGTATTTGGGTCCATTTTCTTTCAGTTCAACTCCTTGGGAAGCACGGGTCACGTAGCAGTGAGAGCGCTCGCCTTTCACCAATTCATCCCGAGTTCGAGTCCCGCAGGGCTCGATCTAGTATGTCAATAGAGTTACTTCCTGGTTCTCTTCTGTGCTTCGAGGGTTTTTCTGGATTCTCCAGCTTTTCTTCCTCTGCAAAAATCAACTTTTAAATTCCAGACCTCTAAATTTAGTTCTAATTTTAGACCTCTTTAACCTTTTTAGCTTGTGCGGTTTCTTGTCCCATTTCAGACCACGTGTCATTCCCTAGAGTATCATTTCTTTGTTTAACTGTTGTGCATGAGTAGACATGAATATGGATACTCCAACAAGAAAATGACACGTGGTCTGAAATGAGACAAGAAACCGCACAAACTAAAAAGGTCTATTGGATCTTCAGTGGATGAATAGCTACTCTGTAGAGATGCCACTGTTAAATCCCATTTATTTTTGTTTACTATCTTATTATTAAATGAAGTTCTCGTATATCGGTAGGTATACTACCCGATGGGTAGTACACGAGACAGTAGCCGTATAGACATCACTTATAACAGACCAACATTAGCTATAAAGCTGTACGACACGACAGGAGAAGAAGATATTGATATCAACCAGGTTTTGGTAGATACGGGACTCGCTGAGCTGTGTGAAGTAGAACAAGAAGAAGTGGATGAATTCCTTCCTGTGAAGGGTAAGGTTGCTGCTTAATCATAGATGAAGTAAAAACAAGTAGAGCGGTTTTTCGGTAGTGGGAACATACAGTACCGTCATGCCGTAACATTGAAATGGCTTCCCATAGGAATGGTTATCGTTTGAGTGGGAACATACAGCACTGACATGCTGTACCATTGAAATGGCTTCCCATAGGAATGGTTATCGTTTGAGTGGGAAACGTGCAGTACTGACATGCTGTAACATTGAAATGGCTTCCCATAGGAATGGTTATCGTTTGAGTGGGAAACGTGCAGTACTGACATGCTGTAACATTGAAATGGCTTCCCATAGGAATGGTTATCGTTTGACTGGGAAACGTACAGTACTGACTTACAGCACGTACACGGTACAACATGCCGTAACATTGAAATGGCTTCCCATAAGAATGGTTATCGTATGAGTGGAAAACGTACAGTACTGACTTACAGCACGTACACGATACGACATGCCGTAACATTGAAATGGCTTCCCATTGCCTTCCAGTAATTTGACGCATCGTTTCCCACTAATATGAATACCACTCTAATTCAACCCTGGCACTCGCAACTTAGCACCTTTAAAGTTGTGGCCCTCTATTTTTTTTGTCCTTCAAATTGAGCTGTCTTGACGTCACGTAAAAGGGGTCTATAAACAGTGTCACTGATGTTTTCTTAAATGAGCAACTCTCTCTTATGTAAGGATAAATATTTGTAATTTAATTATGTATTTTTAAGGTGCAAATATCATTGTCATTGTTTCTCTCCCTCTCTATATTTTATTCAGAAAGTGGAAAAGACGAAGCCAAGACTGTTCAAATGTCACTGGTGGACTTGGAGAACACTGCTGATCAGCTTGAAAGGGAAGGTGAGAACATAATTAGAGGAACCTGGTTGTTGCTGATATGATATGCATTTTACTCAACACTATCTTCGATTTATTTGGGCTGATCTAAAACAAAGGGAAGAGACCTAAATAATCTCTTCTCACATGTGATGCCGAGTCCTGGAATAGAATCCCTGTAAGGGTAAGAGGTACGAAGCGAGTGGACTACCGCTATACGCCACCCTTGATTCTTTACCTTGGACATAGCACACCACCTCTCTGTATTCTTCTGGGGAAATTACAAGTTACTTTAAAGTCTGCTCATCTATCCCTAGGTGGTACTATTTCCCCAGTTGGGTCCCGTAGTTCCAGTCCAGATGAAGAAGCATTGCAATTCTGGAACCCAATGATGGAAGATTATGCGTCCTCTACGAACACGTACAGGATTGATAAAGATGATCTTGATATTGCTCTTCATGGTTTCAGTAAGTCATGATATTCTCTCTATTGCAGTGAGGACACTCGAACCATGAACACTTGATATTTTTATATTTTTTATTTTATGAACTTTCTTCTGCTTCAAACCTTCTGAAAATGAAGCACTGAACTCAAATAATCTTTTCGTCCAAAATAAATCATATTTCCAATCGATTCACACAAGGGATAAAGGAGGAAAAAAGTATGAAAAAACCTCAAAGTGTTCACGGTTCGAGTGTCCTCACTGTAATTCTATGGTTTAATAGTGGCCAAGAAGTTCATTGGCTTTGATGGGAAAAAATAACAAAAATTAAATTCAAGATTAAATTCTAAAGATACCTAAAACGTTCAATTTATAAAGTAAAAAGAAAGAACAGAAAAAATATAGAAATGAATAAGATAAAACGAAGCCATTAAAAGTGCGACGCACGATACGTTGCATGCGACGTTTCAAAAATCAGATCGCACCCTGTGACCACCCGTGCAACATTGTGTTTTACGCGATGACGTTTCTCGTTCGCGACGTCGCAAAATGAAACTCGTTTCTACTTTTTGCGACGTCGCAGGTGACGTCGCATGCAACGTCGCATGAAAAACTCGCGTTCGCACCTTAAAAACGGCGAAAAACGAAAGAAAAAAGACGAACAATTCGAAATTAACGAATAAGGTGTACCCAACCTAGACCAGAATACACCATGCTCCCTAAGATGATGCCTGTTTGTTTCTTTAGAACCAATTGAGAACCAAGTTTGTCGATTTTTCCAATCAACAAGATCGAAGTGTTGGAGAGGAGAAAACTGTCCATTTCTACACGTAAAGAAAGGTAAACATACTCTCCCTAAGCCGATCGAATGTAAGATTTCAAGGATTTCACCTTTACCAAGTACGGCTCTAGTCATGAACATTTATTTTCTTGGTTTGGTTTTCGCAGGTGAAGACGCCTCCATGATGGTCCAAGCGTTTTGTGAAAACAGTGACTTCACAGTTGACTTACCAGGTCTCGGTTCATGGGTTGGAGTACGTGTTACTGCTGCGCTTAACCCAGAACATTTCTGGGTTCAGTTTCCCTGTGGATCGGGACCTATCGAGAAACGAATCATGGAAGGTATTGCTTATTATAGGGTAGGAGGAGGCAGAGAAGATTAGGTCAACACCACCACAGGGTTACCACCCTCAATATTCGTTTGGTTTAGATGTTTCTTGGATTTGGGATTCCTGTGGTAAACCTAATAAACACTGGCCTAAACCCTACCCTAAACCAAGGTTTAGATTAGTAAGGCTGTGAAATCCCTTGATTGAGTACCTCAACAAATATTAATGGCAAGAATAAGATATATAAATGGTATTCCTGTGCTGTTGTGTTAGCATGCTTTCCAAAAATCCGAGAGGGTCAGATAAAAATCTTGATCGTGTGTACTGAATACAATGAAAATATTGAATTTGAGAGGAGGAGCTTTTCAAAATTACCCATCCCTTCTGGGGGTAAGGAAATTATGGAGGTGGGGGGGGGGGGGTAAACAAAAATATGCGCATTGAAGGGCAAAAGCTACTAAAAATATGTGTATTTTGACTAATGGTTTTTTCTTTTTTTTTCTTTTTTTTTACTTTAGCACGTCTGGGGCTCAATGTGGACAGAAATAAGGAGAATGAAGATGATGAAGATGAAGATTTTGATACAATGGCAGAAAAAATGAAGTAATAATGATTATTCCTGATGTTTTTTATTCATTTGCTAACAGTTTATTGATGTTCTAAATACGTTGTTTCTGTTTGTTCGTTTCGTTCATTTGGTAGACATTACCCATTCCGATGTTGAGGAAAAACCTGGGCCAAGTTGGTATTGCAGTGCATTGTGGGAATGCTTTGAGGGACAGAATATTGACGGAATCTTAGAAATATGTCCCCTAAAACAGTCCCACAATGCACTGTAATGCCAACTTATCCCCTGAACCTCGAGATGGCTAATACTTTTAGATGTTTTCGCTCTTGGACTTCTGATATTCCGTGCAAAGACCACATAGACGCAAGAATGTTCAACATTTACAGCTATTACAGAAATGGTTGGTGAAGGTTTCGTTGCTTGTTGCATGTTGCATACCAAGCCCGAAATGCAGTATGGGTGATCAGTGCATTCAAGCAGCGAAACGTCACAACAATATGGAATTTTCCCAAACTTTTTCTGCAGGTTTTTCCAGCATATTTTCTTCTGTGCTGCATGATATTATTTACCTATGACTATAATATATTTCAAGCAGCTTGGTAAGCGACATGCAAACTGCAGCATGCAACAAGCAACATTCAACATGCAAACTGCAGTATGCAACAAGCAACATACAACATGTAACATGTTAAAAAACTTCACCAACCTTTTTTGAAATGGCTGTATAATCATTTTTTTTTTCTTTTTTTAACAGCAAATTTTATTCACGTAACTTATTCCGTGATTCATCGTCCATTCTTCCTGCCATGGGTGAACTTGTCGTAGCCAAGTATTCCAGTAATGACACATGGTACCGGGCACGAGTCACTGACGTCAGAGATGGAGAATTTCAGGTACGGTCATGGAAACGCATCTAGACTTCAATAGATCTCTTTAGCTTCGTTGTTTGTTGTGCCCATTTTAGACCATGTGATGCCACTCTTGGGAGTTGATTCTTTCATGGGTAAATATTTTAATAAGAGAACATTTCTCAAGGGTATGTCGTGATCTGAAACGGGCAATTTGCATACAAAGTTAAAAAAAGGTCTATTGGTTGGGCTACATTCCGATAATTTTTGCGGTAGCTAATTTTCACGACAAGATGCAAATATGAGTTTAACGGAAGTGACGTCATCATTGGATTAGAAATGTTTGTTAATTCTTTCAGCCATCCATCCATCCATTTATCCATCCATCCATCCATCCATCCATACATACATACATACATACATACATACATACACACACACACACACACACACACATACATACATACATACATACATACATACATACATACATACATACATACATACATACATACATACATACATACATACATACATACATACATACATACATACATACATACATACATACATACATACATACATACATACATACATACATACATACATACATACATACATACATACATACATACATACATACATACATACAATAACAATACCTTTCAAACCACAGGTATATTTCGTTGACTACGGCAATACTGAATGGACAGCGGAGCGCAACGTCAAGCGCATGCTCCCTCAGTTCCTTCACATCCCCTTTCAAGCAGTTGAATGTTTTCTAGCAAACGTAGAAACAATTGAAGAAGACGGAGAATGGTCAACTGAAGCAAGGTAAGTTTATTAGCCCCCCCCCCTGTTGCAAGATCCAACAACAAATTTCAATTCTATCAGTATATCTTATGACAATCTTCAGAACTCATTTGTTCTATTGTATTCTGTTCCAGTGAAGTGTTCGAATCATTAACACAAGACAAGCTGTTGATTGCACATATATTGTCCATGTAAGTAACTACATTATAAAGACTTCCTATGAGTGTGAAAATTCATGGCACGACTACAGCGCGGCGCAGCCCAGAAACAGCACAATAAACCCCTTGCAGCACGTCGGAATGCAGCTCAATTTAGAGGGCAACACAATAGGTTCCAATTTTCAGTTTGTAATTCTTTTTGTTTCACCCTCCAAATTGAGCTGGATTCCGACGTGCTGCAAGAGGTTTGTTTTGAATGTTTTCATACACGGCACGGTACTGACACGGTCACCGCAAGGCAAAACTACTTTAGCGCGCCTATGACCGGTTTCAGGGGTTCCAACGGTCATGGTAACCACATTGAATTCTGAATTTGGGTATATTGCAAACATTTTTCCAACCAAAAACCCTGGAAAAAAGTTCGCGGTTTTCTAGAAACCATACGAGAGGGTCGTATTTAATGATTTTTCCAACCAAAAACCCTGGAAAAAAAGTTCGCGGTTTCCTAGGAACCATACGAGAGGGTCGTATTTGATGATTTTTCCAACCAAAAACCCTGGAAAAAAGTTCGCGGTTTCATAGGAACCATACGAGAGGGTCGTTTTCAAAGATTTTCCAGGAAAAAAACAACTGTTTCTGAATGTGCTTCAATCTAACCATTCTATTATTTATTATTTTTGGTGGTTTACTATACCAAGGTAACGAAAAAGTAATTTCTTGTAGCAATGCATCATGGGACACTTTGGGTAAATTGGTGTTACTCATTGCACACCAAGGGGTGGGCAGTGGAGATTCTCCTCTAACCAAGTTGACCCAGATAATGTATATTTTTTGTTTTTTTACAGCGCATGTAATAATACAATGTACGTAGAGCTGTACGACACGCAGAAGAACAATGAAGTAAATATTAATGAAGAGATGGTCAAACAAGGGTATGCTGTAGAGAGCACTATCAGGGTTGATAAACCTAGACAAATCAAAACTGTTGCTACTAGTGATGATGATTCATCTGATTGTGAGATTATTGAAGTGCCTGGATAGATGCTCAAACAAGGGTATGCTGTAGAGAGCACTACTTATGGACAAATCACAAGGTTACTGGATTGTGAGATCATTGAAGTGCCGAGCTACCATTGTTTAGTTGACTGTTTATGGTTGATTACCTATTGGAAGGCAAGTTTATTGTATTAATGCATTATGGCATGCATCTCGATGGTGCTTATGGGATATACATGACACGTGACTTGATGCACCAGGGGGGGGGGGGGGGGAGAAGCTAGAGTTGAATCGGTTTTTGTGGATTAATATCCACATTTGCACCCTTAATCTTTGCTCAGATGATTTGGCTTTGCAGTTGTACATTAAAAGAAAAAAAATCTACAAATATTACAGTATTTGTTGATTATTATTCAAAATATCAAATTGGAATAAGTTTTAAAATGTTATATTGAAATTCCCAAAATGACTGTGACTGTTATAGGGATTAAGAAAAATGAAGAACAAATTTGTCATATTTTTTGTTAATATATTTGTGATTAAAGAAATTTTAATACAAATTTAACGAGTGCTTCAGTTTCAGAATGGTGAGAAAGTTTTACAGATTTGAATGTTTGCAATGTCCTCTAAGACGTGGAACTTTATACATTAGATATTCCATGAACTACTCTGAAATTACCGTTTTGAAACTTTTGTCAATAGAAGATATCAGAGTTACACTCAATTGCCTTCAAACAATTATTGTTTAAAGTCGAGGCTTTGGGTCAACAATATAGTAAATGACCCAAATGCCATGACTTGAACCAACAGCCTATTTTTGATATTCTGGTCGAGTGATCACACAGAAAGCAATTCAAGACGAGGCTCCAGGGAAATAAAAAGAATATATAAGGATTGATTCATTGTTTTTCTGGGGCCTTCTCTGATCACTAAACCAGAATATCAAAAGCAGGCTATTATTTGAAAGCAATAGTGTATACCTGCTATATAAAATAATGATTAGCAAAATTAATACTAGATGGGACAGTGTTGATGTGTAGAATCCCTGGTAGAATGCAACAAGTGAATAAGAAGGAAACTTAAAGTGCATATAAGGTTGGTTTATCTCTGACCATATAATCAATAACAAGACTTTTATATAATATTCATAACGAATAATAACAATGTGATTTATAATATGACTTTAATATTACTGACCCAAAGGGCTCACTAACTGTAACTGTTCTTTCTTACATTCTACACTAGTTTTTATAAAACTAACTATTTTCTTACTAATGTCAGTGTTGATCTGCCTTTTTGCAAAGCCATCTTCAATTTAGTACTAACTACTTCTATTCTAGTTCTGGAATAAAATGATCATAACATTGTTATTACGAATAGAAATTGTTAATGTTCCTAAGTATTCCACATGTCGTTCTCAAAAAATCTCAGTTCCATCCATCCAATATCCAGGTTAGAGCATATCCGGCAGGAATTGAAACTTGTACAGACAAATTTGGGTCATTTTGACCAGTAACCTGTAACCAGTAATTGTATAAAACTAAAACTAATTTGGTCGGTCGTTATTACTGACCATTATATCAAGTCCTGTTAGAATTAGTATTTTTTTTGGTTGATGGCAGCCAAACTTGGACGTCTGTAAGTTGCAGGATCTTGTAAGCAATGCAGACTTCAATTGGCCCAAGTGTTGAGCTGTGGGGTATGCCAAATGTTTTGTTTGGATGATGATGCATTAGGATTTTAGATTAATACCCCAGTGATCCAAGTTTTTTAAATGTCTATAAAATTTTGCCAGGCTGAGTATAGATATTATTTAAGAAATCGGCCCAAGTTTTGGCTTGAAGAACAACATACAAACGAACAAACGGAATGGTTCAACAAATCAAGTGCACCCATCCTGAAGTGGTCCAAGATTAAAACCTGAGGCAAGCCACCAAATAGATACATACTTTGTCTTACTTCATCGGACACCAAGATTGTGTTATTGACACATAACTTTAACTAAGAACTTTTAGAAATATTTTTGAATGTGGTCTTGGACTAGAAGGCACACCCTTGGATAGTAGTTACCTACCTAAAGGCTTGCTTTTGCAAGATTGCAAAAGAGCCACGTATATCACTAAACTCAAACTGAAATAATGGGCCAAAAAAAAATCTCTCTGACCCACGTTATTTTCCTTTATAGACCCCTTGCAAGTGAAAAGAACAAACATCAGAATGCAGCTCAATAGGTTCCAATTCTCAGGAGATAGGAATTCTTTTGTATTGTCCTCCAAATTGAGCTGCTTTGACGTCATATGAAAGGGGTCTTTCCTTTTGGTTTATATCCTAAGGCTGTCTAGGTTTTAGAATTGTAAGAAATTGTATAAGAATTGGTTTAAGTGCTATTTCTTTATGAAGTGATGATTGTGATGTATGGCTTGAGGCTCACTTGCTCCAATGTGTGGATTGCTTCCAAAGCACCCACAGGGGTGGCCCTTGAAAAGTCACTTATGTACAGTAATATTCGGTCCTCATTCGCTGAAAGTCAGTGAAGACAACACTTGGGTAGGAATCACCACAACCTGTCACCTCCAAAGATTTCAACAGTAAACACAATGGGACTCCATTACACCAGGCATATCTTGAATACAGAACTCCCTCAAACTCCCAGCACGGTTTCTTCCACATTTGCTATGAAATATTCCTTAAGAATCCAATGTATAAAACTTGATAATAGTAGATGTTCTATTTTGGAGGAGGTTAAGAGAGATCTGTATTCCATTGAAGACACCTAAGAGAAACAAACAGTGAAAAAGGTTTTTTCTGTTCTTCAAATCAGAGGCTAACGCATTTTGAAAAATATTCTGGATACTACTAAGTGTAAATATGCACAGTATGTTAATACGCCATAACGCAGCTTCAGATTCAAACAGCTAAATATGCAAAATTTGTCTGCAGTCAAATGTTCTTTTGTTTTCACTGAGATTCTCAATATTCTGGGAACTCAGACATTTCAGTGGCTTGTTGTCAGATTGATTTTTCAATGCCATCAATCAAAATGAATCAGTCGGTACCTTCAGTCACAGCCACATAAGCAATGTAAGACAGACCAATACCAATGATCAAAATATTAACAATTCTTACAAAATAATTTGATGTTTTCGCTTTAGAGGTCCTTGTAGGATTCCCGCAAAGACCACTGACCACTCGCTGTTCTCCTTCACGGAGGTGAAGATGGCCTGATACAGAAAAGGAAAAAATAGAATTTACGAAAATAAATGGGATGTAGAGATAATTCAAGCCCCTTATAGTGGGTTTTGATACAAGTGGGAAATAAATAATGTTTTAAAGTATGTACATGGTACAACATAGCGTAACGTAAGATAGCTTTCTGTGTGTGATTCATACATGTTTTCACTGTTAAGCTATGGACAGCAAAATTCTGCCCAATGTTGCAAGCCATGTCAAATGATGCAATTTGTAGCACGCAATGTTGCTGAAGTAGAAAACGATCCTACTTCAGCAACATACCTGCAATACTGCACTGTGTGTCCACACCTTCAGTTAGAGCAAAATAAGGTACGGCTACAAAGTGACATGTTGTCGTGACCTTGCTGTGCAGTGTTGATATTTCTTTACGAACCTTAATCTCCAGCAGCCATTTTCCCAATTCAATCCGTTTTTGTTGAATGACAGTGTTCCCTAAATATTTCTGTCAAGAACAAAATAGATCAGCATGGAAGGTAAGCTGTATAATATTATAATAATGAATTCCCCATGATTAGGGTGTGTTTATTAACAACCTTGTGACCAAGATTCCCTCTTCATTCTCCATTCCATCATAGTTAATGGAGTGGAATGGTTTGGAAACCTATTGTTCTAGGCTTTTGTTTGGCTAGCGATGTTGAAACGTGCCATCACGTGATATTGACCGTGCACAATGAACCAAAGCAAGTATGACTGAAAATACTAGTTTCCGTACTATTTTCATGTACGAACATTTTGAAAGAGTAAAATTTTCATTCTAAGATTACAAAGAAGACGATTAATAATTCCGCGCAGATACAGTTAAGTAACTAGATGATAAATAAGAAAGCGTTCAAAACGGTGATTCCATTTTCAGTAAACAGTTAACCTCTGTCATATAGGATTAATCAACAAATATCTCCTATTTTAGAATATTTTTGAGAAAAAATCTTCTATGTTCTCTAATTTACGATGAACAAACGCTGCAACTTTTCCTTCTCTGTGCACGGTCAACGTCATATAACAATAGAAAAAGTCGAACAAAAACCTACAACAATAGGTTTCCAAACCATTCCACTCCATTAACTATGATTCCATCCAACAGTTTTATTTAGATTCATAAATTTTCAAATAAAAACTGAAGATTTTGTTATCACCAACACCGGCAATATTATCATGATTTAATGGTTTATATAGTGCCCTTTCTATTTTTAAAGGCACACATGTAGAAAGGAACATCGTAATGGAAAGTCCTGTTTTGATAGTAGATATAATTATGGTTAATACCTGAGTAACTTCATCAATGGCTCTATGGATGATTGACATAAAAAGAGCCTTGCTTATAGAATGAATCAACTTAACGCACTCGCTGACTTGTCTAGGAATCTGATGATAAAGAATATAGGTCAGAGAAATATCAAAAACTTATTGCAATAAACAGGGGGGATCAAGGGAAGGTACTGGGGTTTGCGCACACCCCTCTGCGAGAAGTTTTGTCCCCATATTTTGAAGATACCTAAGTGTACAAAATGTTTTCTTACTTTGATTCTGAGTGTTGCACCCCTCTGATTGGTTGGGACAGCATGCTTTCTGAGAGCACACAGCACACAAGCACACTTTCTATTGCATCATTCATATCAAAAATAATGGTTATTGTAAGTTGTATTTTATAAAAGAAATAAAAAACTTGCTTGCTGTGCTGTGTAAAGTTATAAAACACTTGGGGATTGTCAGAACACTTGAGAAATGTTGAGAAGCACTCCGCTACACCTCATGCTTCTCCTGACACTTGTCATGTTATGCCAACCCACACATGCTTTATAAGTGCACACATGTTTTCTATTTCTTCATCATATGTATTTTAACACCACTTACAGGTTTTGTGTACTGTCTAAAAGAATAGCTGAAACTTGCTTGGACCAGAGCATTAGCCACATAATCCTTCAATGCTTCAGCCAATGCCATGGTCTTAGTCTTGTCTCCCATTCGTTTCACCTTTTCCAGACTTGTATTAATCTATTAAAAGGAAAGACAAATGAATCCACTTTAATTTATAGCCCCTTTCAACCAAAACCAGTGACCTAGCAGGAATGGATCCAGGAATTTTTAAACAGGTGGTTATATGATGGCAATGAAAATGGAAGTAATGCCTAATTCTGCCTAATAACCATCATTCCCATTCCCATCATCAGACAGCTTACTGGAATTTTCACAGGGGGTTCCCACCCCGACAACCCTCCTCCTGGATCCACCCCTGTCTAGTGAGAGTTGGACAGTGTTTTGGTGGGAAAGTTCCCTACAAATACATAGAATATCCATGAGTACAAGCAATTTTACATTTAGTCTCAAAGGTGTTTCTATTTACGATAACGTAGTACATAAGATTTTTCAAAGACTTTGACGTTTCTGATCAACACTGAATTCTTGGTTTGCAAACATTCCCAAGGGAGCAAAATAACAAAAGCCATGGCCGCCATGATGGAAGATTTAACAAAAGAATTTATTGAAAAACCTTTTGTCAAATTCTTGCAAAATGGCAGCTTTGACTTCATGTGCAAACGAAAATATACATGTAACCCATGAAAAAGTGGTTTAGCCCCCCCCCCCTTCCCCCTGCTGAATACCAATGGCACTATCCCCATTAATCCTAAACATTCTTATTACCTTGGAGAAGCTTGACTCATAACCATTATAACCTGCTGTCATCCCACTCAAGCACTCCAGTAAATCCTTATACATTTCCAGCTGAATAAAAATTTCAATTACAGCTTCCTGCAAGAACCTGAGAGAGCAAAAACAAAAACAAGTTGTTTACACTACGATCAAGGGTGGTGTAGCAGTAGTGTATTCACCTTTCACTTCTGGGGTGTCAGGTTCAATTCTCAGATTTCCACACACTATCAGGTTTTTCTCTGGGTTCTCAGGTTATCCTCCCTCCTCAAAACCTATCATGCTAAATTCCAACTGGATCTGTGTGTTAGCCGTGCCTTGAGTTTATCAACCCAGAGATTGTTTTAGGGTTTCATCAGAGAGTAAGCTGTCCCATGACTTTATCAGCGCAGAGGTTGTTTCAGGGTTCAATAATGAAGGTTTTTTTTGTTAAAAAAATTGAGCTCTATCCTGGCTATGCCTGCCTCCATGCTCCTTCCCCTGCAATTACAAACCCAAGCATAACACTTAATACTGTAAAGTGTTATGTGATATATTACAACCTACCTGCTATTCTTCTTAACAAACTGTAAAAGAATTTCTCGTTTTTTTATGAACTCTACTTTGTTCTGGCTTCCCATACTGTTTCTTATGGCTTCCAGTGCTTTGAAATTTGGCTTGAAGATAAATTCCATTTCCAGCGGCCCCCATGTACTGACTGGAATCCCAAGTTTTCTGGCAGTTTCACTTGTGAACTACAGTAAGAAAATAATATATTAATAATTGAGGGCAGAAATACTGTCTAGATGGTGTGATAACTTGTTTTTTTTTTAAGGTCTTGATCTGGGCTAATGGGGGAGGAATACCCTTGAATCAAGGGAGAGACCTAACAAACTGTATTTGCATAAGATGCAAAGTGTCAGGGCATTGCCAACTCACAGATCAAACCCTGAAACAACCTCTGGGCTGATCTAAGTCAGGGCATAGCTAACTCACAGATAGAACCCTGAAACAACCTCAGGGCTGATCTAAGTCAGGGCATGGCTAACTCACAGATTGATCCCTGGAACAACCTCAGGGCTGATCTAAGTCAGTGCATAGCTAACTCACAGATAGAACCCTGAAACAACCTCAGGGCTGATCTAAGTCAGGGCATGGCTAACTCACAGATTGAACCCTGAAACAACCTCTGAGCTGATTTAAGTCAAGGCATGGCTAACTCACAGATTGAACCCTGAAACAACCTCTGGGCTGATCTAGGTCAAGGCATGGCTAAAAGACTGAATTGGAATATACCTTGTACATCTTACCTTTTCCTGCACAGTTTTGAAATGTTTTTCAACAACAGATCTATCTCGCCCATAGGAGTTAATTAATATGGATTCCATTAATGTCTGGGAGAGGAGAATGGCGTTTTTTTTTAGTGTAACACCTTCTTGTCCTAAATTAGTACAATAAGTGATACATGTTAAATATAAGACAGTGAAGTGCAAATAACACAATGGCATACCAGTACTGACTGGATGGGGATAATGATGGTGGATGACAGATACAGTAACACAACATGACATGTTCATAGTGATGCTATTAATGATGATCTGATGATGATAGTGATGATGATAGTGATGATTATGATAGTGATGATGAGTGATGATGATAGTGATGATGATAATAGTGATGATGATGATAGTGATGATGATGATAGTGATGCTGCTGATTGTGATGATGATAGTGATGATGATGATAGTGATGATTATGATAGTGATGATGATGATAGTGATGATGATGATAGTGATGATGATGATAGTGATGATGATAACAGTGATGATGATGATAGTGATGATGATGATAGTGATGCTGCTGATTGTGATGATGATAGTGATGATGATGATAGTGATGCTGCTGATTGTGATGATGGTGGTGGTGGTGGTAGTGATGATGATACATGCCCATGTCAATAATCACATTTAAGGGGTTTTTTAGATGATGTAATGGTGGTCATCATGATGCTGATGATGATTGTTGGGTGATGTTGCAGATGCTACTGCTGATGCTGGTGATAATGGTCATGATGATGATATATGTACATGTTGCTAGTGATAATTATGGTAACATAATGGTGGTGGTGATAATATAAGATCAGTATCATCACTACTACAGTCTTAAGATACAAACAGCAACCTCACCTTTCTTTTTAATTCCTGCGTTAAACATGTCACTGACAAGATTAAAGAGAACTTGAAAATATGCAACGGCATGAATATTGGTGAACCATCTGAAAATAATTGCAAGATGATTAAAATAATTAAGGACTAATTGATCTAAAAACCAAGGTTTTCATAATCATGAGCTCTATAGACTACAAGCGAGTCCCACTTTTCCCTTAAGACTCAGTAAAGACAAGTTTTTAGGATTCATGTGGCCATGCGGATTTGAGCTGAGCAGGCAGGAGGCAGGGAAAGGAAAAGGAATCCTAAAATATTGTCTCTACAGAGTATGGAAGGAAAAGTACAACTCACTCACAGTTTATGAGTTGTATACTATCAACAAATAAGTTAATTAATATTGATTAAAAAAATATCAAAAATTGTCATTTTGATTTAAAGTCAATTTTTACTTTTCCCATTTAGTGTTTTCTCTTGAGTATCATTTCTTTGTTTAATGGACACACATGAGAAGACACCTGAATATGATAGGATTCAAACAAAGAATCTTATTCTCAAGAGAATGGTCTGATATGGGAAAACATTACATCCAAGATAAAAGGTCTATTCATTTGATGGAGTGAGTTTATTAGTTACAATCATGTAACTTGTCATTACATTTTGAAATGACCCAGAGGAATAAGACTGCAGTGTGGTAGGATTGTCTTGGAAAAATATGAAACTTCTGAGGGCTGTATTGTGGCTTGCACTCGAGGAGAGAATATGAGGGTCTGGCATGCCCAGTATAATCCCTGAAAATAATACAAAAGTTTTTTAGTAAAAAACGCAATTTAGTTTTCTTTTTTTTCTTTATCCTTTTGCTACTGGAGGCCCATATGGTACAATCCCCTGTGTTCCTGGAAGTTGTTTAGGGTTTGTATAAGCCAATTTTTACCTAAAAATCAGAAGATTTCAAGAGCCTCCAACACACATCAAAGGCTGAGATATTACTTTACTGTATATGGTTGATGTTAAAAAACAGTCTGCATTTTAACTGACAAGTAACTGCCAAAACATATCTTTTTTTGTCCCATTTCAGACCTTGTGTCATTCCCTAGAGTATATCATTTTTTTGTTAACAGTTTTGGATGAGAAGACCCAACTCAAACAAAGAACTGTCAAGAGAATGACATGAAATGGGACAACAACCCGTCCAAGCTAAAATGGTCAAAAAACATCTGGATTTTTATTGATGACTATGATTGGATAAGAGTTTTTAAAATTCTGCCAATCGTAAGCCTTGTTAGAACACTAGTCTAAAGAGTCTTGCAACAATTGCAAGGAACGCCTAATTGATTTTTGTCCAACAAACAAAAACATATGTAAAGTAAAATGTTTTAGAGCCTCAAATTAAAAAAAAAAAAAAATGAAATCCACCTCCTCAGGAATAGCATCCTTAGCAAGACTGTTACCTTTTTGACCAGAGACTGCAGGCATTTGAGGACTGAATACCTAGTTGACACAACTTGGACTAGTATCTCAATGACATAGACCTGAAGGAAAAAGGATTAATGTTACTGGGGCTGGACTGGATGTGAGGTCATAGGAGGATAAGGTTTCAAGGAATCATTAATAATGAATATGTGTTCTAAAATGGAAAATAAACCAATAATTTTGTTATATTTCAATAACTACACATACGGTTAGAGGAACATTTCTTGGTGCTTTGATATCTTCTGGCTGAAACTGGTTGTAGCCCTTTTTGACTTTTGTATCCAGAAAAGTTGAGGCAGATTGTTGTACATCCTACAAATATATGTTGATAATGATTATGTTTCTAAAAAGCTGGTCACCAAGAGGAAAGACTTTGCAGACTTTGCGGGGATCAGTCCTTACGACATGACCTTAAGCCAAATATTTTCCCGTCCCCCACACTCAGTCATAATCATGCTATCATGCAAGTCAATCAAATATTGAGATGAATGAATGGATGGATTTACTGTACCTTCCTCACAGCTTCACTTGGGTATTTAAAGTTCTTGTTCTGGGCACCGATCTTATCAAGTAAAAACTCCAAAAACTCCTAAAAATTGTGATCAATATTGCATCAATTTTAGTTGATTAATTTGTAATACATGTAGCAAATGAATTAAACTTCTGTTACATTGGCTGCTACAAATTTACGCAGGTCTCTCCCTTGATTCAAAGATTTTTGACCCAGTTCCATGGTATTCCACCTCCCACAAAACCTAACAAGCTAAATTCCAATTCAATCTGTGAGTTACACATGTCCTGATTTTAATCAGCCTAGAGGTTGCTTCAAGGTATCAATAAAATTTGAAGGCTTTTAGACTTTTTAGGGCTAACAGAAATTCCCTGACTTTTGGGTTAATTGCAAAAATTCACTGACCAAAATTAAATCAAAATTCCCTGACCTTGAAAAAAATTCTGAATTCACTGACTTTTCCCTGACTGTGGGAACCCTGCATGGACCTCTATGGCTGGTGCAATCATTGGAATTTTCGCAATGAACATTAGAATACCATTTATTAGTTTTGAGAAAGGGGGAAAATGTACATTGTACGGTATATCTTACCAGTGAACTGAGATACGCATTGCTATATATTCCAGGAAGAGTAATTGTCATTGCCTTCTTTAAGCCTTCCTCTGAGAGACCACTTGTCTTTGGTTTCACTAGGCCATTAAAGAGGATTTTGAAGGTTTTAAGGGACATTGACTTTATTGGAGTCCAGTGCATGTTGAAGGATTTCCCTTGAAATGAATTTAAAACAGGATAATTAGCTGCAGCAGTGTCTGTCTGTCTACACATTTAAAACAAATTTGAAAACATTTTAGCCAAAAAGAAGGGGGGGCATAGTCTCACTAGCAACCCCCCCTCCCCGGGCTGCTACACCCCTACAGAGATGTGAAGAAAACTAGGAGAGCATTTCATCTGAAGGTCACAATACAACTTGGAATTTGGCAGAAAGCAGCAGCTAATTTATGAGATGATACATACTGTACCTGCACTAGTCATACAATGGAATATCCCACTTGTAAGTCACTTGTAGTTTCTAGTATTTACATGGGCCTTTAGGCAAGTGTGTATACAAAGAAAATACAAGTGACAAGTGGGATATCCACAGTATGCCACCAGAAACCATTGTATAACCATTTTATCACACACTATAGAAAATACAAATCTGTAGATTCAATGCGCAGTGCATGGTGGGAAGGAAGAGTAAAATACCAACAAATATACGACACCTTTCCAGCTTTTTGATTGGCTGTATTTTTTGTGTGTGAGATAAATTGAAGGCTGTATTTTCTATGGTGTGGGATAATTTGAAGTACAATAAATAACAATAAACAATTATTGGATGAAGTTGAGCATGATATCGTAAATCATCAAGACCAACCAAGGCTGTGTTATCTGCCGAAGTCTTAGGTTGAAGCGGATAAAACAGCCGATGTCTTGATAATTTACCATATCATGCAAAAACTGAATTCAATAATTGTTTTATTATACATTTTGTAAACTGAGAATGAAGATTAAATTCTGCTTTCGAAGAAATAGCAAACTCTATAATATTTCAATCTCCATTGTGACCTTTGAACTCAACAAGATAAATGTATTATCTGCAAAAAAACCTACAGATTGTATATTTATCTCGGCCAATCAGAAGCGAGATAGTGAGTAAAATGTAATGGATGAATAAGTAATGAATATTGTAATGCATGACTTATTTACCAGTGGATGTTTTTCCTACTTTTCCTAAATCTGTAGGAAGTGTGTCTGACATGTGAGTTGCACACACAGCCAAAGCTTCTTGCATTCTTTCTTTTGTAATAAGCAGATCAACCAGTTCATTTCTCTGATCGGAATAATCACACAGCCTATGTGTCTTGAGGTTGTTGGGTTCAACTGTTTCAGCTCCAAGAATATAATTGATAGCTTCAGCGATCCTTAAATGAAGAGCAAAAAGTGAAGCAACTTAAAATTGAAACCTAAATTATTTGTATGACATGGCGGGGCAGCATGTATATGTACTGTTACAGTACAGTACTATATCACTACAAAGTTCATGTGCCATACACTGCTAATATGCTGCCTCTCATGATTGTGGTCCTGAGTTTAATTCCCTGATTCCCCATCGTATATAGGTGCAGGGGCGGATCCAGGATTTTACAAAGGGGGGTGGCTAACTCTAAAAAAAATATCAAAAGAATAGGTCTAGGGTTGCGGACAACTCTTTAGGTCCAGGCAATGCAAAATTCATATCATTATTTTTATACAATGGGACACATTCAGATGTATTTTTTTCTTTTATTTACTGAATTAACTAATCATTTTATTTTTTCTGTTTTAAACCCTGCAAAGAGGGGGGTGGCTAGCCACCCAATCCACCCCCTGGATCCGCCCCTGAGGTGATTAGAGTTGCTTATTGGTTCTCTCCTGTGCTTCAAGGAGTTTTCTCTCATGTGAAGTTCAATGTTTGACTTTAAAGTTTGAATATGATCTAGTCATAAGAATAACTTACTTATTATTTGACTTTAGGTAATGTAGTCTTAGTTTAGCAACCTCATAAGGTTCTTTCAGACCACTTCCCCCCTTGTGCCTTTTTGATAGAGCTTTTACTACTAAGGGATCATCATATGGCTTCAACTCTGATAAGATTCTGTTAAATCATAAACAAACAAACACATCTTGTTTAGCGTCCAACAATTCAGATATGAACACTAATATGTAAATATATTATCGAACTACATATAATAAGAAGATCCATGGAATTTCAAAGCGTTTGTATTGTTGAAGTTGTGCATTCATTACTTGATCGTATTTGTGAATGTTTTTTTGACAATGAAATGAGACTAACCCTGGGTAAATAGAAGGAACAGTGACCCATGCAAGCTAGACAACAATATTTGTTATCTCAGAGAACTCTAGAGAACATATTCTTACCTGAGGATTTTCTCTGCTTCAGGGAGAAAAACATGGCTTTGATTATCTTTCGCTGATTTAGAAAGACGTTCTTTAGCTTTTGATAGTAAATCCTTGTCCAAGCCTTTATTAAGGGCAGCTTCAATCCACAGAGTAACTATTCTAATATATGAAGGAAAACATGGATATGTATTTGAATTCTGTCACTAAATTTTTTGTTTTGTCTTTGTCTTTTTCTGCGCATGTGCTGTTGCTTTTGACATCTTTCCTAACCCCCTTAAAGCCTGTTCACATGGTGATTTTTTGGTGATTTGAGGTGCAATTTTGAAGTGCCCCAGATTTTCACAGCGACAGGAAATTGCGAGTGAGAACGACTGGCAATTTCACTGTGGTTTTGGAAATTCACTTCATCGTGATATCCCAGGTGTTTTGAACATGTTCAAATTAAGCTGGGATTTACCTACAATTTTCTGTCCTCGTAAAATCGCACCTCAAAATCACAGAAAAAATCGCCCATGTCAATGGGCCTTTAGTAGCAATCATTTTCCCAACTATAATATATACTAACAAGATAGGCATGATCAGCAACTAAACTATTCATGACCTAAAAACCAAATTTCTATAACATTACCTTGAACTGTCTCTTTCATAAATATATTTTGAGTGTGGACTGGAATGAATGAAGCAACAATGTTACAACTAGTATTGGTATATAATAATAATTAAATAATAATAATAATAATAATAATAATAATAATAATAATAATAATAATATTTAACTAGGAGAATTACATCCTCACAGGGTTTTTTCATGAGGTCCTGCAAATGTTATTTTCAGCCTCCAAATAGACTGTGAGGTAGTTCCTCTACATCAGCCAATATCAAATTGGCAAAGGAAAATACATAAAGAGAGGCTTAGTAACTCTTGTTAGCCTCTGTCTTGTATGTATCTAATGGTCAAAATTTTAATTTACATGAACTCAAAATAAAAAAAACATTGTGGTAATAACATATACAATAATATGGTAATAAAAAAATAATAATAATAAATATATAATATTGTTATATAGCTAATCATTTTGACTATATAACGAGCATTCTCATTGGTTGATAGATGCTCACGTGATGCTAGTTAAATCTAACTGTATCCCGACCGGGATACAAGTGCCCAGCGCACGGAATAAAAATTCAAATTATCTAAATTGACTTGTCTAAAATGATTAGCTATATAACAAAACGCTTAATGACTGATCCCTCGGGAAACCAGTTAGTTTTGTTTCCCTCGCATCTCAATGTTTCCCTCGGCGGACCTCGGGAAACATTGAGATTCTCGGGAAACAAAACTAACTGTTTCCCTCGGGACCAGTCATTAAGTGTATAATAATAATAATAATAATAAATATGATAACTCTATCTACTGTAGAATTTCTCCTAAGATCTAATTGAAATTTAGGAATGTTCATTTTTGTGGAGGGAGGAACACCAGAGAAACAAAACCCTTGAATCAAGGGAGAGGCCTAACAAACTCTACTCACATGACATAGAGCCTAGCAGGACTCAAACCCAGGGCACAGTGGTCAGAGGCAAGCGTTCATACCTGTTAATGTCAACTCCAAGTAATAATGAGGTAATTGTATCCAGAATCACAATGGCAGAATTAGGTTGTTTTCTTATTAAACTGCAGTCAACCAGAGTTATTGAGTTGGACACAGTCATTCGTACTTTATCCATGGCTCTGTGAATCCAAAACAAACAAGATAATATATTATAAACGACTGACAGTGTTTGTATGTATGTATGTATAAATACATTTATGGCTCTTTTATTTGGAAGGACGTGCAAGGAGAATAAACAAATAGACCTTTTTAGCTAGAGTGTAACCTTTCACATTTCAGATTCTGTTTCAGTCCTATCCATATTCATTTGTCTTTTCATATACAACTGTTAAACAAAGAAATGATACTCTATGCACCAATGAAACATCCAAGCTAAAGAGGTCTATTGAAATTTAAAACTGTTTTAATTTCCATTTGCAACCGAAACTTTAAAAACGATTACAAGAGTCAATATAAACTAACCTTCCATGTGATCCATTGTCACCACTGTACTGTGTTAACATGTGTTGCCATTCACAGTAAGGACAAGCAATATGATCCAGAAAACCATCATGACAGTAACACCCACAAGTTTTCCTTGTCATCATATCATAACTTGAATATGAAGCCTCTTGTATTTCATCAACATATTTATTGCAAGTAATAGCTGTTGAGAAAATCAATAATACAAATAACTTTGTTATTTCATAAAGATTGATATTTATAATATGGCTTGGTCAGATATTGTGTCCAGAGTTGCATGCAGACCCTACTGGGGGGTGCGTTGGGTGCAGGTACATTTTAAATCAGAATTTTGGTTGTCCAGGTTTTTTTTGGGATTAATGCACCCCCTCCCCCCCCCCCCCCCCCCCATCCAAAATCCATGCTAATGGGCTTGCATTAGTGGATTGAATCAACACATTCAAAGGATAGAGCTAGAATGACCTTAGAAGGGTAGGCATTTTAACATTCTACATGTATTTTCTTTATGAAACCTTAATTTAGAAAAAAAGTCCAGGAGCTACTTTATTGTCACATGGGTTATTTTTCAGTTTAGTTTTGTGATCCTTCAAAAACTGAATTCACTTCACGACGTACCAGCTTTGGTCATGTCTTGATTAATTTTTTGAGGAGCAAGAAGTGTCAGAATTGGGACAAATCTAAATTTCTGAAAGAGAAATTAGTTACAACTGAAATAACGATGAAAGTAGGTACTTGTTTCTATGCAGGCATTGATCCATCAAAGACGTTGCTTCATCTGTGCTATTTTTGTTTTTATATTTAACCAAGCTTTTGGCCTAAGAGCCAATCTTTAGGGTTGTAAAGATGGCTCCTTAAAGATGGCTCCTTAAGGCTGGCACACAATTTCGGCCACTTAGGGGACTTTCATTTATTAGCATATGTGGGATGGTCAGGAAAATTATTTGTTGAGTTTTCCAAATATTACCTAACCCCCCTTCCTAGGTTGGCAAAAATATCATATCCCCCCTGCATTTCGTAGAGTTTATTACTAAAGCTGCATAAGATTAGTAACAACACCCCCCCCCCCCCCCAATACACTTATAAAGGAAAGCCCCCTTAGGCCTTAAGCATACTGTAGTAAAATCAAAACAACTAATTAGCTAGCACAGATGAAGCAACATCTTTGACTATAACTGTTATAACAAGTTTGATGTCTCATTTGCAAACTAGCATTTTGACAGCTGTCAATCAAAATACTTATTTAACGAGCATGGCACTTACTTTATGTCTAATTTTTGGCAGATTTCTTTTACTTTTGAGCCATTAATAGCTAATATTATTACCCTTGATCATAAACTTTGGTCATGAATATGAGGCATGTTATCTAGACCAATAAACTTGTTCCCAGTATTTTGAATGACAGCTGTCAAAATGCTACTTTGCAAACGAGACATCAAGGGCAACAATAAAATAATAAATAAATATCAGCACATTGCTACTGGTGGTCAAGTATTTCATATTATAGTTGAATAGGAGCCCCAATCAATCTATTTATTCTTCTACAGAGCATCACCTAAATTTTATAATTGAAAAATATAGTTTACGATATACCGGGTCTATACCTTCATATGTGTATTTCTCTTGTGCAGTCTTCTTTCATTTTCCCAGAATGCATGCTTTGCATATGCATTACAATGTGGCTTTTCTCCTGTTTTCCATGACTCACACTGAATAAAAAAATGAAACAAGGGGTGGATTTAGTGGTGGGCAGACTAAGCCGCAGCACCTCCTTTTAAAAGAAGTATGTATTTTCTTTAAACTTGGCAAAATAAAAATAGAGAGCACTGATTGGATAGTTAGGAAAAAATGTCAATAAAACCTTGAAGTGCTCATGGTTCGAGTGCCCCTACTGTAAGAGCTCACCTTGATTGAGAGATCATCACAGACATAACAATAGCACTTCTCACAAAATTCCTCATTGCTTGCATTCTTTGTTGTTGTTGAAGGATTTTGAACAAACTTTTTAATTCTGCAGTGTTCTCTTGCATGAGGGAAATCAATTCCTTTTTTAGCAAAAGTGACTGCAATGTCAGAGTCTGTTCCTACAGAAGAGTTATCAATGACCGCTGTTCTTTTCTCTTCGTCCTGTTTCATCTTTTTCCTGGGAGAATAATGTTCTGGATTGACGAAGATGACTTCATCGCCATAATCCCCATCAGGGATGAATATAGAAGACTTCTTGTCTTTACCCCTAGACGTGTCAGGTGCTTTTCTCTTGGGCTCCTTAACCCCAACATCATCATCACTCACAACTATTTGTACTGACATATCAAAGATTTCATTGGAGTTATCATCAGAAGAGTTCCATCCTACTTCACTGTATGATAATGGAAAGATGTCGTCACTATCATCTAAAGAATCATCACTAAAGTTTTCTCCGAAATATGGTTCTTCAATAAATGGAAAAGAATCTGAACTGCAGGTACTTGCACTACCAAAGGATAATTCCTGTAAGAAAAATACACATGTATATTTAGTAAATAAACCACTCCTGGCAGCTGGGATATCAACTAATGTCTCAACTAATGAAAATGGTCTGAAAAAAGAAAAGTATATCAAGAAGTGAAGCTTTAAGGGCATCCAATATTTTGAGGACCATTTCTCATTCAAGGACATTACTGTACCAGTCTATAGACCCCTTGCAGCACGTCAGAAAGCAGCCCAAATTGGAGGGCAAAACAATAGGTTCCAATTCTCAGGACATTGAAATTCTTTTGTTTTGTCCTCCTAATTGAGCTGCTTTGAAAGGAATGTTATGTGAAAGGAATCTATATCGCATTGATCGAGAAGTGGGGTTATTTATTTTACAGATGTGATGCATGATAAGTGCTAGTTTTACGGATATGGTGGCTGAACTCTTGCATTCAAGAATTATTTACTGCATCAAGGTTTTCAGTCTACAGTATATTATTCAGGGCTCAAAATAGAAAAGATAAATGGCCAGACAGTTTCTTATTTTCGGCAGGATAAATAATTTTGGAGCAAAATCCCCCTGCCATTTTATTTTCCATTTGGCAGTTCAAAACTGTTTTAGCCTGACGGTAGTAAAACTTGACCTGCATTTTGGCCATTGGCAGGCTCCTATTTCGTGCCCTGTTATTAGTTAACATTAAGTTAATAGATAAAGTCAGTACAGATCAGCATTAATTAGAATTAATACCTATAGCGTAACAGCTTGTAAGGTTAAATCATCAGCAATAGATTCAGCTTCTACTATATCTCTTAGATAATCTTGCTGTCAGAACTGTCAATCAATGAATACATGACAACAATATAAGAATGACTGGATATGATTTCAAAATCTCTATGGCAACCATAAGGGACTAATTCTCTTCCCTTCCCTGGGAAGCATTTGGTTTTTAAAAATTTAAGCAGCTCTTTTATTAGTGAATATCTAACCAAACTTATAACAAGAGAGGAAGATTTTGCATATATATATACATATCGTGCAGGGCTTGAAATAGACCTCATCGGCTTGGGTGTAATGTTGTCCCATTTCAGACCATGTGTCATTCCCCAGAGTATCATTTCATTGTTTAAGGGTTGTGCATGAGAAGATACATGAATATGGCTATGATTCAAACAAAGAATCTTATTCTCAAGATAATGACACGTGGTCTGAAATGGGACAACATTACTCCAAGCCAATGAGGCCTATTAAGGCAGGTTATCAGACAATATTGGGTGCTAGAATTGGAACTTGTCTGGTCAAATCTTCGCCTTGCCAGTCATTTTGAACCGTAACATTGAGCCAGAAATGAGGTATTACAGCTAAAACTAATTTGGTCACACGTGACTGACCAGCCATTATTTCAAGCCATGTCATACTAATAAACAGTACCCATGCCTTTACTGTGAATGGAGGGGTTGGAATTTTCAATGGGTGGGGAGGGTCTCTCAAGTATACCTTCACTATGTTATTTAGAGAACTTCTCAGTTTAGAAAGGGGCACAATCCCTTTTCTTTGGGAAAACACTGTGGATATTTTACGAACTCTGACAGGATTGATAACGTAAACAGAGTCCTGCCAGAGATGTCCAGATACTGAAAGTACAGTATTTTGACTTACTTTTTTTCTACTATAAGCTTTAGTGAGCCAAAAAAACTCTGTTGGATTCAAATATCGGTCTTAGCTTTTTGTATGGGCTTTGAAAGATAAGTCAAAAGTGAGTAAAGTTTGAGCGCTTCTCCTCTCAGCGCACAGGAAGTGTGTTTTCGCGCCTTTCGCCATCTTCAAGAAAACTTTGAATTTCAACTTCATGACCGTCTTAAATAGCTTTAACATCGCTTTTACACACCACTACACTTTAATGCTGTTCTACAAACATCTATAGCTTGTGAACGCGAACGACACAAAAAAGCCTGGCTATTTTGCCAAAATGCATGAGCTGTGAGAAAGAAGACGTCACGTCCAAACGTCTTTCAAAATAAACACAAATACTTCACTAAAACACATGAAAATTATTCTTATTTACACCAGAGGTGGAAAGTTTGAATAAAAGAATGCATTCCATGAAATTTTATATGAAATTACCCAGGTTTTTACTTGAAAACTTACCGACATTTAACGCAGTGAATTGTCTACCATTGCTTTGCTTGTCGTCATATGAGCCGTGTTCAACGTTCCCGCGGGAAAATCCCAACATGCATTGGAATGAGTAATTGGATGAAAATAGAAAAATAAAAAAATAAAATTAAAAGAAAATGGAAAGAAAATAACAAAATACGTAATTGCCTCACTTCGATAAAGAATAAACTGATGAATAGGAATATATACGTAAGTCAACAATAGCGAATATGAAAATTATTAAAATTTATAGTGTAAACATGAAAAGTAATTGGTGGGCTTCCTGTGCATGGTGTCAAGTTTCAGTGTCATTTTTCATTTCTTTTATTTTTTTTCATTTCCTTTCAATTCCATTTACTCTTTTTTTCCTCGTTTTATTTTACTGAAATACAAACAAAGCTAATTCAGAATAAGCTCGATATAAGTTTTATTTTATATACATGATTTTCCAAATTTTTGGAAATATAAAATTTAAAAAAGAATATCAATCAACCTTTTACTTATTAAATAAAGACAAAGAAAGCATCATTTGCGTAAAATCAATAAATTTTAAAACAAAATCAGCCTCGCTAAAGATGATATAAAATATAATGAAGATTAATTTGAAATTAGAGTCCACGATGTCATGTCCAGCGGTCAACTTTGAAAGAAGCAAAAGTCACAAGACTCGTAGATAAACTTGTGAAATAGGGTCTGAAAAACTACTTAAAAATATGGAAAAATCTCTAGAAACACACGTTGAGGAAGTGTAAGTGAATTAAAGATGTTTTTTATACCTTATGTTATGATTTTAAAGGTTTTTACTGTTTTTATGGCAGAATGTCTGAGCATGGAGTGATAGGTGTTCTGTGTGTAGATGAACAAGGGCTAGCGTTAACAGGTAAAGATTATACTTTCCTTTGATTTATGATAAGCAATGATAACAGGTTGAATATGTCTAGACACCTTTACTTCAGATCAAATTATGTGGTATGTGATTATTTTTGAAAATACAGTTGTGTTCCCTGTCATACTCTCTCTCCCTCTTCCCCTCTCTCTTTCCTTCTCTCCCTCCCTCTCTCTCTCTCTCTCTCTCTCTCTCTCTCTCTCTCTCTCTCTCTCTCTCTCTCTCTCTCTCTCTCTCTCTCTCTCTCTCTCTGTATCCCCCTCTCTTTCATTCTTGCATATTCTTCAACAATTCTTCCCTTGAAATATCAAACAAAATATAAACAAGATCTTGTAACCCAAATATTTGTAGACTTTATTTAAAGTACCTTTCCTTCATATACTATACCATTAGGGCAGATTTCATATGAGTGTGAAAAATCATTGTGCATGCACACAGCATGGTTATGGTGCGACAGATGGAACCAAATGTCAAATGTTTTTATACACGGCACTGACATAGTCACGGCAAGGCATGGTCCATGCTGTAAATGTTTTAAAGTTGTACGAAAACTGCTCTAACTCCATCCTTGCTCAGACACCAGGTTATAATAGATGTAATCGGTTTGGGTGTAATTTTGTCCCATTTCAGACCACATGTCATTCCCCAGAGTATCATTTCATTGTTTAACGGTTGCGCATGAGAAGACACATGAATATGGATACAACTCAAAGAAAGAATCTTATTCTCAAGAGAATGACACATGGTCTGAAATGGGAAAACATTACCCCCAAGCCAAAGATGTCAATTAGATGTCCATTCTGCAGCACTTTTATTTTGTCCTCTATCATGACAGCCACCCTCCCCTCCCCTATTTACATGCCCCGGCTGCATCTTAAATTTAATTCTTTGAAATATTTAAAGCTAAAGGCACAGCTAACCCAGTACATGCTGGACCAATACTAAGCTTAACTGAATCTGCCAAGAAGCTCTACCCAGACATTGAGCCACAGCCTGTTATTTGCCTGGAATCGGATGCCTGGTAAGACATGGGATACTATACACTGGTGTTGAATTCTCTCTTGCTCAGTAGTAGTTTTCATTTTGTGTAGAATATAAGCCAGTTCACAGTTTTTAAGAATCATTTTTAGTGCGCATGCGATTTTATCTCAAGTTTCTAACCTTCTTTTGTTTAAAACAAAAAGAGATTTAAACAAAAAAAGGTGAGGAATTCGGGATAAAATCGCATGTGCACTGAAAACGATTCTTAAACTGTGAACTGGCTTATTCACATAATATTCCAGTGGGAGTAGGTGGAAAGTTTTATTTTTGTAAAATTACTT
The DNA here is from genome assembly GCA_023349425.1 of Anthopleura sola. Lineage (NCBI taxonomy): Eukaryota > Metazoa > Cnidaria > Anthozoa > Actiniaria > Actiniidae > Anthopleura > Anthopleura sola. The sequence continues at coordinate 2,798,233 of JALHLI010000006.1, read as the reverse complement.
ACTTGGTATTTGGTATTTGTGAATATTTTGATACTGAAATGAGGTTAACCCTGAGTAAATGAGTCTGTAAAGAAACACAGCAGCAGGGCTTTACATAGCTGATCAATAGCCAGTGATGATGTGTGATAACATTAGACTGATCAACTTGTGACAGGTCAATGTGATCAGTCAAGAGAACTGGTCTAAAGCCTGTTTTTCACTTGTGATGGAATCAGTGCCAGATTAAGAATCGGTGTCAGAAGAAGTATATGATGAAGTGAAAACCAAAAAATGGTGTCAGAATCAGATTTGGAAGTGTGTCGGAAGCGGGATTGGAAGTTTCCCTTTTCCTTGGTTTTTGCTTACCCTTATGACAAGCGGTTTCACTTGCAACCAGTCATACAGGAAGGGTTTCCGCGTCTGACTCCAATAATTACTTCACAAGTGAAAACCAGGCTTACAGTAAGAGTCATTTGGCCGGAAAAGTGCCAATTTTGACTGGACATTGTCCCTTAACCAGCTGTTATTTCAAACCCTGCAGCTGTATTCTATGAATCAGAAAAATGCATCAAAACCTTACTTTTTCGTGATGAAAAGATCTGAAAATAAGAACCATTTATACTGCATACAGCGCCATTGAACTGCTGGAAATGGCGCTATATAAATATATTATATTATTATTATTATTATTATTATATGTGTTTTATATATATTTTTATTATATATATTATTATTATTATTGTTATTATTATTATTATTATTATTATTATTATTATTATTATTATTATTATTATTAAATGAATGCATACCAACCTTTTATTGTTTCATATCAGCCAATAAGAAATTTGCTTTTTTGTTTTATTCCAGTAGTTTGCTCATTAAATCACAAGACAAAGTAACAACAGCCGTTCATAAAGTTCCTTCATGATTCTACTGGATTGAAATATTTGTAATAATCTGTTGTAATATCACCTAAACATTATTATCTGCAAAATTTTGTAACAATAATAATTCATTAAATTTTAAGTATAGTAAATATTTTTCCTTGATCTTTGTTATAGTGTTTTATTATCAATGTATTGATTTGGTAGATACAGTATTTCTGAATTGCAATCTGAAATTGAGCATATTATGGTTTATTTATCCTTCTTTCCTTCACTCACTCACTCCTTCCTTCCTTCCTTCATTTATTTATTTATTGATTTATTGATTTATTAGTAATTTTTATATAATAGTTATTTGTTTCATTTTATTTATTTTTCTTTTATTCCTTTTAAACTATGACCGGTACCCACAGAATGTACCTACCCTACCTTCTATTTTTCATTATTTCTTTGAACCTTCTTGTCTTTATTTTCAAAACTTTTTTATTTTTATTTTTGTTCTTTAAATTTGTTCTTTCTTTTTTCTTCCTTTCTTTTCTCTTTTTTGTTTTAACTTGTCTTTCTTTTTCTTTTTCCTTTTGTATTCTCCTTCAATTCTTTCTTCCTTTCTTCAACTTAAAAAAAATTCCAATTTCTGAAAAGAAAAGAAAAATTATGCGTAGAAAATAACATATTAGTTAAATTTATATAATGCATATATATTAATTTTTCCAGAAAATGTATATTCCTATTCATGCAGTTTTATGATACATAAACAATTTCCCATTCAGTTTTCTAGTACATAATTTACGACCTGACATTTTTATCAGCTGTTCAAATATGACATATTTTTCCTCTACAACAATCTGTTACTATGGTATCTCAAGATACCTTATCTACTTAATTAATCATGAAAGACTTGAATTTGGAAGTCAAATCCTAAATTTCTCTCCGGTTTCTGATACAGCAACTTCACCTGCATACAACTCCATGATCTCCAAATTTCATTCACTAAATATCGACAAGCACTAAGAAATTCATTTTCATATTTTAAATTTATAACTTTAAATTGATCCATAAGTGGATTCTAGTTCTTGTTATACTTGGCTGAGAAGAGCAGCCCGTTTTGTTGTATTATTTTTCCTGTCGCCAAGTAAGTCAAAATGGAAGCCAATGAAGTTTTTGTATCCGCTTTAAACTACGAGAGACAAGCGCGTTGGAAACAGGTACGGTATTTTGCACTGAAAATTTTTCCATTTGAATAATTTTTATTCACAAGTATTTTTATTCACAAGTTTATATTCTTCTCCATTCACAATTTTTCTTCTTTATATGTTGATGTTTTGTGCTAAACAATAATTTTCAGTCAGTGTATTTGTCAAAGGAAATTAATACCAAGTCTAACCAAAATATCATAATTTGTTTTTTTTTTCTTCGACAGGCGGTAAAGAAATACGAAGAAATATTTTCACTTCTTCGAGGAAGAAATCTTGACGACAGAATAGCTGTTAATGCTTTGAAAATGTTGGTAAGTTTTCAGCATCGCGGAACCCCTGCTAAGTGTTATAAAACAATCGAGAAATAAATGCTTTTTTGGCAAAATATTAGTAAATTATACTGACAGTGTATATATGCTATATTTGTTTACGCTATTTTTAATAATCAGCTAATGTGAGCTAGAAACTGTTATTATGTAGTTCACTCCTTGCGATAGCCTCTCGCACGAATACTTACCATTTCTCAGTTTTATCTTCATATCTTTCTCTCTTTTTTTCTATTTCTTTCTTTCCTTCTTTCTGTCTTTCTTTCTGTCTTTCTTTCTTTCTGTCTTTCTTTCTTTCTGTCTTTCTTTCTTTCTTTCTTTCTTTCTTTCTTTCTTTCTTTCTTTCTTTCTTTCTTTCTTTCTTTCTTTCTTTCTTTCTTTCTTTCTTTCTTTCTTTCTTTCTTTCTTTCTTTCTTTCTTTCTTTCTTTCTTTCTTTCTTTCTGTCTTTCTTTCTTTCTGTCTTTCTTTCTTTCTTTCTTTCTTTCTTTCTTTCTTTCTTTCTTTCTCTCTTTCTTTCTTTCTTTCTTTCTGTCTTTCTTTCTTTCTTTCTTTCTTTCTCTCTTTCTTTTTTTCTTGCTTTCTTTCTTTCTTTCTTTCTTTCCCGCTTTTTTATTCCTTTCCTTCTTTCTTTCTCGCTCGCTTGTTTGTTTGCTTTTTTTTATTGTTTCTTTGCTTGCTTGTTTGCCTGTCTGTGTCTGTTTCCTTATTTCTTTGACTGTCTGTCTGTCCATCTGTGTCAGTTTGTTTGTTTCTGTTTGTCTGTTTATAATTGTGAATTGATACCCAGAATTTCCTCACTTCCCTGACAGCTGTATGAATGTCATCTCCACTGTGGCGTGGCGTATCACCATCTCGACCAGACCACGGAAGCCATTACACACTACGCTACAGCAATGAGAGTAATAAGCAGAAAAAAGGTCAGTATTTATGAAAGCACACCAACATCACCATCCACCGCACACCACCAGGAACTTCTCTTCGATTGCTAAACTTGAACAAATCTATGTCGTCGCAGATAAACTGTTGTGTTGGATGCCTAACTGGCAAAATCCTTCATTTTCATGTTCCAGCCCTGGCCAAGATTTCTATATGTCATATACAGCAAGGTAACTGTCATCGTAGTGATTTCTGCATGCATCCATACATGATAGAGCGGTTATCGTATGAGTGGAAAACGATACGACAAAATTGTAGCTGTACTGTAGTCGTACCGTATCTTACCCTAGCCGTAACTACGCGTTCTTATGGGAAGCCATTTCAATGTTACGTCATGTCATATCGTGTACTTGCTGTAAGTCGGTAACGTATGTTACCCACTCATGCAATAACTATTAAATTCTTATGGGAAGCCATTTCAATGTTACAGCATGTCATACCGTGTACGTGCTGTAAGTCAGTACCGAATGTTTCCCACTCATACGAAAACCATTCTTATGGGAAGCCATTTCAATGTTACAGCATGTCGTACCGTGTACGTGCTGTAAGTCAGTACCGTATGTTTCCCACTCATACAAAAACCATTCTTATGAGAAGCCATTTCAATGTTACAGCATGTCGTACCGTGTACGTGCTGTAAGTCAGTACCGTATGTTTCCCACCCATACGAAAACCATTCTTATGGGAAGCCATTTCAATGTTACAGCATGTTGTACCGTCTGCGTGCTGTAAGTCAGTACCGTATGGACATTGATTTTAGGTTTCATTTTATTAATATCAGTATATTAACCTGCCATTAAATTATTTGTAAAGTTGGTCTTGTTTCCTGTTTGTATCATCGACAGGAGAATATGAAACCGCTTTGAAAAGAGTTGAAGAAGCACTCGTTCTTGACTTCAAAAACCCGGTTTGTACCTTAAACCTTACCTTTACATTCAGTCTACTATATGATGACATGGATGATAAAATTACAGGCAGTCCCTTTATCATCCATGATGATCATGACAGGGGATTGGGGAGTGGAATTCCAGCGGGAAGGTTATAGGGCTCCTCCCCCCCCCCCTACATTCCTCCACTCCCTCTACACTTTCTCCTCCTGGCCCCATGTTCATTCATTCCACGATACGTTCTTATCTAAGGCAACACTGCAAACGTTTTGAAGGAAATATTTTCCGTCTTTTCTGGAGTGAATTCTTGTTGGGAATGCAACATGGTACCTGGCTTTCTATGTTTATCGAAGCCACTCGACTGATACTGATTCTATATTCTGAATTGTTTCTACACTAGGATCTGTTTTGCATCAGGGCCTGTATTTATTACTTACTCGATAATAAGAATATGGTGAGTTGTACATGTCACTTTGAGTGGCTATAAGATACTGCATGGATAAAAAGTTAAATTTTACACCGTAAAAAATAAGAGAGATCACTTACTATAAGATACTGCATTGTTTGTTCCGTTGTTATGTGACTAAGTCCTCATTTGGAAGCACGGGTGACGTAGCGGTGATATCTAGAGCCCTCGCCTCTCACCAGTGCCACCCGGGTTCGAGTCCCTCCGGTGTCGTGCATGCATGTGTGTGAGTGGAGTTGCTTCTCTCCTGTTCTTCGAAGGTTTTTCCAGGTTCTCAGGTTTTCCTCCCTCCGAAAAAATTAACTTCTAAATTCCAATTGGAATATCAGTGAATAAGGAGTCACTTTGTGGAAATGCCACTTGACTGGCGAAGTGCATGGGTTTTTTTTTCCACATGCAGCAGACGAACACTGACAGCAACGCTTTTACGCTCTTTGTTCTAGGCAACTGCAATGAAAGACGTGAACTTTGCAATCTGGCTGAGGACAAAGCACGTGTGTGCATGGCTGTTAAGAGGGATCTTCAAAGAAAAGCAGGTAAACAGGTCTTTCATCTAGCTGTTTATATACGACTAAAAATACAAATATAGGGTGGTGCCTTTCACCTCTGCATGAGGTCTTGATTCCTGGTCTTCCCCCATCTGCAAAACCAACCGCGTTAAATTCCACTCGATCTTTGAGTTAGTTAGCCGTGCCCTATTAGATTAACCCAGAGGTTGTTTCAGGGTTTGATCTGTGAGTTAGCCGTGCCCTGACTAAGATCAGCCCAGAGGTTGTTTATCAATCTGCGAGTTAACCATGCCCTGACTTAGATCAGCCCAGAGGTTGTTTATCAATCTGCGAGTTAACCATGCCCTGACTTAGATCAGCCTAGAGGTTGTTTCAGGGTTCAATCTGTGAGTTAACCATGCCCTGACTTAGATCAGCCTAGAGGTTGTTTCAGGGTTTGATCTGCGAGTTAACCATGCCTTGACTTAGATCAGCCTAGAGGTTGTTTCAGGGTTTGATCTGCGAGTTAACCATGCCCTGACTTAGATCAGCCTAGAGGTTGTTTCAGGGTTTGATCTGCGAGTTAACCATGCCCTGACTTAGATCAGCCTAGAGGTTGTTTCAGGGTTTGATCTGCGAGTTAACCATGCCCTGACTTAGATCAGCCTAGAGGTTGTTTCAGGGTTTGATCTGCGAGTTAACCATGCCCTGACTTTTTAGAGTTCAATGTTTTTTCACAGAAAGAGGAAGGTGCTCAGAAGGATACTAATAATCCAGACCTTGAAATGGTAAATATTTTTTTATTGAAAAACGAATAATACATGTACCTGAACTTGTAAGCAACTAGCTGTATATAGACTGATCTATGCGACGATGCCCACACACCCACACACAACCTTACATATGATCATACCAGTCAGTCTTGCAAGATTGCGCGCGTCAGTTTCTGAAATACATAATATGCGCGCGTTATTCGATATTTGCGCAACATAGGCACAATGTTATTTTGTGGTCGCAGCGCTTTATTCGTGCGCTGTATTCACGAATTATTCTCCTTTTTCAGGCTTGCAGTCTTGAAGCAAGTGCTTTAGCCTACGCATCCGCTAAGGACTTTTCGTCATCTGTTCATAACATTCTTAATAGGTATAAATGAACCACATTGTATCAGATATATTGTTTAAATATATCGTTAAATAACGTGATTTTTTATATCATGCGGGGATATTAATGCAGTGATCTCATGCAGCTGCGCGCAGTTCATTCCATGTTTGGTGACAATAAACCCCTTGCACTACTTCCCAACCTGGAGGACAAAAAAATGAAAAATATTAACATCACAAAAGATCTCAGTCCTCAAGATAATGCAGTTCTTTTGCTTTGACCCCCAGGATGGGAATAAGTGCAAGGGGTCTATTAATTAAGGAAGTTGAGATATAACCTGCGTAGCAAGGCTCCTTGCAGGGGGATTGGGGAGAGGGAGGAGATATTGGCGTATCTGCGTTTCATGTCATGTTGGATTTGGTGATGATATGATGGTGACGTGGTTTTTGTGATAGTGGTGATGGTTTTCAGTGATTGTATTGTTGTGTTTGTTAAGGCATGTTGGATTTGGTGATGGTAGTGATTATAGTTATTTTTGTGATGGTAGTGGTAGTGGTAGTTTTGAGGTAATTGCGGTGATGATGGTGGTGTTGTTGGTAGTGATGAACCTGATCATATCGTCGTGATGCGTTTTACAATTGATTAAAAATTAGTTCTGATATAAATTCAGTAATGTAATATATATTTTCAGGTACCTTCCATCTCTTAGAATCTCCCACACAATAACTCCAAATGATATCTTCAACGATCTTGCGTCAGAACCACAACCGAGCTGCAAATCCAACAAAACCAGCGCGAATTCCCGACACCAACACTCTCCCGCGAGTGAACACCGATGTAAATCCGGCACGCAACGTGTGAAAGAGAAAGAAAGGTTGAGACCTAAGGACGAAAGTTCTATCTGCAGAACGTCAATATCAAGAAAAATAAAGTTTCATGAAGATAGCTTTTTAAGTACAAGAGCAAAATCTGAACCTGCGCTAAACTTAGCTCACTTGCAACGATACAGAACATTGTTGCCAAGGAAACGGAGTCCTGAGTTCCAGACGTCAAACATGAGCTTGAAAAATTACAGACCGGAAAAGATACCATTTCCTGCTAATGGCATCAGAGTGAAAGATTTACTTGATGTAAGGGTGCATCCAGAACACCGTCCACTGGGATATAGAACTGAAAAATGTCTTGGAGTGACGTCATATCCCTTGACCAATGAGGGAACTCTTTCACATCCTTGCAATAAGTTCAAGGTAAGACGTAGGCTAACGTATAGCCTAAAAGTTAGTATTAGAGTTTCCAGGTTATGATACAATTGGCTTTCTAAATTATTTGCTTCAGGCTCAGCTGAGAAGAAGACACGGAGAACAAGAGAGGCTGTATGCAAGGTAATTTACGAAGATGTCACATCAAAGTATCTTTTTTATTATTTTTTTTATTTTTAAATTTATATTTTTTTCTTCACCAGGATGTGGACGCAAAATCAGTACCCTGTTCGAATACCAGAGATTAAAGGCTGTAGAACAACTGCTGACTTAGAAAATACATAAACACATGAACTGAGAGGCCAACGGAAATTCGATATTTTAAGACTGGGGCCTTTTTTTAATTAATTAAAAAAATTCCCGACACATTTACGTGGTGTTTTCAATGTTGGAGTGAGTAGCGGTCGCGTGAAATTTCTTACCCACATCTCCTCGAGCGAAAGGGATCAGATCGAAACCAGAAGCAGTCCTATGCGCATGCGTCGAATCTTCTCTGACAAGAAATTTGTCTAGTGGAAAAGTTTTGTTGTTCGAGCCAACGCTTTTAAAATGCAACTAAAACCCCGCCATAAATGAGGAATACTATACTATTACTGTTTTCCACTCAGGAGTTGATCAGCTCCTAAAGTCATAACAGGCAGCATTCGAAAACATATGCTAAATTAGTATTTAAGCAAAATTTGTGTGGCTCTAGCACAAATACTAGGGAAGTTACAGTAATTTATAATAAGAAGGATTCGTATGTCAAACAGCCATGGCCCGGCCAGCCTCATTTTCAGGTTTTGGCAGATTTTAAATGCTAATAACTCTGCAAACAATTATCATTATAATTCTTTGAAAATGTGCACAGTTATTACTAATTCACTGATGGTCTTACATGTGAAGACAAAATATTTCCTCAATTCAAAATATTTCAAAAATATTTCATTAAGCTTTTCTTTTATGAAAATTAGGAGCAACCGATATTACATAAGGTACAGGTCTATACTCCCAGACATCGAGTGCTGAAACGTCGTATATGGACTTAAGGCTACGATGGAGATTTAGGCCCCAACACCGCTATCCCGGGAGGGAGGAATTACAGACTGATCAGGAATCTCGGCCGAAGCCTAAGGGCGATAAGTCGGCCCCTGGACCGCGGTAGATGAGTAACCCCTTGCTATGAACCGCAAACCCAATAAAGCCTTTGTGCCGCTGACGACTCGAGCACCCATTGCCATTCTTTTCCATGTGGGACGTGTTTTGAAAAACTAGCCGTGACGTAAGTACTGATCATTTACACGCAAACTCGGGGTGAAAATCAAAACTGAGGTCAAGCTCAGTGGTGGAGGGGGTCTGGCTATTTTGCGGCCCGCGGTCTGCGGGCCAAGATTTGCGGGTCGCAGGCCAAAATTTGCGGGCTTCACGAAAATATTAGTAAAAGCTACAGTATCAGTATCAGTTTTATTCCACTATAAAACGATTAGTTAATCAGTGGGGACATATTACTACAGAGAAACAAAATTCTGTTGTAGTAGTCCATTGAAGGCTTTTCTGTCTTGTGTAGATCTTTTAGCTTGTTCTTTATCAACATTTAAAAGTTTCTCAATCTTGATCCAAGGATCTCTTACAAATTTGGCTGATGGATTTATGAATCGTAGTTGTTTCGTCAAGTGTGAGTTCGCTCTTCTGCATATGTGTGCGATATACTTCAAATATCTTATGTATATGAAATCTCGTATTGATGAGGTTCCAACCGAATTCTCTCCAGATCCGTATTTCTGTATTTAAGTGCATAGGTTTCTTCTCCTTCGCTGTTCATTTTCCTTTCCCATCCTTTCCTTACCATTCTTCTCAGGAAACCGTACCAGCATGATTCTAACTTTTTCATTTCATTTTCTTTGGGTAGCTGAGCCTCTGTACAGTAAGTAAGTCTTGATCTTATACAGGATTCAAGCAATTTTCTACGGGTTTTCATTGACACTTTGTGGTCCGTCAATACGTTCTTTAGCTCATGAAATTTCCCACTTGCACTAAGCATTCTATTATCAACAAACGATTCCTTCATGTCACTATAAAACATATGACCGAGGTACTTAAATCCCGGACTTAAATTCTTTCACATTTTCAATTTCGTTCCCAGCAATTTTCAGAATACTCCTTTCATTCATAAGTTCTGTATCGTTAAATATTTGTGTCTTTGTTTTCTTAAAACTTATTTCCAGACCATACCTTAAACATGTCTTGTGAATGATTTCTAGGATTTCCTGTAGTTCAGTGAGATCTTTAGATAGAACTACAGCATCATCAGCATATAGAAGCCATTTAATTATTTCAGTTCCATTCAAACGTCCGGTGCTACGTTGATGACATGCGTTTGCAATTGTATATTTACATGATATTCCCCAACCATCTGGAAAACGTTGATCAATTTCACGAGCAGCTATCTTTAGTACCCAATCAAAGAACCAATTGAACACGGGAGGACTTTCCACACCACCTTGTCTAGTTCCTGCTTCAATGGGAAAGTCAGTTTTGTCTCCACATATTTTACCACGTGTTCCATCGTACAGTAAGCACAGGATATCAATTAGCTTCTTACAACCAGTTCTAGCTACCAGGACTTCATACAAAATGTGTCTAGGAACTTTATCAAATGCAGCTGTTAGATCAATGTATAGTGCGACTATACGACCATGTGTATTTTTCAATACCTGACTAAGCATAAATACTCCGTCAGTTGTAGATCTGTCACTTCTGAAACCAAACTGCGCTTTTGAAATATTTTTCTCGTAACTTTCCTTCAGTCGTGTGACAACTATCTTTGACAGAATTTTAGAGATATTAGAACCAACTGACAGTGCACGGTAGTTTTCAGCTTGTTGTTTGTTTCCTTTCTTATGCAGACAGGAGATCGTCAGTTTCAACCAATCAGCTGGAATTTTCATTGAAAACCAGATGCTTTGAAGTAGAAGCCAGATGGCAGTGATTAGATGTTGAGAGAATGCTCCATACTTCAATGCTTCAGTTGGTACTCTGTCAGTGCCATAACTTTTGCCGTTGTTAAAACTCTTAAGTGCAGATTGAATTTCCTCTTTGCCAGGTGGATCTGAGTTAATCAAGCTACTGAAGTAATAAACGATGACCAACATTTGCGGTTAAGTTCCTCAGAGTTAGTAACTATTATAAAATGGTCAATCGTCTACAGTGGTTTCATAAATACGAGCATATTTGCTGAGTGATATATTTGTGTTGTAAAAAAGAAGCTGTCACCTATACTAAGATTCCCTGCTAGCAGAGTCTCCCTTGTTGACGAATCCTGGTCTCGTGCAATTTGAACTCTTTGAAAAACACAGTCGTGCAAATTAATCGCAAATTGAATTCGAAACCATATGATTACCTATTCTAATATTTCGTAAAAAATCGACAAAAAATGTGTAAACTAGGTGGAGAAACTCTCAGACAAGCCAAGGACGTTCCTTCGGCAAACCTTGTCAGAAGAACTTGTATAGTTTTTTGTCGTTTTTACTGCATTTTACATTTTTATCGTATTTTTCTTCAATACTTTGAAAAAAAGCGATATTTGAAGCTTTTAATTTTTGCTTTAAATGGGTTTTCTTTCAGTTTCTCCTTCTGGGTTCTGATAAAATCAAAAGAAGTGGTAACGCTGTAACCGGCGTTATGCCGCGTCACACAAATATATTTGATGGTCAGCGAACCTCACGCGAGGAATTCTGATGTCAAAACAAGATTCCATATTTCATAATCATATGAATATTTTGATATTTTCATAGATAATTTATTTTAATTACAACATTATTTTTATTACAACAAATATTTGCTATTTATCGGGCTTTTCCAGCTATTATTATTACACAATCGCAAAAATGATGATCGAGCTTGGTTTTTTTTTATGGATAAGCTTATGTTTTTGTAAGATATTTCGCTCGATAATAAAGTTAAGAATAAATCTGAAAAAAAAACTTTTCAAAGACTAATTTACTAACAAAGAAAATTATTATCTTGCATTAATCTTGGATATGTCTCTTGTTGCATGTGAAGTTCAAGTGAATATAACATTTTTCGACAATTTTCAAGTTTAAATGACTGATAAACTGAAAAAATATAAAAGATGTTAGCCAACTGGCTTTGTATAGCTTTTCAGTTAATACAGTTGGCTCGCACCTTTATGTAAGGATATAAATATTTTATAATTTAATTGTATATTTTTAAGGTGCAAATAAAATCATTGTCGTTGTCGTTGTCGTTGTCGTTGTCGTTGTCGTTGTCGTTGTCGTTGTCGTTGTCGTTGTCGTTGTCGTTGTGTCGTTGTCGTTGTCGTTGTCGTTGTCGTTGTCGCTGTCGCTGTCGCTGTCGCTGTCGCTGTCGCTGTCGCTGTCGCTGTCGCTGTCGCTGTCGCTGTCGTTGTCGTTGTCGTTGTCGTTGTCGTTGTCGTTGTCGTTGTCGTTGTCGTTGTCGTTGTCGTTGTCGTTGTCGTTGTCGTTGTCGTTGTCGTTGTCGTTGTCGTTGTCGTTGTCGTTGTCGTTGTCATTTGCTGAATAAAATCATTTGTTCTATACATATATATGTTTATTACTCGGGATTCCTGTGGAACCACCGAGTCTAAAAATGCAGGCCGTTCTTCGTCGTATTTGGTCGCCAAAAGGGCGGCCATGGTCCCAGGCGTTCCTAGGTGAGTCGCTGGGAACTGGGGGCGAGAATCATAACCGCATGCTAATGATCTCCTTCTGCTTCGGTTCGTCGTACCGTAAACTTTACGGAATTCTGTGTCGTATTAAGATATCTTTGGAAAGTGCTATGTCATATAATACGATCATCCCACATACAAACGCACTCGCCATTCGTGGTAGGCCCACACTAAAAGATGTAGAGGCTTTTCGGAACGGGTCGGTCCACGAACCTTATAGCTCGAAAGCGTTGAAATCTCCGAAGAAAGCGTTGAAATCTCGAGCTCCGAAAAGAAATGAACTATATTTGAGCACAAACCTCGAAAAGACTGACAAAACTATGACTAGTAAGCTTAACTCAACAGAAAACTATGACACTGAAATGAACTTCTCGGAAGTTGTATTTATAGTTTTTAGTGTTGTGTCACCATTAATAGACCTTTTTAGCTTCGTATGCAAATTGCCCATTTCAGACCACATGACATTCCCTTGAGAAATGTTCTTTTGTTAAAATATTTACACATGAAAGAATCAACTCCCCAGAGTGGCATCACATGGTCTGAAATGGGCACAACAAACAACGAAGCTGAAAAGGTCTATTCATTCGTTCAGGGTTCGCGTTAAGTACTAGTTTGTCTGTAGGCATGTTGCGTACTATTGTCTTTAGGTTTTTTAACTCTACGCTTAAACTACTTAAAAACACACACGCCGTACGTGGTAACACACACTAAAAGATGTTATTGAGCGATTTTGGAACGGGTTGGTCCACATACTCAAAGAGAGAAGTCTGAGAATCTATGAGCTATCTTTGAAAATCTATGAGCAAACTACGGTATGAGAATCGTAGAACTAGACAAAATAGACTAAGAGAATCTATAAACTACCTAGCTATGATCAAACTAGATCTTACCAGATCTCAGATACAAAAAAATATACTGAGACAAACTACAGAACGAGAGACAAACTACAAAACGAGTGACAAACAAAGCTTTGATGAAAGCTGACTCCAAGAACTTGTATAAGTCAGACGAGCTGATAGTGATCTACAAGAAAGCGAACTGCCAAGACTCCTTGTTGAATATTTCCATTTATGAAAATAATACAGAAAACAAAAACTGAGGGAAAAACAAATGAACAGTTAAACACATTTTGGCTAAGAGTATTTACATTGATAAATCGTTTGTTTTGCAGCGAACAGTTTCGATACTGAAATAGATATGTTTATTTCATCAGCTAGTCACTAATTTATGTTAATCCTACTTAATCCCTCCTCTTTTGTCCTCAACATTCCACCGAACAATAGGGCATTCGTTGATGCGCTTGAAAGGTACTCTAGTAGGTCAAGTAGAAATATAATACGCATTGACAAGTCAGTAACGCAACACTAATGTCTTACTAGAATTTAAAATGTTTTTAATAAAGGGGGACTTTGAACCCAAAAGGAACACTTTGGTAAGAAATAATAGAGTATATAGGATTGGTGAGTGGGCGAGCTCTCGTTACCTTTTAAACATGCTGGAAAATACGTTTACTTGTCTTAAATAGAGACTGAGATGAAATATTAGAGAAGGAAAGTATACCCTCTTCAGTCAGTTACCAAATACCGACATCCTTTCCCTTCTCCCTCCCCACTTCCCTTCCTCTCCGGTAAGCTGATAAAAATGATGTAATTATAATATACAGTAGAGGAAAAATCGAAAAATTATTTTATCTCCATTGGCCGTTTTACTATCGGGGACGCTTTAACATTTGAACAAGAGATTTTGCTACGGAAAAAAACCATTCTTCATACAGCGTTACCAAAAAATTTAAAAACATCACAGCCCATCGCCCATCGCCAAACCCGAGTTAACGCTTCATTAGCGTCTAGTATGTTCTACAATCTATAATTATTTTTCTTCGAATTGAAATCAAGTGTGAAAGTGAAAGTGAAAGTAAACCAACGCTTTGCTTTGCGTCAAGAAAAACAGATTTATTGCAGATAAAAATCACTAGAAAACAACCGCAATGGGTCAAAATAATGTTCGCTTTATTCAGAGTTTGGGTAAAGGAAGTTACGGAGAAGTCTTTAAAGCAAAGTGGAACGGTAAAATGATGTAATTATAATATACAGTAGAGGAAAAATCGAAAAATTATTTTATCTCCATTGGCCGTTTTACTATCGGGGACGCTTTAACATTTGAACAAGAGATTTTGCTACGGAAAAAAACCATTCTTCATACAGCGTTACCAAAAAATTTAAAAACATCACAGCCCATCGCCCATCGCCAAACCCGAGTTAACGCTTCATTAGCGTCTAGTATGTTCTACAATCTATAATTATTTTTCTTCGAATTGAAATCAAGTGTGAAAGTGAAAGTGAAAGTAAACCAACGCTTTGCTTTGCGTCAAGAAAAACAGATTTATTGCAGATAAAAATCACTAGAAAACAACCGCAATGGGTCAAAATAATGTTCGCTTTATTCAGAGTTTGGGTAAAGGAAGTTACGGAGAAGTCTTTAAAGCAAAGTGGAACGGTAAAATGATGTAATTATAATATACAGTAGAGGAAAAATCGAAAAATTATTTTATCTCCATTGGCCGTTTTACTATCGGGGACGCTTTAACATTTGAACAAGAGATTTTGCTACGGAAAAAAACCATTCTTCATACAGCGTTACCAAAAAATTTAAAAACATCACAGCCCATCGCCCATCGCCAAACCCGAGTTAACGCTTCATTAGCGTCTAGTATGTTCTACAATCTATAATTATTTTTCTTCGAATTGAAATCAAGTGTGAAAGTGAAAGTGAAAGTAAACCAACGCTTTGCTTTGCGTCAAGAAAAACAGATTTATTGCAGATAAAAATCACTAGAAAACAACCGCAATGGGTCAAAATAATGTTCGCTTTATTCAGAGTTTGGGTAAAGGAAGTTACGGAGAAGTCTTTAAAGCAAAGTGGAACGGTAAAATAGTCGCTGCGAAGAAAATTCATCCGCTTCTCGTTCAGTCTGATCATGGAGAAGACAATGGCGTGGTGGCAAAATTCGTGAAGGAGTGTGAGCTTCTACGACGTTTGGAGCACCCAAATATTCTAAAAGTGCTCCATATTATCTATGAGCCCAAAAAACCTCCGATATTGATAACTGAGCTACTGGACTGCGATCTGGGAAAGCATTTTAGTGAGAACAAGACAGTGATGCCTCTTGAAGAACTGGTTACTATAATGCTCGATGTCGCCGAAGGGCTGGAGTACCTACACGGACAAGACGAACCGATCATTCACAGAGATCTTTGCCCTAAGAATATCCTCCTAGATAAAAGTAATCCAGCTTTATTACGAGCTAAAATATGTGATATAGGGTTAGCTAAGATTATTGGAGACATTCAAAGAGAATTTTCGCCTGTTCCTGGAACACCAGCATACATGGCACCCGAGACTAAACCTTGCAGTGATCAAGCTCCTAGATATGGCACAGAGATAGATGTGTTCTCTTTTGGTATGACTCTTCTTGAAGGAATCACTGGAAAATCTCCTTTTCGTCAAGGCAAGTATAATATTTGACAAAGTTTTCGACTCAAGCTAGAGTCTTGATCACATTATGCAGTCACGCTTGATCACGAAGTGTATGTATATCTCAAGGTACATATTTAGTAGTGTATAGATATCAGATGGAGATGGAAGTGGATTGTACTCATTTCTTCGAAAAATGCGTGAAAAATGGTGCATCTTTAATAACCGCTCACGACCGATTGAAACTCCGTTCGAAATTGAAAAACTTACAACTGATTTATCTATTATTAAGCTATCAACAGACTTAATTTGAGCTATACAGACATTTTATTTATTTCTATTTTCTTACTATGGTAATTAAGGGCACTTTGGGGCTGCTAGAGAAAACATCGAATTACGAGCAAATTCAATGCATTCATTCTCCAATGCGCTATATAATATTACCAACAAAAAAAATCCTAAAGCTCAACTATCATAGTAAGTCACCACAAATGAATATCTAAGGGTTAACGTGTGTCGATTTTTAACAATCCTTCTTGTGTTTACAACAAATGTAGTGATATTTTTGAAATGGTTCATGAAAAATTTGATATTTTGGAAAGGCGACTTGATAAGCTTCAAATATTTGAGTGTCAGATGTTGTAGGCAAAACGCATATTTCTCAAGAATTATATGAGTATTTTTCGTTTTAATACCATCATATCTTAGCTTAAAGTGCTATTGCGATCAAATTGTGATGTCTCCAATTTTAACTATTTTAAGAAATGATAAAGTACTTTACAAAACAAGAAAACTGGCGTGAACCATTTCTTGTTAGCATTTTTAGTTCGCGAGATATTCAAGTTTCAACTTTATGCTAATTAGGACTTTGATGACGTCATATTCTCAACTCACAGTTTGCTTCAATATACATTTCAGTATATTACTGAGAGTATTTGATGAATGTCATTTAAACTTTGTAGTATACTTGAATTTAAAGCACTAATGTAACATGAAAAAAGAACAAAGTATGGTTGCTATGCAACTCACTGATGCCCAGGCCCCTAACAACATTTTTAGCTTTTCTTCGTTATTTTTTCACTTGAACAGAAAATGTTTGACTAACATTTTCCCTGAGACCATAAAAGATACGTTTAGCAAGCCTCATTTCATACCATCTCCTTATAAAGGTAGAAATGTCAAAAACTTTTGAACAAAACAAATTTGAGGTGGATGTGGCCTGGAACCGAGGCTGTTGCTATGATAACTGATTTGTAAAGTTTTCTTTTGAAGAACAGCTGTATTACTAAAACTTTGCTAAATTTGATTCATTTTGATTGAAATTAGGCTGAGATATAATCCTAGGGTAGTCAAGTATTGAGGATATGACGTCATCAGGAACAATGGCCGCCATTTTTTAGATTCCAATATCTTTGGAAGGAAAAAGATATTTGAAAAAGGAAAGCGAAGTTTCACTTCACTATCAAAGGTCTTTCAATCCATGCATAAAAAAAACCTAGTCAAAAATTTCATCAAAGTACTCCAAACTCCAGGTTTTAGATGTGTTTAGGATGCCGTAAAAACGTGCAGACAAATTTTGGTAAATTCCATATTTTGTGACTTTTCCGCACTGTTTGGATTCAAATTGCCAATAGTGCATTTCGGGCTTGGTATGCAACAAACACCAAGACCTTCACCAACCTTTTTGAAATAGCTGTAAACACAAAGTTGTTTACTTGTAATATTAATCTGCTGATCATTTTGGTTCATATATTTATACAGAAGCAACAGTGCATTCACAACTACAAGCAGACTTGAGAGAAATGGGAGAAGCAAACCCATTGAGACAACTAGTTTATGAGTGCTTAGAGACTGATCCCAAGAAAAGACCCAGGGCACAAGATATTGTACAGATACTAGCTGATCCTGACTTCTTGAAAGGTTTGAATGTGGTTTGGCATTTCTTTTTGTAATAGTTCCCCATTTCAGACCACGTGTCATTCGATCTCTTGATAATAAGATTCTTTGTTTGAGTTGTATCCACATTCATGTGTCTTCTTGTACGTAACTGCTAAACAAAGAAATGATGCTCCAGGGAATGACACATGGACTGAAATAGGGGGGAACTGATTCCACCCAAGCTAAATGGATCTATTACAGGGAATTGATGAACAGATGGATGGGTAGGTAAAAGGTAAAAGCCATCTAGTGATGAAGAGACGGGTGAATGTGTGAATTAATAAATGAGGAGGAAGGAAGTGGAATGAAGCAAAGATGGATGAATTGAAGGATAGTTATTTGTAAAAGTATGATTTCTATAGGAAATCGCACGACCTCGAGTACAATTTGGAAATTAATAGGTACGAGTAATGTTTTGAATGTTCTTGTAATAGCACGAGCCTTTAGGCGAGTGCAATTAAAGAACTTTCAAAACATTACGAGTGCCTATTAATTCCAAATCATACGAGAAGGTCGTGCGATTCTTTATTTATAGTTCACTCGACAAAATTTTATAAAACATGCGAAGCAAAGGCCTTCATTCATCTTCATTGCCTTTGCTATAACCGACCCTTCTCCAAGAACGCTAAGTCAAGAACAGCATAGAAAGTGTTAACGTTGCTGTAAAACCTTTTTAGATTAGTATTTTATGTATGATTTGAACTACAAAATACTAGAAAATAATTTTACGTCTCAAGTAAAAAGCCATTTTAAAGCATGTTTACAACTATTGAATGACAGTACTGACAGCTAAACAGCGAAAGAAATTTGCTTTAAAACTATTGTTAGCTGTTTTCTACATATTGTACAATTATTGTAGTTGTGGTGTTGAATTTATTTTTCGAGAAGACCACAGAAGACAACAGGTAGTAAAACGAGAACATTCAAAACTCCAACTCAAATTGTTTGGCGAAAACTAGAAAGAAAAAACGACTTTCTACTACAAAACATGATTATTTAGGTCTTGAATTTGTCTAGTTATCATAATTTGAGGCCTTCCTATGTGTGTATTGAACAGTTATCTGAATTTTTTCCACTTTAATCTATAGAACACTGATTTTTTGGGAATTTCACTCATTTCACTGGGGAAATTTGCCGCTTTTGGCCGTGTTTCCATAGCGACCTAATTGGTACTCCCGCGGAGTATCAATTAACGCTCTAATTGTACTCCTCTAAACCAATCAGAATCGAGTAATTTTGTCGAGTGTACTATAAGACAAGAAAAAGAAGGGAAAAGAAAGTTGAACAACGTTTCGATACCTCTTGACGCCCTCATCAGGTTCATATGACTAAATATACTGAGAATAGCGTTCAATTTGAATAAATTAGAATAAGTTTCGATAAATTCCGAATAAAGTCCGATTGTATGATAAAAGCATGATTATAAATATATTGAAGTACAAATGGAGGGATAGAATTATGGAAGGATAGAATTATGGATGGGAGGATAAGATGAGATGAGACAATTATGTGAAAAGTCTTGCATATTATTCTCAGACCGTATTCCTTTTCCGTTTAGAAATCGTCAAATATGATTTTCAGTCAGAACAAAGAAAAGTCTGCGAAGACTTTCATCACTGGATTCCCGTCAGAAGACGAACCATCCGGGAACTCGAAGAAATGAATCTTGACGAGATGACCGCAGCACTTGATGAATTTCACCGCAATGTAAACATCGCAACAGCTGCTGGCGCAACCACTTCTGTACTTGCCACTGGTCTAGTCGTTGGCGGATTCATAAGTTCATTCTTCACATTTGGCGCCACTATCCCAGTAATGATTGCGGGCGGCGCTATCGCGGCTGCCGGGGGATTTACCACTTTTGGCGCGAAAATGTCAGAAATTATAAAGTCAAAAACCAATATCAAGAAAGTGGAGGATACTATCGCGGAAGATAAGGAGGAAAGCGAAAATCTACGAAAGAGCATCGATAAACTAAACAAATTGATAGAAAGAAATGTGCAAAGGTAAGGATAGAAGTATCTGGATGTGGCGTATGTGGACCAGAAGACCTTATGTTCCTATTCAGTTTAATAGTTTAATAGTTCTATCAACAGGGCAGGGCCCTCATTGATAACAGTACTAGTACTTCTGTGCTGACTAGATTATCCTTGGCAAACAACATTGTATAAGTTATTGTTGTTGTTGTGGTTGTTACTATCAATGTAAAAGCAAGACTTGGACGGGTTTATTGTTTATTACTTTTTTAGGATCTTCGACAAGAGAGAAGGCCTCGAAGAAGACGCCATTTCGAACGTCGTGTTTCACTTTGAGGAAATAACAGGAATGAAGATTATGGAATTAGAGCAACTACATCCGGTCAAAAGCAGCGCACGAGCCGTTGGTGCTGTCCTCGCAGCTACGTCTTCAGGCGTCACTGCCGGCACTGCAGGCGCGCGTATTGGTTCAGCGGTATTTGACACCTTGTCAATCGCAAGTCGAGCAACTCATGTTGCAGGGTTTGTGGCCAGCGTTCTATCCCTGCCAATAGATGCATACTTCTTGGTGACTTCGGTGCGCGAGCTGAAAAACAAATCTCCATCGGAGGTGGCACAGAAGATACGTGATATTCAAAGGAAGATGGTTTGTCCGTTAGAGTCCGACATTCCTTCGCTTATGGATGCGTACGTTGAATCGAAGGTGAGAGAAATAATAAAGGCTCGTTTTGAAAGTAAAAACCATGACGAGGATGACTTCGGGTTGTTCAATGATATCGATAGGCTGATCGAAAGCACAGAAGAGCTGAACAACAACGGGACCCTTAGCTTTGATTGAAAGTAAATCGACACTTTGTAGATAAAAGTGGGCTAGCGCTTTTCCTGACATGTGTCGTAGTTTAAAGAAGGATCAACGAAAAGGATCGTCCATATCCGTAAGGATCGATGCTATGTACTCAATATTATCGAGTTAATAGTGTAATATTGTAGCTTAAGCTTGATTCTCCGTCAAAGAAAAAAGTAAAAATGCCCATGAGGACAGGTGTAAGCTACATGGGTGGCCCAACTTCTTCCTTAGAAGGGAATATTTGCCGGGGGGGGGGGGGGGGGGTACTCCCTATAATGGACTATACGGGATGCTCCGCCCGAAAGGGGTACCTTTTCTAGGCCGCAAGTATAGAAAAGAGGTGGGAATTTGTGAGTTTTGGTATAAAAACCGTAGTTTTCTACAAAGGTATATATGAAAGGGGTACCAGGTGAGCGGGGAATTTTGTTTCAGCCAATCACAGCACGTTTGGCTGTTTTGCCACCGGTCCTCGCATAACACTAATTTCGCGCGGTCGGTGGGCTGCTTTTGTTTTGAAAGATAAAAACTTTTACTATTAGCTGGGCAAAGAGAATTTTTTAACAAGTTTTACCATAGAATTACCATATCAAATATTTTGTAAAGCATTGATTAGTAGTTGCGTCAGGGCCGGCAATTTTGTCCACTCATGCTTTGCGCACCGCGGGTTCACCGCTCAGCTGGTACCTTTTCAGGCAAAAAGATATAAAAAGAGGTATCTTTTTGCATAAATTTGGTATGTGAAAAGGGTAAGGAGTCGAGAGTTCGGGCGGAGCATCCCCGTATGAAACGACCCGAAGTACCCCCTCCCCCCCCCCGGAATATTTGTCATTAATAGAATGTTATAAAATAAGTTTTGGTTATAGTCACCTCAGGTTTGAACCAGCCAAGGTAAAATCCACTAGGGTAAATCACTCTCACAAACTTAATCTCAAGCCAGCAATCTAATTAATTGCTCTACAAACTCATTATTCATAAGAATCCTTCAATTTTGGAATAATTTGCCTATAAGAAGGTAGATGAGGCTGGCAACTTTCTCTTTTATCGCGCTATGTTGATGCATGATAATCTTAGATGAACTCACCAGTTTTTTTCTCGGTGGGTGGTTCTTAGCCTGCGTGCAGCCCAAGAGATTAGAATAGACTGATTTAGCATCAGGACGCGAACGTCAAAAACGACGGCGCGAGCGCATTTTTATCGTGCTTTTTAAACTCGCTAAGTAAAGTTCTTAGATTCATACAGACTTCATGATAAATATAAACACTCAAGAAAAATTTGTAAATCGGGAAATAAAAGTTTATTAATCAAAGTTTCTTTACTTTTGCAATTTTTAATTATCCTTTACATGCTGTGTAATTCTTTCATACCTGAGTGCAAATAAATTGTTGTTGTTGTTGTTGTTGTTGTTGTTGTTACATTTGCCTTCTCCACAATAATTGGTAACGATTCAGCTAAAACACTCATCATCATTGCGTGCATGGTAAGTTAGAAAACTGTTAACTTTCATCCTAGTCTAAAAACGGGTATTAAAACCAAGTTTTTCGAGTCTGACATATTAGGACTAAATATCTGCAGACTTGAAATTAGAAGAGCGGTCAGGAAAAAAGACTAGTAGGAGCCACCTTAATATATCGTAATTAGGAGTTTGGGGCGAGGGTCAGGAATTGACACAGGGAGCCCAAGCTATTATTTTAAAACGTAGGAGGCCAAAAAGCGAAAGTGAAACCCTTCGATATAAACGCTTGGCATCAAAACAATCTTGTTGGCCTTACAATACGGAAAGAAGAACAATACTATAGATAAACCTGCATCATTTTAAATGCAAGTTATGACAAGAAAGACAGATGATTGCTGTTACAACAGAAAAATTCATCTTCAAAGCAGATAAAAAAGTCACTCGAAAACAACTGCAATGGGCCAAAATAATGTTCGCTTTATTGAGAGTTTGGGTTCAGGAAGTTACGGAGAAGTCTATAAAGCAAAATGGAACGGTAAAATAGTCGCTGCGAAGCGAATTCATCCACTACTCGTTCGCTTTGATCCTGGAGGAGACAATGGCGTGGTGGCAAAATTCGTGAAGGAGTGTGAGCTTCTACGACGTTTGGAGCACCCAAATATTCTAAAAGTGCTCCATATTATCTATGAGCCCAAAAAACCTCCGATATTGATAACTGAGCTACTGGACTGCGATCTGGGAAAGCATTTTAGTGAGAACAAGGCAGTGATGCCTCTTGAAGAACTGGTTACTATAATGCTCGATGTCGCCGAAGGGCTGGAGTATCTACACGGACAAGACGAACCGATCATTCACAGAGATCTTTGCCCTAAGAATATCCTCCTAGATAAAAGTAATCCAGCTTTATTACGAGCTAAAATATGTGATATAGGGTTAGCTAAGATTACTAGAGACATTAGAAGAGAGTTGTCGCCTGTTCCTGGAACACAAGCATACATGGCACCCGAGACATATGGAAGTCTTAACTCTCTGTATCTGGTCCCTACTAGATATGGCACAGAGATAGATGTGTTCTCTTTTGGTATGACTCTTCTTGAAGGAATCATTGGAAATCCGCCTCTTCCTAAGGAAAATCCCCTAGCGCAAGACGAAGGCAAGTATCTTTAATATTCATAACCCAAAAAATAGAAATGGTTTAGCAAAATTTTAGGGTTTTTTTTAAACATTTTTATAAATAATTTCCTCCCTCAAATTCGGACTCGTTTGTGGTATTTTTTAAATATTATTTTTAATAAGTCACTGGTATAATTTTCCTTCTATCTGGAGCTTTGTACATAGCTTTTATTTCATCTGCGTACTGATTGTTTACGAACCTTATGCAAATCAACTTTGTCTTTCATCCAGGCCCACCCCCTGGGGTGAGTTTTCGTCTAAGGGAGGGATTCCAAATTCATAAACAAGCTAAAACAGTATTTGAGAAAACAACTCACGTCAAGGCATATATTATAAATATATTCATTTTTTAATGAAATTGGCTGTAAGCCAGTGTTAGAAGAACTTTGATCTCTGGGCATTATTTTGAAGCTTTCTTTGATATTACCATAGGAAACCCAACAACAGTACCTCTTAGAGTATTATTTATTTCTCCATGTATATTAACTGACTAGATAGTATTGATAAGATAGGCATTTTTTCTACAATTAATTCTCTTTTTACATGCACTTTTGTTTAGTTAGAAAATATGCCATGAAAACACAGGGAGCCCAATGTAGAATATGTTTTCAAGGGATACAGCTCTCTACATACGGCAACCATAGGGGAATAATATAGGAAAACAAAAGCATGTGAAAAAATATTCTACTGTATTTTTGCTTGATTTTCCTATTCCCTTGTATTATTTAGCACACATTTCACTCTCTAACCCATGTTTTTCAATAAATGATATAATTTCAAGATTTTATTGTCATCTAGCAATTTTATCTAAATTGTGATGAAATATGCAGACAAATTTTGGTAAATCCCATATTGTTGTGACCTTGCACTGATTGGATTCAAATTGCCAATAGTGCATTTCGGGCTTGGTATGCAACATACAACAAGACCTTCGCCTACCTTTTTGAAATAGCTGTATACACAAAGTTGTTTACTTTGTGTATACACAAATATTAATCTGCCGATCATTTTGGTTTATATATTTATACAGAAGCAACAGTGCATTCACAACTACAAGCAGACTTGAGAGAAATGGGAGAAGCAAACCCATTGAGACAACTAGTTTATGAGTGCTTAGAGACTGATCCCAAGAAAAGACCCAGGGCACAAGATATTGTACAGATACTAGCTGATCCTGTCTTCTTGAAAGGTTTGAATGTGGTTTGGCTTCTTTTTTTTTCTTTCTTTTTTTTTGATACTTGACACTACTTTTAATTGCGCTATTTCATTATGATGTCACGGTTTGTTTATGAGGGGAACAGAATTGTCTAGAACAATAGAAATTTGAAAAGAGTGAAACATTTAATGTCAAATCATCTGGTTTCCAAATATAAGGTGTATTGATGTTTAATAAACAATATTCATTGCATTTGACGGGTGTTAAAGCTTTTCTTCATTCTATAACATGCATTTTATATTAATATTTTTTGTGTTGTTGCTGCTTTGTCCCCCTCTGGCGACCATGATCCTTAAGCCTGGTTCTCACTAGCGACGCAAACATAAGCATAATGACATACGCAAGCACAGATAGTACTGTAAGATCGACTGAATTCTTTGTTCTGTCTGAGTATAAAGTGATTAACCAACCATGAAAGACCATCTGCGCATGTGACATCATAGTGAAATAGGGTAATTATATTAAGTGATGGTAAGATGGTAGGAAGGAAGGTGGAATCAAAGCAGTGGCCTGGATTGATATACCCTTTTAGCTTTAAATGTTTTCCCAATTCAGACCATGTCTAATTCTCTTGAGCATAAGTTTCTTTTCTTGAGTTGCATCCATATTCATGTGTCTTCTAGTTCACATGTAATCATTAAACAAAGTGATGAATAATAGATGAATGGGTAGGTAAAAGGTAAAAGGCAAGGGGTCTAGTGATGAAGAGATGGGTGAATGTGTGAATTAATTAATTAATGAGGAGGAAGAAAGGGGAAAGAAGCATAGATGGATGAATTGAAGGATAGCTATTTGTAAAAGTATGATTATAAATATATACTAGTTATACAACAGGTCACTTGTAGTTTCTAGTATGCACACAAGCCCTTATGTGAGTGGATGGATGGATGGGTGGATGGATGGATGGGTGGATGGGAGGATGGGTGGATGGATGAATGGGTGGGTGGGTGGGTGGGTGGATGGATGGATGGATGGATAGCCAAGTATGAAAAGATGGATAGGATTGCATGGATAAGACAATTATGTGGAAATAATATACCATGGAGTTTCTTAGACTGTATTCCTTTTCCGTTTAGAAATCGTCAAATATGATTTCCAATCACAAAAAAGGAAAGTCTGCGAAGACTTTCATCACTGGATTCCCGTCAGAAGACGAACCATCCGGGAACTCGAAGAAATGAATCTTGACGAGATGACCGCAGCACTTGATGAATTTCACCGCAAAGCAAACATCGCAACAGCTGCTGGCGCAACCACTTCTGTACTTGCTACTGGTCTAGTCGTTGGTGGATTCATAAGTTCATTCTTTACATTTGGGGCCACTATCCCAGTAATGATTGTTGGCGGCAGTATTGCGGCTGCTGGAGGAATTACCACTTTTGGCGCGAAAATGTCAGAAATTATAAAGTCAAAAACCAACATCAAGAAAGTGGAGGATACTATCGCGGAAGATAAGGAGGAAAGCGAAAATCTACGAAAGAGCATCGATAAACTAAACAAATTGATAGAAAGAAATGTGCAAAGGTAAGGATAGAAGTATCTGGATGTGGCGTAGGTGGCCCAGAAGACCGTTTGTTCCTATTCAGTTTAATAGTTCTATCAACAGGGCAGGTCCCTTATTGATAACAGTACTAGTACTTCTGTGCTGACTATATTATCCTTGGCAAACAACATTGTATAAGTTATTGTTGTTGTTGTTACTATCAATGTAAAAGCAAGACTTGGACGGGTTTATTGTTCATTACTTTTCTAGGATCTTCGACAAGAGAGAAGGCCTCGAAGAATTCAGTGATGAAGCGTCACCAGACGCCATTTTGAACGTCATGTCTCACTTTGAGGAAATAACAGGAATGAAGATTATGGAATTAGAGCAACTACACCCGGTCAAAAGCAGCGCACGAGCCGTTGGTGCTGTCCTCGCAGCTACGTCTTCAGGCGTCACTGCCGGCACTGCAGGCGCGCGTATTGGTTCAGCGGTATTTGACACCTTGTCAGTCGCAAGTCGAGCTACTCATGTTGCAGGGTTTGTGGCCAGTGTTCTATCCCTGCCAATAGATGCGTACTTCTTGGTGACTTCTGTGCGCGCTCTGAAAAACAAATCTCCATCAGAGGTGGCAGAGAAGATACGTGATATTCAAAGCAAGATGGTTTGTCCGTCAGAGTCCGAGATTCCTTTGCTAATGGAGGCGTACGTTGAATCGAAGGTGACAGAAGTAGCGAAGGATCATTTTCAAGGTAAAATCCACGAGGAGTTTGTGTTGATCGATGATATCGATACGCTGATAGCACACGACGAGCTGAACAAAAACGGGACTCTTAGCTTTGATTGAAAGTCAATCAACACTTTGTAGAAGAAAATTACCTTCAAATTGGAACGGTTTCACATGCCGTTGACTAAAAAAATCTTTCAAAAAGGGACAGGAACATTTTACGAGAAATTTTCAATGTTAAATATTTTAAATATTTTAAATATTTTAAGCCCCCCCCCCCTCCCCTCCCTCCCCGCTTCACACACAACAACAAGGGTCGTACGTACAAGTTAAGAAGAGTCGTCCATATCCGTAAGGATCGACGCTATGTATATAATGATAATAAGTTATTAGTGTAAATATTTTAGCTTAATTGAAAAATCGAAATCCATGCAGTCCTATTAGTTGATAGGCTTTTTGTATCACTAAGTAATGGCAGCCATCTTGGAGGGACAAACCCATGTAAATAGAATAGAATAACGTTATTTATATACACGAGACATTGATGAGCAAACATGCTCGGTACAAAAATGTACGTTTATTTGTGAAGAGTTAAATTCTGCCCTCCAAAATGGCTGCCAGTTTGTAGTGTATCCAGCTGATCTGAGAAAAAATATCAGTCAATCAGAATCGAGAAAAGTTGCAAAACTGAGGTGTCATCCTTAGTAGCCCGGCGACTCGGAAAACGGTTATTTATTTATGTTATTTTTCCACTCAATAATGAATATCATAGTAAACTAATGTGTATAAAATATTAAAACCCTCTCCTGAAAATCTAGAGTTATCTCGGATATAATCTTGTGTGACATATGAGTCGTGACACCTCAGTTTTGCAGTGACGTCATTTCTAAGTCACTAGAATATGTAATGTAATGTAATATAATGTAATGTAATATGGTGAAGCGCATAATAGTAATAAGCCAGTTCAAAGTTTAAGAATTTTTTTCAGTGCACATGCGATTTTATCCCGAATTTCTCACCTTTTGTTTAGTTAAAGACAAAAGAAGATGAGAAATTCGGGATAAAATCGCATGCGCGCTGAAAACGATTCTTAAACTTTGAACTGGCTTATACTAACGAATTCTTTTTAGTGATCTATTTTAGGGAAATATAGTACAATGTGGAGCTTCATAAAAATGATGATTTTGCAAAAATTTTAGAAGTTGAAAGGGCGAAAAAATTAAGAAGAGTCTCTGGAATTCCAGAGGAGCTAGACGAGTTGTTTCTCATTCTTAAATTGCGAGAAGTAAAATATCACTTACTACTTGTTTTTGGGGAAAGGAAATTCCCACTTTTTACTTCTAACTAATTTCTAAAAAAAATGGAATTCGGATAAATATTTTTAGAAAATTAGTATTTATTTGTATTATGGATGAATTCATCCGTTACTTTGTTTTATTCTTATACATTCAATAATTTAACGTACAAAATGATAAAGGGGAATAAAGATTGTAAATACAAAGGGTTTTTAGAACTATTGTAAAGGAATTTAAAATAAATCGTGTAAAGTATTTTTGTTTTTTTGTACGATGTATCCGCTAATTTAAATCGTAACCAAGCCTTCTATCGCCATTTTAAATGGTAACCAAGCCTTGTATTCGCCATTTTAAATCGTAACCAAGCCTTGTTGCCATTATTTCGAATGGTAACCAAGCCTTGTCGCTGCCATTTTGAATGGTAACCAGGCCTTGATACCGTTATTATGAATGGTAATCAAGCCTTGTGGCTACTATCTTGAATAGTAACCAAGCCTTGTAGTCGCCATTTTAAATCGTAACCAAGCATGGTGGCTGCCATTTTGAATGGGACCAGGCCTTCTGGCCACCTTGAATGGTTATGTGGTACGAATTTTGAAATTCGCTCGTTACATTAGGTAGTTCCTGTGGCTTATCCCCCAGCATTTCTCGTTGTACTCTAGCAAGAGTCCCAGGGTTTTTATTTCCATTTACCACGTACCCCAGTATTTTCATTAGAGTTGATCCTTAACGCCAGCATGCAATGGACCTAAAATTTCACAGTTACTGAGCTGTGCTTATGATGTCATGCATCTGATATTAATCAGTGTGTTGTTGTGCCAGAATTGATATTTGTGTTTTAGTTTGTTAATGCCTAATTCAGTCATAGTCATAGATCAATCGTAAACATTATGCTTGATAAAAAATGCTGCAATAACCATAGGAAAACTACAAGCAAGGATAGAGCACTCGAGCTTTTTGAACCAGAAACCGTAGTCTTCTCTTCGTCTGGTTTGACAGTTTTCTTTGTTGTTACTGAGTTCGTTGGATCTGGGAATAAAATACAGCATCCAATCGTTTTATTGGGAATATTGATTCTTTCATAGCTGAATATTAATGTTACAATATGTATCATGGACCGAGGAGAAAGCGCGCACGTTTTTGGTGGCAAAGTTCTCGACAAATCAAGTTGGGATACGTACTACAGTAGAGTCAAGTGATCAAACTTTCTCATCTATCGCGCTCGCCTATGTCGTTGCATAACAGTGGCGGATCCAGTGGAACCCATGGAACCCCCCTTTGAGCATCAGACCCTTTGAAAAGGGGTATATGAAATAATGAGAATGCGTCCTGCAATGAAGTTTTACGTATCAGTTGTTGAAAGAGTGAAGACGAAATGGAACCCCCCTTTGTGAAATTCTGGATTCGCCTCTGCATGATGATTAAAACTTACCAGTTTTTTTCTCGATAGTTGGTTTTGCGGTAGGAGGTGCTGTTGACAGAGAGTCTATACCTTGAACAAAAGTTATTATCACTTTCCGTTCATTTGATCAATGGCTGTTACTGGAGTCAAGACTACAATCAAATAATCTTTCGTTTTGATGCCATACCGATAAACATGGCTAGTTAGTCAATACGATAAATAGTTGACCCCAAGAAACTATTCTTGGGGTGCATGTTACGTCACTAGCCGCCATGTTAGTTGACTAAACACTAGAGAAAAACGTTTGCGCATGCGTGCCTTTCAGCACGCTTTCCTAGAATTTATAGAGTTTTAGTGAGAACATAAATGCTTGTTTTCTCCTAGTATGCAACAAATTTCGTGGGTATTCTTTTGTGAGACCAAGATACTGTATTAATAAAGACAATATGAAAGAATTAGCCTTAAGTTTCAAGAACTGACTTTAAGTTTTGGCATTTTGTAAAGACTATTCTTCAGGCAAGTGTGAAAGTCAAATTTGCATATTTCTACAATAGCACGAAGACGCTTTTGACTAATTTGCATGAGGACTTAGAGCATGCGCAGACGTTTTTCATGCGTGTCGGTTGACTATACGAACATTCCTGTTATATCAACTAAGATGGCGGCAGTTTCGTTGTTACGTATTTCTCAAAGAACTTTGAGTCACGTGTTTGCACCCCAAGAATTATCTCTGCCGTTCATTGAGGGATGAATAGATGAGTTAAGTGAGTGTATAGAATCATTCAAAGTCTCACTCAAGTGGTAAAAGTCGCTTGGTCGTAAGGCTAATAAGAGATTCATGAGTTATGACAAAAAAGGAAGTATGGATGATTCGAAGTATAACATACTTGTTATAATGACTGCTGTTGTTGGTGGTCGTGCTGTTGTCGTGGTACTGGAGAGACCTGAATGGAAAAGTTGTAAAACTATTACATGTTTTCTTTCTTTTCCTTAAGCGTTGATATATGACATGACATACCTGTAATAATAACATTTATGACTTTTGTGATAACCATAGTTCCATTAACATCCGCTATCCCATTTGTTGCACGACACTCATAAGGTCCGCCAGACCCTTGGACAGCGGTAAACGTGTATGTAGCCGCTCCGAGATAGGGTCTGAGTGCCTGAGGAAATAAGATACCAGAGATGGTGATCAGTGGCGTAGCAAGGGGTGGTCGAGGGGGCGGCCGCGACCCCCCCCCCCCCCCCCCGAGTTCCTTTTTCTTTGATGTATGATGTCAATGCCAGTGGCACAGGGAGAGGGCGGCCACGTACCCCGCCGCCCCCGTAATTAGTTTTATTCTAGGTGCCCACAGATCCTGGGTCCTTGCTATACCACTAATGGTGATTAAATTTGATTTGATGTTGATGGAGCAAAAAGACAAAGTCAAAAAATTAATCAGCTGATGCATGGATATAGATTATTTTTTTCTCTGGTCTACAAAGATTCCCAAGAAAATACAATAATAATGATGTATATGTTGCAATATTTATTCATGTAACGAGAGAAAAAAACAGCAACGCATCGTTCGTTCAATTTAGCCTACATGGTGGTTGTGACGTCACATGTAAGGTGAATTTGCTGTTCCATGTTGCGTACGTCATTCCAAATTCTCGTTATAACATCAACAAGCATTTCCTTCCTAATACATTCAGCTTCAAAATGACAGTGGAAAATGTTAAAATATTTAGATGGGTGATAAATGAATAGATACCGAAAAAGTAGCTGCTTCTTGTCCTGGTGACAGGGCAGAAAAACGCAGCGCATGCGCATTACGCATTGAGTGCCACGAGTCGATTGTCTTGGCGGTATTTGTGTTGGAACTCGTAAACAAAGGCGATTTTTTCCTTTGAAATTGCAAATCGAAACTCAAAAATACTCATTTATCCTGGAGAAAAGTGTAATTGTAATTGTGCAAATTATTTTTGACGATTTCTTCAACATTTGTGGCGAAAACTTTGATTTTTTGTCGGATCTTGTAGCTGACCGCATGGTGCAACGACTTCGAGCTAAAGAAGAATTTCCTATTTCTCTTCGATTTACCATACTTTTAATCTATATGTGATACAAATTAAGTTTGTGGCTGATTTTAAGGGGAAAATATGGCCTTTTTGAACTTATCAATCGAGTATTTTAGAGATTATACTTCATTTTTAACACGACTCGTGAAACCTAAACTGGATGATTTGAATAATTATTGGTCTGGTGGTGGAACGTGAGCAACACTAAAAGGTAAGTTCATTCATTTATTTTTGTACTAAAAAATATCTATGTACATTGTGCTCATTCTAGATTGTTTTTCTGATTATTTTTTCTACCATTAAGCTTAAATTTCTACTATTTACATTTTAGATATAAATAATATTGAGAGTACACAAAGCGACGTTTCGGTGTACACTATAAGACAGTTTAATATAATCAAGCTTTACTCTCAATATTATTTATATATTTAAGTTGTTCAAAATCTACTATTTACAATTGACATATAGTTAGCAATTCTGAATATAGTTAGTCATTGTTCAGAAATGCGGGCATGGAAACGTGCAATAAGACTATCTTTAAATTGTTGAGATGAGTAGTATTCTTTTGTTTTTTCATCTGTTTCATCATTATCATCATCATCTTGATTGTCATCATCATCATCATTGTCATCATCATCTTGTTTCTCTTCATCTTCATCTTTTAAAAGACCCAAGTTAAAAGTTGTGGCGATCTTTCTCATTTGTTCTTGTAATTTAGGTAGACAGATTGGACACTTATCCTTAAAGCAGTTGTGATGGAATGAGTGACCACATGTCAGGACCTGGATGTTGGCGCTCTTATCTGCACATGTTGATAAATGGCAAAGCTTATCATGCTCTGGATGGTCTTTTGTCCACGTAAAGCCTAGTGGCAGACATCGTTGGTCAACAGTTGCATCAAAGGTTGGTAAATAGTATGGCTGTTGAAATAATTTTAATTATCAAAAACAAGTTTCTAATTTGGTAGTATTCTACAATGAGTAAGATTTAAGATGCCGAAAAAATAAAATTAAAAATAGGCTTCTTATTTTTGTTGAGAAAAAAATCACCTGAAACTTTTTTTTTCCTTTTGGTAGCTTGACTACTTCACTGGTGCAATTCCATATGTCTGCAAAATTATCTATTAGATATTCAGCAGCACGACCACATAGTATAATATAATTCCTGCAACCTTGTCTGTGTTGATAGTCTGGTACAAACCACTGTTGGAAGTCATCCTGGAACCTTATGGAGTTCAAAACTTTGGCTGTATTCTGTATTTGAGCTGCTGTATACCAAGGCTCGATTTCACTATGAGTATAAAGATATCAAAAAGTCTATAATATGCAATTGTGTGTAAAATTCACTATATTTTGCTATAGCACTGTAATGCCTGTAGCAAGTTTCTTTGTCAGTCATGTTGACATCAAAACATAGATTCTTGTTTTGAAATTAATTTTTGTAATTTCTGTTTACCTTCTAAGAATAGAGTGGAAGATTTCAACTTTTTTTTCTGTTAGATAGTTTAAGGATTCCTTCTCAACATTGACCAGCTGTGGGATGTTGATTTCGTGGTGCCTTAGGTCACTAAGTTGGGCTAGGGTTGCCTTATCATAGTGTCGTCTACAGTGGATTATAAACATTATTTCCATACGAATAAGAGCATCTTTATACTCTTGGTAATTTCCCTTTCGAAATATAACGGGATAGAAATAAAAAACTAAAGGGACAATTTCCTCTAAAATATGCATCAATATTAAGAACTCTGTACTTTTATATGAACTGCCAAATTGATTTAACACTGATTGTCTTATCAGCAGCCACCCACCAAAACAAGCTGTCAGGAGAGTGCTTATTCTCCATGGTTTGGGTTTTTTTGCAAGTTTTTTTCTTTGCCCAAAAATAAATTTGTACATGGGCTCAAAAAGAAATCTATAGATAGTAACAACATTTTGTTGGGCATTGAATGACACATGAAAAGGTCCTTGCCAAGGAATAATTGATAACTGAAATCGAGGATTAACGTCTGGTTGCCACTGCAAAAAAAGATAGTAATAATTGTTAGGATGAATAATTATCATGATATGACTGAGTTTTGAATTCTGGTGTGTGCAAGGATATAAACACAAAATTTTGATTTGTATTGTATAAAAAAGACATTGTACAAATGAAATAATGTTTAATAACCACCATCTGAAAAGTCACTAATTGTTTTTCACTTTTAACTGGAATTGCTGTATTATTACTCAGTATGATAATTCTCTATACAGATCTCACACTCATTTGATAATGCTTTTTATATTTTCTCAAATGCTGTTGTTTTTAACCTTTGCAATAATCTTTTTCTGGAAGTACCATGTCGGCCAGTCACCAGTAGTGATAACCAGGTTGTCTATTAGATAACTTTGAAGGGGCGGAGATAATGTTAGCATGTGATCCCAGACTTCTTTATAGTTGGTGAAACTTTTTAGTGGCCTTTCCTCTTCGTCTATCAACAGCACAGACTTGAGCCTGTCCCTTTCCCTTCTTTCGGGACTAGTGTAGCACCTAAAATTAAGAACGTATCAAGACATTTTTTCCAATCTTATATATTATTGTAAGTCATATGCATATTAATTATAAACACATACAGTACTGTACATGAACTCATTTGTTGATGTTTTTTTGTATTTTTACCTTAGGTGTTCAATACACTGATCTGCCCTTTGCATATCAAACTCTTTGAATCCAGCTGGAAGGCTGTTCAAGTAGCTGTTACCAAAATACTTTGGACTGTAGTCACTGACAAGTTTGACCACATTCTTCAGGTTTATGCCACCACGACAAGTCAGGTTACCAACATTTTCGATATTATGAAGTAATTTTGTGTCGTCTGGAGCTGGAACTGCCGCCATCTCATTAATTAAGTCGATTAACTCAGTGGCCATGTGGACAGCCGTACTAGTTATAGCATCCTTAGGGTCTTGGGTTGTATGAATGGCATGGAAGTCATCAATAATGGCTATTATTAACTTTTTGTTCTAAAAAAGGTTTTAAAATGTGTTTGTTTAGTACAATACAATACAATACAATAAACTTTATTTTACGAGGGAAAAATACATATTAACAGCTATAAAGGTTATCTAACATACGGCCCATACAAACACTAAATGTATGATGCCAGTTAACGACAAGCACTTTTCAATATACTATATCACACATTTATTTTTTGTACTATAGTTTACTGTAATACCTTTAAGGCCTCAGTTATCTTTTCATTAGTCAAAAATAGGCTTTTTTCTGCTAAGATTCTTTTTTTGTTGAAGATTGTTCTAGGGTGTGGACAGAAGCCCATTGTCATTCCTGTAACCATTGCCTGCTCAGAAGCACCATGCATCGATAGAAAAAGGCCACAATCACTCTGCAGTTTGTTGTTTTTCTGTAAATCAAAATGCCTCACAGTCATGTAGCTTTCTTAATTGGTGTTTATTTTAATTTACAATTATATTTTAAAATATTTTAAACTATCAGAATATCAGTATACTGATTCAAGAATTGGTAGAGAATCAAAGCAATCCTCTTTTTAAAATACATTTATATGATTGTATTGATGGATCATTACCTGATTTCTAAAAGGTGAGAAATTGTGTAGTATTGACACTGTCCTTTGTAGATGTTGTTTCTCTTTTTTTGGCTTATTCTTTTCTACTCTTCTTTGGTCGTCATTTGTTATTAATGTGTATATTTCATCGAACAGACCAGGGGCACATGATTCACTAAAGCTTTTCAAGTCTCTTGGGTCATACAGTGGTTTTCCATTATCAGAGTAATGTAGGGTTAAAGCCTTGTGGAAATGTTGTACTTTAATTTTTAGTGATGAAGCTGTAAAATTCAGAAAATAAAAATAAAACAGTACATGTATTAATAACAGTAATTGTTATTTATTGTGAAATATGTTTGTTATTTTGTAGGTACCTTCCAATTTCTTTTTTAGTACATCATTTTCACTTTCAAGCTCTTCAATCCTCTTCTTCATGTCTTCAATCTCAGCCTGCTTGTCATCATCAGTACATGTTTTTGTCTTTAAAATAAAGGTCTCAAAATTATCTAATTTTGTTAATTGTCAAAATGTTTTGTAATGTGTAATAAAAGTATTTTTATATTGCTTCTGTTCTGTTTTTGTTTTATGTATTCCGTCCCCCCCCCCCCCCCCCATTTTTTTTTTACAGTTTTGTCGTATAAAATACCTTTTTTCTTGAACTCGGTCCGACGTAGTTTTCATGAGACTTGATTACCGAAGAACTGTCTGCAATCGTTAGGTGCTTAGTACAAATGTGGGTACCTGTTTCATTCCCAATCTCGTCAAAAACTTGAAAAAGTCTTGTTGGACACGGCACTTTTTGACCGCTACAATTTGTGGTCTCCTTTAAAGGATAGCAGCACATCAGACTATCGTTTCTTTTTTTGTCTTGTAGGTGTTTGAAGCAAATAACTGTTTCGTATCGAATACCACACCCTCTAGCTTCTTGTCCACTCACTTTAGTTAGTCTAACAGAACAACTGTCACTCGAATTCCGTGAACGAGGCGAAAAAACACAGATTTTGTCGCCATTCATTTTGATGAACGTAACATTGAATACTGTACTTGAAATGTTTTTGTGTGGACAAAAAATACATTTGTATGGCTTCTTTAAAAAGGCGGGAAACGGTGGAAGCGCGTGCCACATTTTTGGCGCCATTTTTTACTTTTGTTGTGCGAGCGGTGCGAGCGTATTCACAGCGAAGAACTACAACTATCAAGACGTTTGATGTAAGCTTAAGTTTAATTGATCACTTGATAAAGAATATAATACAGGTTGGTAGGTTATTAGCACCATTATATAAACATTTGTGTCAGAGAAGAAATCATAATAAACTGCTTTGGTGTTGTTGAAGTGTCAGTATTTAGTACTAGCAGCGACCTGAATTCAAATCCTTCGTTTGAAAATGCGCATCAAAATAAAAAAATGCGCATTTGATATTTTGTATAATATTTATCAATGTAGTCGCTGGTGTATTTTCAACCTTATTTTTCTATATACGACCTTATAGTTGAGATTTTTCGTCGCACATCCACGAACTCGATAAAAATCCTCTCTCGTCTGAAGGCTTCAACGAAGAGCATCTATAGCGAGCAGTTGTTGGCTAATACAGTGAAGGATAGTAGCCTTGAAAACATTTCTTATATAGCCCAATCTAACTGTGAAGAGTAGATGTTAATTACTTGATCAGAAAAGCTACAAAATGCCTTTGAAGACTCTCTTCAATCACCTCTAGTTCGTCCGCCATTTTGAAATAAATTCGATAGAATGTCTCGTGCGCATGCGCTGCGTTTTTCTGCCCTGTCTGTCCTGGTATGAATACACCATTTCTGTACAATGTGACTTTTGGTCTTGGATTTGCCTGAGCCACGCAGTCGATTGTCACATTGCTCCCTAACGCTGCTTCTAGTGAATCATGAAGCATTATCTCTGGTGCTTCTAAAACAAAACCAAAGAAAGACACACAGATGCAAGAAATCTTCAAGAAACCGTCTTAAAAGCTTCTACCTTGCGAG
The DNA here is from genome assembly GCA_023349425.1 of Anthopleura sola. Classification (NCBI taxonomy): domain Eukaryota; kingdom Metazoa; phylum Cnidaria; class Anthozoa; order Actiniaria; family Actiniidae; genus Anthopleura; species Anthopleura sola. The sequence continues at coordinate 2,761,421 of JALHLI010000006.1, read as the reverse complement.
TGAGTTCGTATGGTTTTAGTAAAATGTACACAAAACGATCGATATATCCAAAGTAGGATGAGCGATTGACTAAAATGAATAAAAACATTTAAATTTACTTACCGAACCCTACTTGTGCGGCAAGAGCCGTAGATAGAAGTACAATCGTTCTCATCATGTATCCAAACATTGCTGATAATATAACCATGTTGGATTTGGATGAAAAGATAAAGAGAACTGGCATTAAAAATTTAGTTATTAAGACATCGGGGCTAGTATCTGGATGGATAAACTAGGGCTAAATCTGTCTGTCTGTCTGTCTGTCTGTCTGTCTGTCTGTCTGTCTGTCTGTCTGTCTGTCTGTCTGTCTGTCTGTCTGTCTGTCTGTCTGTCTGTCTGTCTGTCTGTCTGTCTGTCTGTCTGTCTGTCTGTCTGTCTGTCTGTCTTCCTTCTTTCCTTCCTTCCTTTGCCTTAATGAGTATTATCTCATGAATTTTTACATGAACTTTATATAAATAATCATGACGACTCTTAGCCGACTCGCCATATACGAATCGCACCACACAACATTAAGTTCAACATCATTTGCCCAAGGCATAAAAGACCATGATTGGTTGAGACCTCAGTGACGTCACACTACCTCCTGATTCCGGCCCACAAACAATGTCAGAAATAATACAATCGCTTAGATAAATGCGATACTACAACAGCTTTGCTCCAAGGTATATCGATAATAGAATAACTTTGATACAAATAAAATGAAACATGATTGGTTTGTTCTGCCTATATTTTTAATTTTTACTATCAATCGACGAGATAATCGCTCCTTAAAATATCAATATAAAAAAACAAAAAGAATAAAAGCTATGAGCAAACAAAATTGTAATAATATAAATATGTTTTATTAACTTGCTGCGTTTCAATTCGTAAAAAGAATTCTGTTTTTGAGAATCTATCGCGATTTTAGAGTCAAATGAGTCGAGTTGAGTCAACACTGAAGCAAACGGACAATCCATTAATTCATAATTATAATCCAATACAGTGTCAAAAGAGTTTTTCAAAATTCAAAAAGTCTCTCTTTTTTTGGCATTACGTCTTCAGAGCTTTATTCTTCAATTCTGATCTTTATTCTTCTTTGGCACAACTTATTGTTTCAGCGATTTTGTTTATACAGGCATTGCATACAAATCACAGCTGAACGCAACCAGAGGAAGTTTTTTGGCTCAGACTTGCTTCGTTTTGGCATCGAATTTTGCTCTTTTTATTCAACTTTTCTATTCTTCTTGGACGAATCACTTTATCTTACTCACACTATAGTTCATAAACAGTCTAAGTACAAATCTGATAAACAGGATGTTCCTCTCCAATTTTTATTCTTTAAAACAAAGCGTGCGTTATATTTTGATGAAAATCGAAAGCTAATAAATCGATAGTATTTCTATCGAAGTAGAATATTTTTGGCATAAATAAGAAACGGACAGTTTTCAATTACCCGAAGATCAGCATTATATAAATAATATTGAATTGAATTTAAATCAAAATAACTTCGACGATAAAAATTTCCCTAACTATTCTCGCTTTAAGGTATTGTTTTTCATAAAAAATATTTATTCAACTCACCTTAAGATATTTGTATAATAAATGTACCTGAAGTGTTTGTCGCTCTTTTGAATGATAAATTAATTGTATCCTTGTGCTCGTGTTTGTCCACTTTTAGACATTCAACTTCTCTTCAATTGCCAGAAAAGTGCTAGAAAGTTCCCGAAAATTACAAATCCTTCGTTACTATTTCTGTTCTTTGAGGTGTCAATGCGTGTTCTTGATTCAAAATATCATTATGATTTATGAGATGAGACAACTCTCGTACCAAGACCTGACCGAGAATGAACCTGAGCCAATATCAAAGATGATTATTTTTCTCTCAGAAGTATAGAGACTTCAAAAGCTTTCATGGGAAAAAGTTATTGAGGCGTTAACCATAAAAGTCGACATCTCACTGTAGTCTCAGATTTTCTACAACAAAACAATAATTAATAGGGTATTACTAAATAATTATATCTATGTTTATTCATTCAAGCTTCTTTTTTATAAAATGGTTCAATTAACATAACATTTTAACGAGAATGTCAAAATATTGCGTGACATTTTGACATTATTTATTGTTTTCGATCAAGATTCTAATAAATATCAGGTCATTTTTTGCAATACTTCTATTGCCATGTCTGGCAACCGGCCAGAGAAGGAAGAAGTAACAGCATATTTCGTATTAGTGGTAAATGATAGTGGGTTAGTGGCTTTGGTATGAGTGAGAATCATGTGGTAAGTACTATGCCGTAACGTCTGCCGTAACATCGAAATGGCTTCCCATTGTCTTTCAGTAATTCATCCTTCGTGCGGTTTATCAGTACTCTAAGATACGGTTCAGTGTTTGTTTGCTACATTTGTTTGTTGGCTGCTTGCTTGCTTCGATGGTTGGTTGGTTTACTCATCCATTCATTTTCATTCCCTCCTTTGTTTGTTCGTTTGAATCATGTCCAAGTCCAAAATGTTTGTGCTTTTAAAACCATATCCTTCAATGATTGTGTATATAATTATCAATTCTGCTAGTTTGTTACTTTCATGAAAAACGTGAAAAACTACAATTTTAAGTAATTTTACAATATATGGATAGAGAGAGTCTCCAGATTTAGAGGAGGGCGCGCGCGCGTTTTGGCCCGAATTTCCCCGCCAAATCCACATCAAGTCCATAAAATATAACCCATTGATATTTCCATTAAGTTGCACAGGGCTTTTCATGCAGTTGTCCTGATATGAAACGAAGCAGAATTTCTTTCCACACATTTTCTTGCCAGTCAAACTTGTCCACGACGATAATAATAGTTTTCCAAGTTCTTAGAATGACTTGATAAATATGGAGTATCTAGGCAATATTGTCCCATGCATTTTTTTATGCCAACCAGTTTGCCAACTTAATTAAGAGTAACAACATTGACATGATTATCTGAGATAACAGATGCACAATACGGTAAGCCAAATCAGATCCTTGAAGCTTCGTACCTCCTTCGCCATCTGGCTTGTCTGTTCTGTTGTCTACAAGGAAAATAATGATTAAAAAGAATAAAAACTTCTTATAAAATTTGCTAATAATTTTTAACAGCAATATTTATTTTCCATTATTCGAGAGTAACACCATTTCAAACCACGTGTCGTTTTCCTGATCATTAGTTTTTATTGCCTATATACATATTTAGATGCTGAACAAAATGAACAATTTTTACCCACCACTTTTAACTGTGAAGAAAATATGATGCTTGGATACTATTAGAGCCATATAGATAGGTTAAACCAAGTTTCAAGTCATTTCCAATTTTCATCGATTTTCGTCCAAATGCCCCTTTAAAAATATATGTACCCCAGTTAAATCTTAATGTACATACTTACATGTTGTGATTGGGTTAACCGTAGTGTTTGCCATAATAGAAGATATTGTAGTAGTCGTAGTAGGATTAGTTGAAGTACTTGTAGTTGTACTTGCACTGGAAGTACTAGATGTTGTTGTGGTTTGTGTTGTTGTTGTTGATGCTGTTGTTAAGGTTTGTGTTAATGTTGTAGTTGTTGTTGTTGCTGTGGTTTGTGCTGATGTAGGTGGTGGTGCTGTTGTTGTTGCTGTGGTTTGTGTTGATGTAGGTGGTGGTGCTGTTGTTGTTGCTGTGGTTTGTGTTGATGTAGGTGGTGGTGGTGCTGTTGTTGTGGTTTGTGTTGATGTAGGTGGTGGTGCTGTTGTTGTTGCTGTGGTTTGTGTTGATGTAGGTGGTGGTGCTGTTGTTGTTGCTGTGGTTTGTGTTGATGTAGGTGGTGGTGCTGTTGTTGTTGCTGTGGTTTGTGTTGATGTAGGTGGTGGTGCTGTTGTTGTTGCTGTGGTTTGTGTTGATGTAGGTGGTGGTGCTGTTGTTGTTGCTGTGGTTTGTGTTGATGTAGGTGGTGGTGGTGCTGTTGTTGTGGTTTGTGTTGTTGTTGTTGATGATGATGATGATGATGGCGCTGTTGTTGTGGTTTGTGTTGTTAGTGGTGTTGTTGTTGTGGTTTGTGTTGTTAGTGGTGTTGTTGTTGTGGTTTGTGTTGGTAGTGGTGTTGTTGTTGTGGTTTGTGTTGTTGTTGTTGTTGTTGATGAGGATGATATTGATGGTGCTGTTGTTGTGGTATTGGAGAGACCTGAATGGAAAAGGATTAAACATTGCGTTGTAGAACAAAAACACTATTACTTGTATTCTTCTTTCACTTAAGCGTTGATATATGATATGACATACCTGTAATAATAATATTTATGACTTTCGTGATAACAGTATTTCCACTAGAATCCGCTATCCCATTTGTTGCACGACACTCATATGGTCCGCCAGACCCTTGGACAGCGGTAAACGTGTATTTAGCAGCTCCAAGATCGGGTATGAGTGGCTGGGGACAGAAGACAAATGGTAATTATCATAACTGAGTATATTGCCAATGAGCAGCACATGCGCACCGAAAACTGGCCCAACAAGATATTATCTGTTGAACCTGCGTATCTTTTGATGAGCACCAAGAAACTTGAGTTTCATCAGAAGAGTTGTAGGCCCTGCAAACGACTTTATTTTGCTAACGAAATCACTGGGGGTTTACCGGGAAAGTAGCTGCTTCTTGTCCTGGTATAAATACACCATTTCTGTACAATTTGACTGTTGGTCTTGGAGTTGCCCGAGCCACGCAGTCGATTGTCACGCTGCTTCCTAATGCTGCTTCTTTTGTTGGATCAAGAATTATTACTGGTGCTTCTAAAATGGGACATTAAAAGAATACTGCTTAAAATACAATAATAAGAATTATTTTTCCGTTTCGAAAGGAGGTATCCTATCATTGTACATGCGTAAGTTAATAATATTGCGACGACAACGATAACGACAATGATGATGATGATGATGATGATGATGATGCTGCTCAAATGATACGGATAATAATGATAATAATAGTGATGATAATGATGATGATAATGATGATGATGATATAACGATTATGAATTAATAACAGCTACTTACGTAATGAATATACTAAACCCAGTGCACTCAGTACGAGCACCAACCGAGTGTATTCCGATAGAATCGTCATCACATGGACACTGATTCTAAACACAAACAAAAGCGAAGAAAAATGTATATCAAACACAGACTCAACCATCGTCATTTCTATTCTGCATATCGCTGTATGTATATATATATATACATATATAAACCCCAACATGTTTACCAATAAGCTGTTTACAAGATATATGACATCGAATCTCTCTTCCTTTCTTTGTCTTGATATTTAAAAACATCCAAACTTCCGTGATTCAAAATCTTCAAGAAAAAAAATATTCACGCCAAACATTAAAAATTTTCAATAGCTATACTAAATTTGTCGGGTATCAAAATAGGGTCAAAGTGGTATAAAAAGGGTTGTAATTGGCCGTTTTTCGTGATAATAAGATCAATTAATGAAAGCATCAATTGTATTACGTTTGGTCATTAATCACAAAATGTTTACCAAAATTTCACCCGAGGGCAAAATTATCTTAAGCCAAAATTTCTAGAAAAAATAAGACTAAGAATAGAAATTATCTCAAACATATCTGTTCTTTATAGAATAACTTTGGCCTCCAGGTGATACATCATGATAGTAACCAGTGGATTCTGTTTTATATTGAGTTGTTTTTGTTTTAAATCAGTTTTCTCTTTGACTTTTTTTTTCCCTATTGTTTTTACATGACTAACGGAAAGAAAATATCCTAACCAAACTTTCACTCGCAAAACTTTTCAAGCTTTAAATGAACATTTTGCTGCATAATATTGTTTAAAAAACAAAGATCGATCGAGCCAAAACGTTTGAATAATGAAAGAAAGGTTGGTGTAGAATTACATGTATTAGTGACAAAGACATCCTTACCTTTCTAAATATTTTGGAATACTGTTCAATGGTTTTTCTTTTACTAACTTGAGTCCAATGTGGGATTTTAACACTAGTTACAGATTTGTCAGTTTAGTCCCACCTCTTAGATCAATTTTACCTGAGTCAATTTAGAACTAATTTAAGGTATATTCACATGGTTCTTACTCTGATCGTTCTAATACTGTTCTGGATCATATGCCATCCTACCCGGTCCAATATCCATACATTAAGCGCATGCAGTAATAATCCTATGTAACGTCATTTCAGTCTATATAACACTGTACAACAAAAAGGAAGATGGAATCGTCCCTTGTTGCTTTTGATATGCAATTTTGATGTAACTAATGTGGAATGAATTTTTATTTAAACTCACACACTCTTAGATTACAAGTGTCAACCGCAGATCTTGATAGCCTTTGGTTTAAAAAGTGGTATCCTTGATTACCCTGTGTTAATGCTGTCCCTGTCCCTGTCCCTGTCCCTGTCCCTGTCCCTGTCCCTGTCCCTGTCCCTGTCCCTGTCCCTGTCCCTGTCCCTGTCCCTGTCCCTGTCCCTGTCCCTGTCCCTGTCCCTGTCCCTGTCCCTGTCCCTGTCCCTGTCCCTGTCCCTGTCCCTGTCCCTGTCCCTGTCCCTGTCCCTGTCCCTGTCCCTGTCCCTGTTCTTCAATCCTAAGACTTTTAGTCTTGAATATAAATAATGTCTTGTTGAACGTATAAGTAACATTAATACAGTGAAAATATTAAGGGATATGAATGAGATTTGAAAACAAACTACGTTGGGTGAGCTTGCGCTGACTAAACACATCTAGAAAAGGTTTGTGCGTGACGATGTAATATTATTAAGTATTATTAATCATTATTTACAGAAAAATGCTCAAGTTATGAAAGAACCCCAATGAGCATGACACATATTTCTATAGGTGGCCTAAATATGCGGTAATATGAGCAAAAAATCCATGCAACTTGTCGCGCAACATTGTTGCGTCCTAATTTGCTCGTATTGCCATTCCCGCGTGCAACAACATTTTTGTTGCACACATTTGTTGCGTGACTAGAAGCTAGCTCTTTCTACTCTAATAATCTGGTAATACGAGCCACATTTATTCGTTAACTTGCAACACAACAATGTTGCGCAACAAGCTTCACGATTTTGTTGCTCGTATTACCACAACCGTTAACTCACGGTGTAACTGATTTCTTCGCGCGCAACATAACAGTGCCTTTGCAACTTTGTGTGTGTATAGCGTGGCTCTTTTCTGTGATTCTATGGCATCATTACCACGTAATCTGGTGGTTCACGACCTCCATTTTATCTATTTCCAGCGGTATTAAGGCTTTGATATTCAGGGTTACGGTTATTTCTTTGCAGAGGTTGATATGTTTGTCTGTCCACTGGCTGCATATATGACTGATTAGTTCCTGGTCTCTGTATTCCACTCCTTACGTTCGGTTCTCTGCGTGGACTGCTTGCCATGGGCGGTGGATTCGCCCTTTGTCCATTATTTATGGGCCTCATATTACGAGTGGGTGATGGGTTTGCGTTTGGTATAAGTTTCGGTTCTCTACGTGGACTACTTGCCATGGGCGGTGGATTCGCCCTTCGTCCGTTATTGATAGGCTTGCTATTACGATTGGGTGGTGGGTTCGCATTTGGTATTAGTTTCGGTTCTCTGCGTGGACTGCTTGCCATGGACGGTGGATTCGCCCTTCGTCCATCATTGATGGGCTTGGTATTACGATTGGGTGGTGGATTTGCCCTTCGACCATCACTGATGGGCTTGCTATTACGATTGGGCGGTGGGTTTCCGTTTGGTATCAGTTTTGGTTCCATGCGTGGATTACGTTCCACTTGGGGTGCATTCTTCTTTTGTCCTTCTTTGATAGGCTTGTTTGGCTTTTTGTCCTTCCTTGGCGGCGGCGGGTTTGGCTTTTGTTTCGCTTTCGGCTCTTTGCTTTTCTTGGGAGGTGGTTTCTTCTTTCGTCCCTTTCCGTTCTGTATCGTCTCGTAATCATGTATTTTTTCATAGAGGCTACCTTGCAATGGTAATCCTGGTCTTTGTACTCTATTCGTAGCCATTCCATTGGAATGGAAATCCTGAAGCTGAAGAACATGGAATATGTAGTGGATAAGAATGGAAGACTGGGAGGAATAATAGATGGGAGGCAGGGAGGCAGGGAGGCAGGGAGGCAGGGAGGCAGGGAGGCAGGGAGGCAGGGAGGCAGGGAGGCAGGGAGGCAGGGAGGCAGGGAGTTGAGAAGGAAAAAATGAAAGGTCATCCCCTGATACTTTTATCCCCTTCTACCCCACCCATGCATCTTTGACCATGGTCATATCAGGTAAAATGACATACTACTATTTCCCTGTTACCTCATGAGAAGATCCTTGCGATGATGAAGGTGAATCATAGGCATGGTTAACAGCTGACGTAATCTTCCTTTGACATCATAAAAAAGAAAAAAAAAACACGTTATACAAGCAGTTTTATAACACTGAGGGGTGTAGACTCAGGGGAATTTAATACATGAAGTTCCCCGCTCTAACCCCTCTCCTGTACTGTTACCATCTCATGCACACCATGCACACTTATACCCTAGGGATTGCATGACACTAATATGTCATTACATTCTACTGAATTTACCTGGTGTCGTCTCTTTTGTCTGAAATTAAAAATTATGAGGTGGTTAGGTTTGTCACATGCATATATTTTTGATCTATTATGTGTATATTTGTCAGTCTGTATATCTATCTATATATCCGTCAATCAGTCAGTCTGCCCTATCCTATCCTACCATGCAGCCAGCCAACAAGTTATTCAATCGGTCGATCGGTTAGTCGGTCAGTCAGTAAATCAGTCAGTCATATATCCACATAATACTTCGGGAAAGAAATTTGTTTGTACATGTGTGTATTTAGAGAAATCTGGTTTTTTTTTCCACCAGAACTTATATATTATTAATTGTATTAGATTCAAGAAATAATTTAATAGCAGATATCAGAGTTTCGCTCCACTGACTTCAAACAATTGTTTCAAGCCGAGGCATTTGGGCCAAATACCTCGACTTGAAACAATTGTTTGACGGCAATGGGGTGTTATTCTGATATTTGCTAATAAGCTTTTGCATTTTGTAAAGTCCATCAATTTGAAAGTCAAATTTTCATATTTTTACAAGAGCAGACGTTTTCTCTGCTGTTATTGATAGCTTTAAAGATGCCAACCTGGTTTTTTCCTTCTACAACAAACGCAACAAATAATCATCACGATGATAATAAGTAGTACCAAACCAGCTGCCCCAGGAATGATGGCGGTGTACAAGTATTTACCTGAAATGAAATGTCGTTAAAAATCAAGTAAGTAAAGACATTTTGAAATGTATATCACGATAATTGGCTGATCTTACTGATTATTCCTCCGATTGTTGTATCTGGTTCGGTCTTGACATTAGTCTGGGGTGTACTGGTAGTTGGCGGTATACCTGAAGACAATGAAAAAATGAATGGATGGATGAATAGATGGATGGATGAATGAATGAGTGAATGAATGGATGGATAGGTGGCTGGATGGATGAATGAATAGATGGATGGGTGGCTGGATGGATGAATAGATGAATGGATGAATGGATGAATGGATAGATGGATGGATGGATGAATGGATGGATGGATGGATGGATGGATGGATGGATGGATGGATGGATGAATGGATGGATGAATGGATGGATGGATGGATGGATGGATGGATGGATGAATGAATGAATGGATGGATGGATGGATGGATGGATGGATGGATAGATGGATGGATGGATGGATGGATGGATTAATGGATGGATGGATGGATGAAGGGATGGATAGATGGAACATAATTATATTGATACATACCTGTAATCGTTAGGGTCTTGGTAGTGGTACTTGAGCTGGTAGGGATTGTTGGTGGTGTTGGTGGTGCTGTTGGTGGTGGTGTTGGTGGTGCTGTTGGTGGTGGTGTTGGTGGTGCTGTTGGTGGTGCTGTGGGTGGTGCTGTGGGTGGTGCTGTTGGTGCTGCTGTTGGTGCTGCTGTTGGTGCTGTTGTTGTAGTTTGTTTTGTTGTGATTGTTGGTGGTGTTGGTGGTGCTGTTGGTGGTGCTGTTGATGGTGTTGTTGTTGTAGTTTGTTTTGTTGTGATTGTTGGTGGTGTTGGTGGTGCTGTTGGTGGTGCTGTTGATGGTGTTGTTGTAGTTTGTTTTGTTGTTGTTGGTGGTACTGTTGTTGGTGTTGTTGTTGTAGTTTGTTTTGTTGTTGGTGGTGGTACTGTTGTTGGTGTTGTTGTTGTGGTTTGTTTTGTTGTTGTTGGTGGTACTGTTGTTATTGTGGGAAGACCTGAATGAAAAAAAATGGAGTCAAAATAGGTCACTCTCGTCTCATACAATACAGCTGTTTTTTAGACTCACTTCCTTAAGTTTATAGTGTCATTTCAGCGTTATTCACAAATACTGAACAACGGTAAAGTAAAGAAATGCACAACTTTAACAATCCAAACACTTTGGACCTTTACTGGAACGCATGGATAAGTACTCACTAAAATCAAGGTTAACCATGACAGACACAACAGACTGAGAATAGTCCCTTTCACAGTTCCCTACGCCATCTTGAAAGGTAGCCGTGCCTTTGCATCGAAGCGAGACGAACGGTGAGCTTGCAATGATAGAGACCTTTTTTAACACCTTGAACAATTATTCACATGTCTCTATCACTGCAAGCTCACAGTTCGTCTCGCTTCGATGCAAAGGCACGGCTACCTTTCAAGATGGCGCAGGGAACTGTAAAGGGGACTATTCCCACCTTTCCACTCCAATTTACGTCAAGATACATATGCCATGACATACCTGTTATAATAATATTTATCACTTTCTTTATAACAGTGTTTCCACTAGAGTCCGCTATTCCATTTGTTGCACGACACTCGTAAGGTCCGCCAGATCCTTGGACAGCGGTAAACGTGTATTTGGCGCCTCCAAGATTGGGTATGAGTGGCTGGGGAAAAAGAAAGGACGAAATATATTGATTAGTTCTTCAAAACAAGTTCTTCCCATGATTCGAGGGTTTTCTAAGGTTTTCCGGTTTTTCTCCCTTCCCAAAACATACGTACGAACACGATAAAAAGCAATTCAATCTGTGAGTTAGCCGTGCCCTGACTTTGATCAGCCAAGAGGTTGTTTCAGGGTTTAATCTGTGAGTTATATAGCCATTCCCTGACTTTGATCAGCCCAGAGGTTGTTTCAGGGTTCAATCTGTGAGTTATATAGCCATTCCCTGACTTTGATCAGCCCAGAGGTTGTTTCAGGGTTCAATCTGTGAGTTAGCCGTGCCCTGACTTAGATCAGCCCAGAGGTTGTTTCAGGGTTCAATCTGTGAGTTAGTCGTGCCCTGACTTAGATCAGCCCAGAGGTTGTTTCAGGGTTCAATCTGTGAGTTAGTCATGCCCTGACTTAGATCAGCCCAGAGGTTGTTTCAGGGTTCAATCTGTGAGTTAGTCGTGCCCTGACTTAGATCAGCCCAGAGGGTGTTTCAGGGTTCAATCTGTGAGTTAGTCGTGCCCTGACTTAGATCAGCCCAGAGGTTGTTTCAGGGTTCAATCTGTGAGTTAGCCGTGCCCTGACTTAGATCAGCCAAGAGGTTGTTTCAGGGTTCGATCTGTATGAGTTAGCCATGCCCTGACTTAGATCAGCCCAGAGGTTGTTTCAGGGTTCAATCTGTGAGTTAGTTGTGCCCTGGCTTAGATCAGCTCAGACGTTGTTCCGATATCCTTGCAGGGTTCGATTAAAATCGACAAATCCCTTCACAACTATTCTCTAACCCAAGTATTAGGATTGAATGACAGATTACCGGGAAAGTAGCTGCTTCTTGTCCTACTATGAATACACCATTTCTGTACAACGTGACTGTTGGTCTTGGAGTTGCCCGAGCCACGCAGTCGATTGTCACGCTGCTTCCTAATGCTGCTTCTTTTGTTGGATCAAGCATTATTACTGGTGCTTCTAATGAAGGAATACAACGTTTCTCGTTGGGTTACCTTTGGAAAATTAGAAAACTCTAGCCACAGCGGCAATGGAAGGAGAATATTAAATTGAACAGAGATAAAACAGCTTTTTTCCGAAAGACGTAAGGGCCTTATGATAGCGAATGTTGCATATTTAAGTGCTTTAGGCGCTTTCTACACGATTTATCACGTACACACATATTATAGAGTGGTTTTCGTACGAGTGGGTAACGATACAGCACATTTATAGTTGTGCTGTATCTTACGGTAACCATAACTACGCGTTGTGATTGGATAATTACTGAAAGACAATAGGAAACCATTTCAATGTTACGGCATGTCGTACCATGTTCTTGCTGTAAGTCAGTACCGTATGTTTCCCACTCATACACAAACTTAGGGCTTTAGAGGTGTTAACGATCAAAAATATGAATATTTTGAAGACATTTCTTAGCTGATGGAGAAAAGATACTTTAAAATAAAATTAAGCTTTAAATAAGATAATCCACCCACGGCCTTTGTAAAATCCTGGAGCCGCCCCTGAAACCATTCCTATGATAAGCCATTTCAGTGTTAAGGTATGTTGTACCATGTTCTTCCTGTATACTGTATGTTTCCCACTCTACGAAAGACTTGATAAGTAATAAATAATAAGACTACTTACGTAATGAATAAACTAAACCCATTGCACTCAGTACGAGCAAAAGTCGAGTGAATTCCGATAGAATCGTCATCACATCAGGGGACATTGATTCTGAAGTCAAGTAAAATACATCGTCAATAACAGATTATAGTAAGGAAGGCATAGAACCCAGCACATTTATATTTGGCATTGAGCTAGAGCTGTTAGTCTAGACCACATAATATTAATACCAATATGAAGAAATAACCTCTTAATTCGGCTTAATCGCGTCATAATTGAGAGCAATTAATCATAAATTTTTTCATCCATGTCTTTGCTTTTGGTCACGCAGTATTGGACTTCAGTTTTTAGCAAGAAAATAAAAATAAAAATAATATTTTGAGTTTAAATTTAAATAAAACATCCAATAAATTGAAGTAGGAGAGGAAGAGGAGGAGGAGGAGGAAGAGGAAGAACGAGAACAAGAATAAGAAGATCAAGAAGAACAAGATATATATGACATGACAAGAACAATAGTAAGAACACTGAGGACAAGAAGAACAAAAACAGCAAGAATTGAACAACAACGAACACTTACAAGAACGACAACAAGATACAAGAACAGCAAGAACCGAACAACAGGGAATACTTCCAAGAACGACAACAAGATACAAGAACAGCAAGAATTGAACAACGGGAACACTTACAAGAACGACAACAAGATACAAGAACAGCAAGAATTGAACAACAAGAGAAGGTGAAGATAAAGAGGAGGAATAATATGAGGAAAAAAGGCCCTTTCATTTTCGTGAAAAATGAAGACGACCTTGGAATTTTGATACACTATAAATACGTGCTTTACATTGCAGTGGTTTTACTCATTTCCACTAGTGTTTCGTAGCAAAAAAATAAATACTTTTCACGAAATTCTATATTACAATTTGAAATAAAACATTGCGACTGACTAGTTTTATGTCGCTAGGCTGTTGAACTAAGCAATATTTGAGGTGGCCTCAGTCGTTTTTTATTATGTACTTATGACAAAGACATTCTTACCTTTCGAATGGAGCGGTGTTAGAATCTCGTCCAATAGTTTTTCCAACTACAACTTTATAATTATCTTTCTTGTTTTAGTAAAATGATTGTAACTTTGTTGTTTTTCGGTTTTGTCTGTTCGTTTCCTCTTTAGTTTTAACGAAGTCAATTTAGAACTAATTCGAGGTTAATTCACATGATTCTTATTCTGATTGTTCTATACTGTTCTGGATCATAACCCATCCCTACCCGGTCCAATATCCATACATACGTGCAGCTATATCCCTAACAACGTCATATACCTTTGTATTATCTTAAAGGGTACTTCATCCTTAAATTGAACAATAAATGCTATCGAGCTTTCGGCCGAAATGATCATCATACCTGTCTATAAAACTTCACAACAAGAGGCGAGAGGCACCGTTCATTTTTTATTTATTTTCATATGCATTCTTTAACAGTGGTAGCCCTTAAGCGAACCCTTATTAAGCGGATATCCTTTTTTGAGCGGACACTATGGTTCGGGCCTCAAACATGAACTTTTAGTCATAAAGAGATGATGATGTCATGAAGGTATATAGGTTTCAAACCGCGTTTGACAGAACACTGACCCCTTTAATTGGTTCCAAACCCAGTCCAATATATCGCTGATGTCGTCAGTTTCACAATAGAAATTACAAATTAAAAATTCAATTATATACAAGGTCAAATCGTCAGGGAGGAAAAGACTGTAGCGAGCCACCTTAATCCCACGTGTACACTTACGATTTCTCTTGTCTTTTCTAAATACTTGACCCATTTTCTGCTATAAAAAGTCCGACAAAAGAACGATAAATTCCGTTAATAGGGAATACGATAACGGGAGTTCGCTTATTAACTATGCTCAAAAATACCGGAACCTTCGTGTACAGGCAAGATATTTATCTACTATAGATTCTGGAACTCGAGAGTCTTCAAAACCGGTAGCGAACTCAGCAAACTCCGTAATATTGAATGTTTAAAGCTGCGTAAAGCATTCGTGAACTGTTCGATAATTGGATTGAAGGCGGAAGGACCATACTTCCAGACATCGAGTGCTGAAGCCTCGTATGGACTTACGGCTACGCCGGAGGTTTCGACCCCAGCACCGCTATCCCGGGAGGAATTACAGACTGATCAGGAAGCTCGGTCGAAGCCTAAGGGAGAGGTTAGTCGGCCCCTAGACCCCTTGCTATGACCAGGAAACCCAATGTGTCGCTTGTGCCGCTGATGGGCAAACTTCCATTGTAACTCTAGCCTTTCCATGTGGGACGCGTTTTGAGAAAAATTGTCATTTCATTATCCAGTTTGTTTCTCTTGGAAAAAACTGCAAACTACCATTCTTATATTCTTGTGTGTTAGAGTTGGAAGAGCGTGCATAAAATGACTATTATTCTGACTCTTGTTTTTCTACTCGCGCATGACGCAAGCGCGCTGCCACTGACACGCATGTGAGACGGCTGTACAAGAAGCATGACAAAATACAACGCCATTCTCCCTTGCTTGGAACTTCGACCGGTGTTTAACGTGTGCACAAATAGCAATATGAACTGGCAATAACTGAAAAGTGCCCAAGAATACAGCTGGATGTTTGATTTTTCTGGCGTTCAAAGGTAATTGAATTTAATGGCGAGATTGTGTTTCCCTAACTAATAAACTTCACATTACTTTTGCAGGTAAGTTATTTATATATAGCATATTTTTAATCACAGAGTTGTTAGTTAATGATTAAAATACAGGATTTTAGGATAAAGGTTTCAGAGGAAATAAGTTTGGAAGAAAGAAAGAAAGAAAGAAATTCCCTGTTGACTTCAAGACTTTTGATTCCAAATTTAACGAGCCGCCATTTTGAAATGGCACCAAGCCTTCACACGAGAGTGAGGTTGTAGAAATTATCTAAAATGGAGGAATTTGGCACGCGCGTGACATTTGGTGATCACTGTAATATTTTTATAAATTTAGAAAATTTATCATTTTTATGTGAAATGTTAAATTATCAATGGTAATTAATTATGAATCATTGATAACCATCATATAATACTTATAATACCTATCTTCTATAGATTAACAAACGAAGCTATTTTTTCAATACTAAGATATTTTATTAATATTTGGGTCTCTATTTTATTAATGATAAATTATTATTAATCATGGCTCATTAATATTCATCCTATGTCAATTTTCATCCATTTTTCTTATCACTCAGACATTCTTCAATGGATTCTCCACCGAGGTTGTGCTATCGATCCTCCATGTTTGTTTTCATGATGATGATGATGATTATGATGTGCTGGTTGGTGTATCACTGTGATTCCACAATCATAGGTGGGTATAAGACTCGCTTCGTAACGCATCTTAATTTGGAGGACAAAGAAATAGGTTCCAATTCTCAGGAGATTGAAAACGTTTTGTTTGCCCTCCAAATTGAGTTGCTTTGACGTCACGTGAATTTTGAAAGGGGTCTTTACAGCGCTTCCCATTAATACGCGCAGAAAGGGACATTTAATAGCCCACTTTCGATATTCTGGTTGAGTGATCGATATACTGGTTGACGCACAAAGCAATTCAAGACGAAGCTCCGGGGAATCGACCCCAGAACATCGCCTTGAATTGCTTTGGGCGTCATCACTCAATCAGAATATCGAAAGTGGGCTATTTGCTGTCGCGACAAAATAGGGTTTTAGTGGACATCAAACAAACTAAGTGTTGCCAATGCATTGTCACGTGGCATGGTCAAGGCACGTGCCTATGGAATGTCATGGTAACACCATGATTGTCATCCACCAAAACCTACTTCGTCGCGACAAAGATCAGATTAGGCGCGTGCTACTGAGAAGTACTGCATGTAAAATGTGGAATGTAAAGGCGCAAACACACGGTGCAACATTGTGCGCATTATTGCAGACAATGTTGCTGAAGTAGAATCGTTTTCTATACATCAGAAACTTTGCGTGCAACAAATTAAATTGCGTCTTGTGACATGGCTCGCAACATTGCGCGCAATGTTGCACCGTGTGTCCTTTGTCTCTTTGTACTCTTGAGGATTTGATTGAGAAAAGTCCAAGTGGCAAAGACTATAATATAACGCATTTTTGATGGTTTTGAGTCGAGTTAAATGATTCAAAAGTAGATGTAAAATATGAATGTATTTTACTGATAGACACCCCGAATGTCAAAAATAAGACAGAGTCTCTGGTTGGCTACACAAATGGATCGATGGAGACTGCTGGACTGAACAGCAAAAGAGAAAAAAATGTTACATTACTGGTTATCGGTAAGTTGTTTTTTTATCTTGTATTATATCATAGATTTTCGCGAGCCTGTTTGGCTGGAAAACTATGCTTTATCAAAAACATGTGAGAAGGATCCCTGATTGTTTTTATATTTCTCTCAGACAAACCAAGACTGTCAGTCGTAGACATCATTGCTTCTTCAGTAAGTAAAAGTAGAATACCTGTGCCAATACATACGAGATATATGCCTGTTATGATGGTAGTGGTGCATGGTGGTGTGGCGCATGGTGTTGGATTGTCGCCAGTATATGTGATGATAATTTTGATGTTTAGTAATAATCATGATATTAATTTTGCTAGTATTTTTTTGGGAAGCGATATCGTCTTGCATGGTGATGATGATGATGTTGGTGATAACATTGCGGATGACTGTATGATGATGCATGGTACTTGATAATGCTGATGTTGGTGACGGTGATGAGATTGATGATTGATGATTGTGGTAATAAATAGTATGGTAGTGATGAAAGTGAAGTGACAGCGAGTCAATCCATGCATGATGATTATAAAGGTGGTGGTGGTAATGTTGATGATTCTGAAGGTACTAGCTAGTAATATCATAATTGTGATATGGTCATGATGGTGGCGACTCAGTAATGATATGCAGAGAGAAGGATCAAATAACGCGGATGATAATCATGTTCTCTTTAATCTCTTTCACTTCAGTCTAAGCTTCCAGTAAGCTCGTACACGCTGCCAGAATGGATAACTGGTATTGCCTGTTTTGTAGTTATTGCTTTGGTCACTATCATCATCATCATCAGCTATGTCAAGATGTCCAAGCCAAAAAGAGGTAAGCTGTAGATCGAAGCGGGAAGCACAAGTGGCGTGCCCTGCTAAATGCCTCGCCTCTCACCAATGCGACCCTGGTTCGAGTCTCGCCGGGCTCGGTGTCGTATAGAGTAGAGATTTTTATTGGTTCTCTCCTGTGCTTCGAAGGTTTTTCTCCCCCTCAACTTCCAAATTCCAGTTCAATCCTAGGTTTACAGTTATTTGAGCCTAGCTCTGTTGTGAGTGTCCCACGCTGTGATATAACATGCTCAAAGGTCTTTTTATGTCTTTATTCTATAGGAGATGCTAGCAGTCACTCAAGTGTAGAAATGTCAGAAGTTACTGAAGAAACTATCGAAGTGGTCGCTGCGAAGGAAAGTGCAGAGAACAGCCATGAAGAAGAAATCAGGATGTCAAAACATGGCAAGTTGAGACAGAGGAAGTCCTCCTCTTCTCCGACTCATGACTCATGTTCTATAGAAAATGAATGCTTACAAGAGAAAAGTGCGTCCAAAAAGAATAGAGAAGAAAAGAAGAAAAAAGATGAAGGAAAGGGAAAGTTGTGTACGGTTGAGTATGTCAAAGAAATCCCGGAGAAATTGGGATTGAGTGAAAGTAGTAATGCAGAGCAAAATGTGATGAAGGTTGAATCACGTCGAAGTTCTGAGAAAAGGATTGCTGCGTCAGACGTTCGTTATTCACTGGAGAAGACCACGAGGATCAGGGGAGACGTAGGTTACGATGAGAAACGGTCAAAAGTGCGGGAACAAGAAAGGAAGGTAGCATCTGGTCCAGGAAATGCAAAAAAACAATTTAACAGCGCCCATGTTTCGACGAAGTCATACCCTGCGCCAAAGAGACCTGCAGCAGAGCCGCTGAAGAAGACAGACTCCAAACCGGGTCAAGCGCTTAGAAAGATCATCTCTGACCCATGTCTTATGAACAGACCTCCTTTCCTCGCAGCTCACACCAGAATCGATAACATTGGACAAGACAGTGTGACGACACAGGGACAAGGACTGAGAAGAATATCATCCGAGCCAATCCACAGACCTGATACAATCTACAGTCCACCAATTATAAAAGGAAGCTTAAAACTCGACAAGAAGTCGTTGAAAGAACTCAAGTCGAAGATACAAAAATCTAATAAGTCTCCTGCTGAAATTCACAAACGCATATTTGAATCTAATAAGAAAGATGAGAAAAATAAGAAGTTCAGCCCAGCAGCCTTATCTTTTACAAATGAAATTTACGGAAGCATTGAAGAGCTAAGAGCTCCCGAGAGTGAACCAAAAGCTACAGTTTTTGAGGAATGTGAAACGGAGCCCATCTATGAAGTAATACAAGAAAAAAGAGAAAATAATGTTGGCCAGGATGGAAAATGCGAAAGCAAAGAAGAAGGGAGAAAAGAAGTGAAAGATAGTCTTCAAAACACAAAAGAAAAAAGCAGTAAAAGGAAAAATCGCACCAAGAAAGGTTCAAAAATATCCAAACCTGACTACGAACCAAGGATGCTTGATTTTAAGGGTTCTTCAGAGGATAGTGCACATTTACAGCCGTTTTCTAGTCCTACAGAAGTCGAAGAAAGTCATGAAAAACACGAAAAATGTTTTGAAAATTTGAGTTTTTCAATTCTGGAAGATTTGGAGGAGTTTGATGAAGATTTTGACGAAGAGCCCAATAATGTGGTTGACAGGGTTTATCAGGATGTTGAAGAACAGGTACGATATGCAAAAACAGTACATCAGTGATATGTATGTGTATGTGTTGGTCATTCGTTTGCTTGTTGATTTGATTGCTTGCCTACCCTTGTTTGTTTGTTTGTTTTGCTTGCTTTCTTGTCTGCTTGCTTGCTTGCTTGTAAAAAAAGGTAAAGCGGCCGCGGGGATTGGTTGCCCAATTCTCCCTAACCAGGGGCTCATGTATAAAGCGTTCGAAGGTACGCACTTTACCCCCTCAAACTATCAGTGCTCCTTATTACGGGTATTTAAAGCTAAAGCTACACAGAACAGAGTGGAGTCGAAACAGATCTTGAGGATCGAACCGTAGACCTCTAGCTCCGAAGGCCGCGCACTAACCAAGGAATATTATTTGCTCGTTTCAGCTTGCTTGCTTAATACTCGCTTGCTTGCTTTCTTGGCGTTGCTTGTTTGCTTGCGTGTTTGTTAATTGGCCTTTCGTCGATCGCCGGGTTCGTTCGGTGTTGTCTCAGCCCGCGGGTGGCTCAGTTATTAGTTGGCTCGTATAACTTACTCTGTTGTGCTTCACAGCCGTCCGAACTCCCAGAAACACTCAACCAAACCACAGAGAGTCTGTATGAGGAAATCTACCAGCCACACAGCCACATCTCAAGATGAATACCAAGAAGTGAACGAACTTTCATAAAAAAAAAACTATGAGGGGAGTATCCAAAATGAAAAATAAAATGACGATATAGTGACGTTAACAATAAACCTGAGTAGTATGTGGGGCCTATGGATAGACGCCTCATTAAATTCAATAACCATGGAAACCAGAGTAAAGGGAAAGGAAGGGAGGGGAGGGGAGGGGAGGGGAGAGAAGGGAAAGGGGACAGACAGAACGCCAGCACATGCGCGGGGCAAACCCAAAGAGGAAGTGACGTCACCACATGCGCGCGCAGGTTTTTTAAAAATGAATTGCCGCACCAAGAAAATTCGCGTTCATGCAGGCAAAATATAAATAAATTATGGGAGACATGCAGACTGGCACGCAAGTCAGAAAGTGACGTCACCACATGCGCGCGCAGGTTTCGAAAGAATTTACATCACAAGATAACCCCCCCCCCCCCCCCCCCCCCCATCGTGATTCGGACAAACAAACCATATTGATGGAGAGGAATGTATGGAGATGTTGAGTGTTCGCTCAAAAAACTTGTATTGGGCTGAAAATGATCAAAGGTTTTGATATAAGTCGGGATCTGACCTAAAAAATCACATTTATGAGCGAACAACGGTTTATTCGTAAACGAGACTGAAAACATTATGTCACTTAAGGCAACCTATATTCCAATGAAACACACCCCTGTTTTTGTCCCTTTTGTCTCTTTTGTCCCTTTTGTCCCTCGAAATTTCGATAAAAGTCCTAGTTTTTAATTTTAAGTTTCATTTTTTTTCAACATCTTTGAGTTATATCATGAGTCAACGCGTTTGTAAAAGTTGTCCAGTACCAAATTGTGGCTCAAAATATCTTGTCAAACTTTCCAACCATCTAGCCCAAGTTCACGAGTTTTCTCCCGAACTAAGAAAACCTTTTTTACAAGAAGCTAAACTTCAAAAATATAAAGTCGTTCGAGAATTTACCAGAAAACATTTTTGACTGCTGTCTGATTTCATCCGAGAAAGAGTTTTATAAAACAGGCAATAAATGATTTGGTTCATTTGATGCTGAGATGGACACAAGACTAAGACATCCTTTTGGAGCCATTGTCGCTGGACCCACCTGCTGCGGAAAAACTCAGTTCGTTAAACGACTTTTAGAAAATGCTAATGTTATGTTCGATGGAACGCCTCAGAATATCATATGGTGCTATGGCATGCACCAACTTGCGTATGAAGAAATGATGGCTACCATCCCATTTATTTCTTTCGTAGAAGGACTTCCTCATAATTTGGAAGAGAGTATCGACCCATCTATTCGAAATATCGTAATTATTGACGATTTGATGAACGAATTGAGCAATGACAAACGCTTAACGAATATTTTCACCAAAGGATGTCACCACAAGAACCTCTCGTGTATTTTTATTTTGCAAAATATTTTTCATCAAGGCAAAGAGTTGAGAAACATCAGTCTCAACGCTCATTACATGGTTCTCTTCAAATCTCCAAGAGACAGCAGTCAAATCAACCACTTGGCTAAGCAAATGTTTCCTGGTTATGTCAAGTACATGCAAGAAGCCTTCAACGACGCCACAGCCGAGCCCCACGGATACCTGCTTTGTGACCTCAAACCAGATACTCTGGAAGACTTTCGACTCCGAACAAACATTTTTCCTAATGAAACACAGCACGCCTACGTGAAAAAACTATAAAGCATTTTGCCACCTGTACAAGAATTTAGTTGATCATGAGTCGGCAAGTGAGAAACAACTTCCATCATCTAAAGGTGTTATCTACAAGCAAACCCCATCAAGCTAAAGCCTTGCTGAAAGTTGCTGACGACGACCTAATCAAGAGTATTTGTGAATGCGTGTTTAATATTCTAAAGTCCACTGTACCCGTCACACCACGACAGAAGAAACAACTCTGCAAATTTAAAAAACCTTTGTTATCGTTGGTGGACAAACAAGTCCCTTTGTCACAAAAGAGAAAGGTGTTGGTCCAAAAAGGAGGAAATTTTCTATCTCTTCTGCTACCTCCAGTGCTAAGTGTGATAGAACATTTTGTAAAATGAACTTTACCAAAAAGATGGTTCTGGTCCCTGAACAGGCTTTGGAAAGGTTGAGACAGCGAGAAAAGATCCAAACAGCACCCTTGACGTCAAGACTAGGCTTGATCATCAAATGGAGGATGTATTAAATAGCACAGAGTTATCCGATGAGGAAAAAGTCAAACACTACAGTCAAACCCTTCAGAACTATCTCACTTACTACAATCAGAGAAAAGATGAACCGATGAAAATTAAATTTGAAGGTACTCCAGAACATCAGAAGGAACCACGAGAAGAAGAGGAGATACCACCAGCACCAGAAGCACCAAGACTGGAAGTACAGGACAAAATCGAACGCAACATTGTCAGTTCCTTGCCCAAAACGCTCAAAAACCGTGGCAAGTTGCTCATTGAAAAAATAAAGGAAAATCCAGAAATCATGAAATGGGATAGTCGTGGGCAGCTGGTTTTTGAGGACCGACCCCTTGCTGGCTCCCATATTGTTGATTTGATAGGAGATTTCATGAGAGAACGCAAAGGTATAGATCCAATAGGATGGCAAGTCTTTGCAAGGGGTCTTGCTAAGATGAACGCTCCTGAAGATTTGGTCAGAAACGAACGAAGAAGGGGAGCACTTCGAGAATTCAAATCTCGAATGGGTGACCAAGAAGATCTAAGTGTCTGGTTGCCTACCCCTCCCCCTACGAATCCTCCCCCAAGAGGCCCAAGTCCCAAACGTAGTGTTTACCGTGAGCTACCATCCCTACCCTCTTCAGATAAGACGCCAGGAACTATTAGGAGTATAAGACCGAGTGAACCTCCCAGACGTTGGCTAACGTTTCGTTCTTGATTCCAGTGTTGTATGAGGGTTGCCTTGAAAACGAATAAAAAGATAACTTAATATTTGACTGTGTGTCTTCTGCGAAATGATTTATTTCTTGAACCAAGCGTTCGGCCATCTTGGCCATCATCAGGGATGTAGTACACGTGTTATATTTAAAATAACGTACGTAGTTAACGATAAGCGCGCGCATACAGGAACAATCATAGAAAATACAGCAGTGCGAACTAATAAACTGAATAGAGCGCACGGAAGGACAAATTAACAACGTAACAATAAATAAAAAGAAAGAAAGAAATATGACACCAACTGAATGGAAATCTTAAAATTAGCTAGATGAAATAAAAAGATAACTTGTTTGTCTTAATGGTGTTTATTCTTTTTCCTTGAAGTTTGGTGGCATATATGTTTTTTAGGGTGATTATAGGTACGGCTAAAATGTTTCTCAATAAATCGATACACAAAATTATCGTTCAATATTTTACTATGGCTAAAACGAGCTAGAATCGCGTTCATGCTTACATTTCTACATCGATTGAGTAAAAAATACAAACAGTAGTGTCCACACACGTTAGAATCTAGGCTTTGTAAACACTTCTGGTTGTAGGTCCAGTCTATACTGCTGTTGCTTAAAAAATCTTGAAATGCCTGGGTGTAATCTTGAGGTCTGAGTCCATATGAATCAAAAAACTCGCCTTTTCGATCTTTGGTAAAGTAAAAGGCGCACCAGTGTGAGCCAGGTTGCCCTTTCGGGTCGACGTTAGCCACAAAGGCTGCTGGGTATCGCTGTATCTGTCTCGGCAATAAATCTGATGGAAAGACACCCTGGAACTGTGGTCTCGTAAACGGGTCCTCTTTTAAAACAGCCACAATCTGTCTGGTATTCATTCCCCCTAGCCGCTCCAGTTGTAAGTGACGTTTCTGTTCGAGTCAATTTCAATCATAGAGTCAAACTCAGCATATATGATGCAGTTAACGGTACTTGGAAGACCCTCGGCAAACTGAAAACCAATACGTAGATTTCCCTGCTTTATGGCGGAAATATGAGGACCAGATGAAAGATCTGGACTTAGGTCAAAGGCGTAGAGTGTGTAGCCCTTTGAATAATCTTGTCTGGTGATTTCACATCCTTGGTTGTGATACAGTGTACCGGTTCCTGAAAACAGACTCATGTACCCCATAAGATCTTGTTCTTTTTCAAAGTTTAACTGTAGTGCCTTGATCGGTTGAGCCTCTCCATTGACATAAATTCCAACCTGTGTGGCGTTAAAATGTTGAAAATTGAATGGGTTCTTGTTATAGGTTCCATTGAAGGCGGCGTTTTCAACCAGACCTAAGACAATTCGTTTGGGGATTTGTCCTAAAAATACGTCATCTGGAGTGAAGGACATGTTACCGCTGGGAATGGAAAGGACTTTACACTCTATCCTTCGTATGGGATAGAGGGCTGGCGAATGCTGTAGGGCTGCTGCGTGACCAAGGAACGTGTCTGACGTCACCTTCACTTTTCGAACAAACAGACTGGCGTGTGAAATAACCACCTTGTAATCCGCTCCGCCAACAGCAGACAAGAGGCAAAAGGCATTCTTGCTTCGATTCAATCGTATGCGCATGGTGACACCATTCAGCAGTAGGCGATCCTGATAAAACAAATCTGAATGTAAAGGTCCTATCAACTCCACTGTAGAACTGTCTTTGATAAACTTGTATCGGGTATTGAGGCCGGTATTGTAGCCAGTAGCGAGTGGGTCTGCCAGATCCATCTTTCCAGCTACATCTTTGTAAAACAGTTCCGCAGAGAGTTGAGATTTTTTAGCATCAGAACCATAAGTCAATAAAGTGCTGATCATAGCACGATAAGGATTGGTATTGGTGGAATCGGAGATGACTTTTTCGTTCAGGCTGACATCGACTTGACTAAAAAGTGATTGTAGAAAAAGGTTGACCGGTCCAACTTTATCGGTAGCAGAATCTAAATCGCCCCCATCGGCCTTGGTGACCTTAGCTTTAACGTAGATCCACGCTTGTCTCAAATCGGTGTATTCCTCTCCACTTCCTGATACACTGAATTCAATAGGGCCAGAGTCGGTAATGTTCGACACAGGAAAATATTCGACCCATTGTCCCTTTTCAATGTTGGTCTGAACATGTGGTACAGCAAACAAGTCTAGCTCCGACTTGCTGCATTCGTGAAATTTTGATTGTGCCATTAGAAAAAGTTGAAGTCTTGCCTCTTGGTTGATGATGTTTTCTGCTTCTTAGCTTGACGCGAAATGGCAGGTTTTCGTTTATTCTTTCTTTTTGTAGTCTTTTTCAGTCCTCCACCAGTTTGATCTGATTTCTGGGCTACCATGTCCTTCATCACAGCTTGGCCAACTTCCCCTGCTCTTGTCTTTAAGGAATTACTTACATTTTGACCACTCATAACATCTCGAGCCACCTCTAAACCTCCTTTTAGTGCCTGACGACCAAGAGATTTAGCCCCAGCGGTCACGTGAGGCATGGCCCAACGAAAGAGACCCTTAAGCATAGAGCCCAACCCATATCCTTGCTGCATGGGTGCTCCGTGGAAGGCGGACAAACTTCCTCCTCGTTGTTGGGCCTGGTTAACATAGTAATTTCTGTAATACTCAGCGTTCGAATGTGGCATGGTTAAGCGAAATACGGGGATGTTCTCTTGAAATGCAACGTAACCAACACTCTTCCGGATTCAAATGGGATTTTATCACCTGTATCACGCCTTATATTCACTTCGATGGTCTCTAACTGTTTCCTGTTGACTGGTAGGTACTGTGGGGTTAAAAAGGATCTACTAACACGTTCGCCATCTTTTCCTTCGACAGGGACTATTCGTATCAAGGGAACTTGGGTGTCTCCAACTACCTGTGGTTGAACCACATCACAGTAGACGTAGAGGTTGTGGAATCCCAAATCCAAATCTGCCTCTCGTTCAGCCGTAGTGGTCTGTGAAAGTGTAACATCTCGAGAAAATCCCACCATCTTTCCAAAATCCGAGAAAGTTACAAAATATGGGTTCTCCACATGCACTGTAACTTTTCGATTGAGCATTTCATAAGAGAACCATACTTTATCTTTATATTCAGTCGCTTTGACCAAATCGTTCATTTTGTCGATGATGCTCTTCAATGAAGTATAATGGCCTTGGGGTACAATAAACACATCTATCCAATCCCCCTTTTTGATATAAAATCGATTCCAAAAATTTTCACGGACGTTATTCCAACTATGGGGGTACTGAATCTCTGTCAAAGCTACTTCCCATTCCCCCGTCAACTGTAAGGGTTGCGGAAGGTGTACTCGATACTCTGCGAGAGTGTTGGATGGAAATACATTCATACTGCTGTTAGAAGGAAGCCACACATAAAACTGTGTGTTCTCCATGACGCCAATCTTTTTTTGAGCGCTTTAGCATTTGCAATTGGTATTTATACTGAAACAAAACAGGGTTTCGAATAATAATTACTTTATTTTGATATTTGTAAAGAGTTACACATCTTTTAAATCCTTGGCTGGGACCCAGGAATTAAATTTATCTGGATACCCCTTCCACTTTACAAAATACTCTAAGCGATTTTTTCCTCCTCGTTTTTTCAAAATACGTTCTATTTGATAAACCTTATCGTCCTTTTGAATGCCTTGTAGTTCCTCTTCATAAAAAACGCCCCCCAAGACTTCTCCTTGTAGGTCTTTTAGACGATAGACTGGCGGTCGTCTTGGAAGCCTTTCCGATACGACAAATATCTCAGTAGTCCAGTTGGGTAGATAACCTTTGTCAAATAGCTTTTTAGCCTTACTGATCCTGACTTGATCGCCAACACGGAACTTGTAACGAATAGGTTGTATAAAATTCTCTCCATACAATGTGTGCCAAACCACCGATTCATTTTTCTTGTTAACCTCCACGGGTTTCATTTGAATACTGCGGTGAAAGCTAGTGTTATAAGACTGGAGAAGGTCTGGAAGCACGTCAATGTATCTCCAAGTGTTCTTAAAAGTGAAGTATTTCCACATTTTGGTCTTTAATGTGCGGTTCCAGCGTTCTATCACCGAGGCTTTTTTATCACTATGAGTAACGAAGAAGTGGACATCATTTTTCTTGAAATAGTTTTGAACCAGGCGATTAAGAAACTCTGTTCCTTTGTCGGTCTGAAACGTCTTGGGAATCCTTCCAGACTTGAAGATCCTAACTAGGCCATCCAGTATGTCTTTCCCCGACTTCGTCTTTAGAGGAATAGCCCAGGCATACTTGCTAAGGATATCGATGCATGTCAGCAGGTACTTGTATCCATTGTTGTATTTACTCAAGGAACTCAAATCCACGAGATCAGCTTGAAACTGGGCGTCTATTCCAGGAACAATAACCCTATTGGTAGTAAATCTTCGACGAGCAGGTTTATGTAAAGTGTATACTTCTTGTCTCTTTAACCAATCTCTGACTTGTTTACGACTGATCTTCTTGTACCCCTTTTCTCTTGCGGCACGGAAAACAGCATCCACACCCGAAAAACTTCCTGCGCTTCGATGATCGTAGTAGATCTGGTTGAGTACTTTGTCCATCGCAAATGTCCGAGTTCTTGACTACAATCGTCCCTCCACAGCAGGCCAAGATACAACGCATGCGATTGAATAAACGTTCGATTCCAATTTTATATGGCGGTGGAAAACAACCCATGCCGGAGACGTGGATAGATCTAAGACTCAAAGATAACTAAACAGAAATTTTAAGCGCTTTCTTTTATAGGCCTTCTAAAACGCTTGGGAGTTGAAATGTCTTAAATCTATAAAGCTCATTCCACTCAGTTTCTGTTACTTTAAAAAGTTTAGCTTCTTGTAAAAAAGGTTTCCGTTTGTTCGGGAGAAAACTCGTGAACTTGGGCTAGATGGTTGGAAAGTTTGACAAGATATTTTGAGCCACAATTTGGTACTGGACAACTTTTACAAACGCGTTGACTCATGATATAACTCAAAGATGTTGAAAAAAAAATGAAACTTAAAATTAAAAACTAGGACTTTTATCGAAATTTCGAGGGACAAAAGGGACAAGAGAGACAAAAGGGACAAAAACAGGGGTGTGTTTCATTGGAATATAGGTTGCCTTAAGTGACATAATGTTTTCAGTCTCGTTTACGAATAAACCGTTGTTCGCTCATAAATGTGATTTTTTAGGTCAGATCCCGACTTATATCAAAACCTTTGATCATTTTCAGCCCAATACAAGTTTTTTGAGCGAACACTCAACATCTCCATACATTCCTCTCCATCAATATGGTTTGTTTGTCCGAATCACGATGGGGGGGGGGGGGGGGGGGGGGTTATCTTGTGATGTAAATTCTTTCGAAACCTGCGCGCGCATGTGGTGACGTCACTTTCTGACTTGCGTGCCAGTCTGCATGTCTCCCATAATTTATTTATATTTTGCCTGCATGAACGCGAATTTTCTTGGTGCGGCAATTCATTTTTAAAAAACCTGCGCGCGCATGTGGTGACGTCACTTCCTCTTTGGGTTTGCCCCGCGCATGCGCTGGCGTTCTGTCTGTCCCCTTTCCCTTCTCTCCCCTCCCCTCCCCTCCCCTCCCCTCCCTTCCTTTCCCTTTACTCTGGTTTCCATGGTTATTGAATTTAATGAGTGGTCTATCCATAGGCCCCACATACTACTAACCTGATCTGACTTATTTTGTACTTATATTCAGTTTTTTAGGGGGGAGGTGACCGGTGTAACAATAGAGGCCCCCCTGGATCCGTCCCCGACTATATATACTATAGTGACCACTAGTCAGTTTGTCTTTGCCTTTCTACTGCCAAAATGTATATCTAGTGATCGAGTTAGATTAGAAGTAAACTCTCTGAAATATTTGTTCGTTTAATTCATTGAATTATATTATTATATTATTATAAGTAATAGCATGACTTGAGGGTGATTAGTGATTAAATGTCCCCGAAAGCCGAGGGAGGTTTTGTTGAAGTCCCGACACCTATTAGTTTTCGTACGATGCATAAATTACAAAGTTTTACAAAGCTGTTGATATGCGTCATACTTAAGGGAATTTTCCTTTGTTAAATGCGACAATGGCGAATTGAACCAGCATTCATTCATTCGTGGTGCTTTATTCTAATTCACTTTGGTTGGCCTAGAGCGGTATTAATGAAGTGTTTTCAAACTGTCTTGATTACGTCACAAATAGGAAGAAAAATTCTCGGCTAGTCAACGCATGCGCATGCGCAAAGATTACTCAATGGGTCCCACATGCTGGGGTTTTGAATAGTGTCTAGTGCAGAGTCATTTGCTAAATTTTCGATCGCGTCAAGCGACCCAGCCATGGTCCTCGTGATTATTTTACCTTATTTTTTTATTAGCTTCGCCAAATAACTAATTATGTACAACAACAAAAACACAACAAAAACAATGTAAGGCAGG
Organism: Anthopleura sola; assembly: GCA_023349425.1. Taxonomy (NCBI): domain Eukaryota; kingdom Metazoa; phylum Cnidaria; class Anthozoa; order Actiniaria; family Actiniidae; genus Anthopleura; species Anthopleura sola. The sequence continues at coordinate 2,732,066 of JALHLI010000006.1, read as the reverse complement.
GTAACCGCAACAGCCGTAATATGAGGGACTGAGGGACCATGCCTCATGAATAGTCATCGCTATTCATCCAGGGGGATGTTAGACCTTCTTAAACATCCCTCTGGAAACAATGGATCCTGAGGTAATCATGATATTATATAGATAGTCAGTTGTTATATAACGAGAATTTGTACATTTTCACGTGAGGCCAAAGTCGTGTCAGCAATGGTTTTATTTATTTTTGCAACAGAAAGGAGTTGAAAGAAAGGACCAAAACATACGCCAAGTTGAAATAATTGAGCGAGTTTTCTTGTCAAAATTCGAACCTTTATTTCGGCGATATTGATCAGTTTTTTAGGTTTTTGCTGACTATAATATGCCTCATTGAACAACTACAGGTAACTTGTAAAATTATTAAGTGGCGGGCCACGGTTAGCTGGTATTTCGTCTGGTAGCGAGAAACGAGCGACACGATTTTACTCCTGGATTCCCGAGGCCGAGGATCCATTATAGGCCAAGAGCTTCTGACGTACCCAACCACTGCACAGTTTTGCTTATCTTCTTCCTAATATCTATAATATAAATGCACTGGATCACGTAGGATACTCACGTCCCAGACATGACCTGGTTATCAGTGATCCGTTATTCATTACGTCATTCATGAATATGTAAAAAAAATTAATAATATGTACAAGGACGCGTAGGCCCAAGCACTAGTTCCTCGATAAACACAGAATCGTTCAGACAAGATACATGAAGATATTTTTCAAATCAAAATTTTCGAGTTAAAAAATGTCATTGGGAAGCCAAGAATCTCTCCCGGACGAAACTCCAGATACTGAAAGTCTCATTATACACGAAGGGGTTCGTATTTAGCTTGTATTCCTGTTTTAAGTTGTATTTATCTTGAGTTTTCGTAGTCAAAGTTGAACTCTAATCTGTTTCGCTTACGTGGGCATCTTATGCAAGATTAAGTTTGAAGAATATTTTTTCAATGCCAAAGAAAGCAATTTTTGTCTAGAAATAAGGCTTATTTGGTTCTTTTAACATTGAATATCATTTTATTCTGAATTTTGGGGAATTAGTTTGGTAATTTCGCCTTGTTTTAGACCGTAATATTTGTACATGTTGGAGAGTGGATAACCGGTTCTCCTGACTACCTTTTGAAACTTTTCTTCGAATTTGTACGTTTGCTCTATTTTATTGATTTGAATGTTGGTATGCATATTTATTTCCCATTTTTATGACTTTATTACAAATATTACATCCATATAATAAGCGGGGTCGGTTTCATGACCTTTCATCAGATGAATAATAAATATAGGGGAGGGGGGACAGTTATAATCCTTTGCAAACATTTGCATTAATATGTCACATGACTGTACCATCTTTAAGTGAAGCAGTTGTGTCAAATTATTTGTTCTGAAACTTGTCTTGCAATGCCATCCTGGATTGCACACATATTTTAGCTAAAAGTTTCAACTTGTAACAGGGTCTTTATTTTTCGAGTTATGAATTATTTTTTGTGCAGCTAGATTTAATTTCTGTTATTTTTCTTTCAAAAACTTGTCAAGATGCTAAAAATTTCATAATCTTGAAAATTAACTCAATTAATACCACATTTTTATTTATTTTAATTTTGTGCATTTGATCATATATGCATGGAACTTGCACATTATAAATAAGAAATATCATTATTATTGAATATTATTATTATTTTGGAGACCTGTGTAAAAAAACTTTGCAATGTGCATCAAAGCTCACAAAGCGAAAGTGAGTTCTTTAAATATGTAACAGGGAAATCAAAGGAACCATCAGAAAAAAATTACTCTGTTATTTTCGTCTGCTGAAATCCTTTTATTTCCATAGAAAATGTTGAAGGAAAAATTGTCAGATGAATTTTTAGAAAAGCCAAAAAAGCATAAGAACTCACTTTCCCATCATGCTTTGTGCTATAATTTCGAGGTCATGCATATTGGTTATTGGGTGCTAAGGTAGTCAGCCACCTTGAAGTAAACTTCTTATTTTTTTACCATTTCAGAATACTGTTGATACTACAAACCAGGATAGGAAATGTAAATGGAGTCGTCAGAAAGGGATCAGAGTAATTATTGTATCCTGCATAGTGTTTGCCATAGCAGTAACTGTAGCCCTTGTAGTAGATATTTATGTTGGTGATCATCATTCTGGGCATGCTGCCATAGCAACCGATGTACAAAAATGTTCCAATATTGGACTAGAGCTCATGAAGAAAGGAGGTTCAGCAGTGGATGCTGCAGTGGGGGCTCTGTTTTGTGTTGGTATATTGAACCCAGAAAGTGCTGGAATTGGAGGGTATGTAAGGATTGTATGTTGATATGTACATCTGTCTGTCATACTTGTATGATAACTGATTCTTGGGTTTCAGTTTTAAGTCATCCATCAATCTAATAATTATTATTTATTCCTTTTTTTCCAGAGGTGGATTTATGTTGATTGCAACACCACAACATTCAGGAATGGTGATAGACTTCCGTGAAGTTGCACCACACTCTGCAACAGTTGATATGTTCAACAAGAGTGCTAACACGGCTCAACAGGTAAAGTGGAATGATTATTCCTGCTTTGAATTTGATATGTTCCCTCCGGATCCCTTGCCCAAGGGTTTATCTTGAAGGTCTCATGTACAATTAGTAATTAGAAATGTAATACTTCTTGTTCAGGGAGGTCTTTCTGTAGCTGTACCAGGTGAACTAAGAGGAATGGAGCTGGCTCACAGGAAATATGGAAAGTAAGAAACAATATACAGTATTGCATAAAGAATACTCTCTGATAAAAGAAAACTGAAACAAAATTATAAAATTGAAAAAAAAGAGCTTTTTAAAACTAAATGGAATGAAACAAAATGAAGAATTCTATTCTGAACAGACTTGAAATTAGAAAATGTTATGCCAAAAGTAAAAAAAAAAATGTGTATATAATTCTTATCAACTACTTAAAGACAGAGGCTGTATTTCTTGAATTCTTGAAGATAAAGAAATTATAAAGTCCAAAATTGAAGATTTTCGAAGAACTAGGTATGGGTTTTTTATGGAGTATGTTATAACCATTTGATGCTTAATTTGTAAGGTTGAAGTGGTCAGAGTTGATAGAACCTTCAATCAAGCTTGCAAGAGATGGGTATACTCTTTCTAAACACACAGGTACTATAAATAAACTACTGGGTGAACGGCATGAGGCAGCATTAAACCCTACAACAAGGGACAGGAGACAGAGTAAGGGGGGAAGAGGACAGAAAATGGGACACTAGATATACCTGGGACAGTACAGAAAGAAAACCATCTATCTGATAATACTAATATGTCAGCAACCAGCAATCAGCTTCATAAACTAATAACAAATACACTATGGATCCCTTGGGAGGAATCTTGACCAAAGTTAATGAGCTATTGCGCTGCATGTAATTTTGCTGAGTCTTTAGAGTGGACTACACACAGCTAGACAGACTACACTAGTTCAAGTGTAGTCTGTTAACGGATTGCATGCTCATTACACACGCATTACCATGACAAACTTCTGGGCTGTACTGTAGATGTGTGGTGGTATAGGTTGGGAATGCTATCAGCTAGCACCTGCACAGATAGGCAGTACCACCTTCTACCCAGATATTTTATTAAAGACCCTGAGTGTTGGTTGGGCCATGGCTTCAGCCCACAATCTCCCACTTAATAGGCTGGTACCCAACTAACTAAGCTATCCAGGATGTCAGAGTAACACCTCATTCAAGTATTGACAACTGTAGGTGATGCTTGTTGTTTCTATTTTCATAGCCAAAGTTCTTAGCGTACCTCATGTTCAGCGTAAGATAAAGAAGAGTAAACAAATGATGGAGATGCTGATGTCAAATGGAGAATTTTTAAAGGTATATATATATGTATTTCATTTCATTCATTTGTTTGTTTATTCCTTCCTTCATTTGTTCATTCATTCCTTTTTTATTTGTCCATCGAATCATTCATTCATTTCTTCATTTGTTTCATTTCTTCATTCTGTTATTCCTTTACTCATGTCCTTAGTGCCTTTCATTCATTCCTTGCTTCCTTGCTTCTTTCACTTATTGTTATTTATCCATCCACCCACCCACCCACCCATCCATCTGTCCGTCCGTCCGTCCATCCACCAACCCATCCACCAACCCATCCACCAACCCATCCACCCATCCATCCACCCATTCATTCATCCAATTATCCATCCATCCATCCATTCATCCTTTCATTCAATATCAAGTGAACATACTTTCAATATTCTAGGAAGGAGACACAATAAAAAACCCTAAGCTAGCAGACACACTAGCCGTCATTGCCAAAGAGGGAGCCAAAGCAATGTATGAAGGAAGAATAGCAGAAAGCATTGTTAAAGCAGTAAGTAGCAGGATCAATATATTGATTTCATGATTGCATGAAGAAGCCCCAATTTTTAAAAGTCTGAATAATTCAAATATTTCATGATAATATGACTCAATTATGGTTATGAAAACTAGCTCCAATTTTCATTGATATTTATTCAAGCACCCATCTAAAGCATTTTCTCAAATCTTCTGTTTGTTAGATATAGTGGAACACATGTATTTTATATGGTCTGGCTTGATTAAATTGATAAACACTTTAATTTGTCAGGTTAAAGAAAGAAATGGAATTCTTTCACTGGAAGATCTGAAGAATTACACACCTGAACTCAAATCAGGATTAAACTCAACATATCAAGGTTAGAGCAGGGAAATCAAGGGTTGTATAGTTTGGGTTTGATTCTTGTACTCAGCATCACATCAGATGGAATCAAGGGTGGTGTAGTGGTAGTGCACTTGCCTCTCACCTCTGGGGTCTCAGGTTTGATTCCTGTACTCAGCATCACATGTGAGGGAATCAAGGGTGGTGTAGTGGTAGTGCACTCATCTTACACCTCTGGGTCTCTGGTTTGATTCCTGTACTCAGCATCACATGTAAGGGAATCAAGGGTGGTGTAGTGGTAGTGCACTCATCTTACACCTCTGGGTCTCTGGTTTGATTCCTGTACTCAGCATCACATGTAAGGGAATCAAGGGTGGTGTAGTGGTAGTGCACTCATCTCACACCTCTGGGTCTCTGGTTTGATTCCTGGACTTGGCATTGCATGTGAGTTGAATTTATGGCTTATTAACCATTATTATTAATTTCTTTTTTTAGGCTACCAGATTCTGACAGTACCTCTTCCAGCTAGTGGACCTTTGCTCATCTCTGCACTCAACATTTTAGAAAGGTTTAATTTTACTAAGAAGGACCGAGGAAAGGACACTACTTATCAGTATTTGATAGAGGTGAGAGCTAGACTATGGATGAATCTGACATCTGTCCTTCTACAGTTTGTATCAATCAAATCCATCCATTCATCCATCCATTCCTCCATTAATTAATTAAATTAAATTAATCTGTCCATCCATCCATTCATCCATCTATCAATCGAATCCATCCATTCATCTATCCATTCCTCCATCTGTCCATCTATCAATCCATTCTTCCAACTAGCTATTCATCCCATCCCATTCTACCTTCCTTTCATTTATCCCTTTTCTACCAATCATCCATCTGTCTGTCTGTCTGTCTTCCCATCAGTGCACCCATCCATTCTTCAATTCATCCACCCATCCATTCAGCTATTGCATCCATCCAGCTATCCCTCCCTCTGTCCCTCCCTTACTTCCTCCATCCTTCCATCCACCCATTCTTTTAAATAAGTAATTTGGTTATCAAGTGCTTAATGCACAGTACAGATACATGAACTCTTCTTTCATTACTTCTCATCTCTAGGCTTTTAAATTTGCCTATGCACAAAGAACCCATCTTGGAGATCCTTCAGATCCTCATAATGCTGGTGTACTTAGTTTTGCTGATCAAATGATGAGGTAGGTATAAAAGAAAAAGTAGGTTAGCATGACACTAATAGTATTGCTGAATGGGAACAGCATTCTCAGGATCTTTGATTCAATTCCTAGACTCAGCATCACAGTCATGTGGGTAGAGTTTGTGGTTTTCCCTTGATTCAAGGGTTTTTATCAGACATTGTTCAAGCAGCTTTTCATCTTTATTTCAGCAAGAAGCATGCAGAGGAAATTTCTGGCAAGATATTTGCTAACAAGACATTCCCTCCATCTTACTACTCACCTACATCCAGTCTGGTGAAGGACAAAGGAACCACACATGTGTCTGTTGTTGGCCCTGATGGAGAAATAGTCACTGTTACCAGGTAGATTAGAATATTATAACCTTTACTTTTTGATTATGAAGTGGATTTTTTCATCTATTCAGCTGTCCCATTATTATACCATAATCTATTCATCCAAATTATCATCCATCTTTTCATCGCATCCATCCATCTACCAACCTGTCCATCCATCTTTCCATCCCATCCATCCACCCACCTGTCCATTCATCCCATCCATCCCATCCATCCCATCTATCCATCCCATCCATCTCATCCATCACTCCCTCCCTCCATCTTTCCATCCATTCATTTATCCATTCTTACATCCATGCATCCATTTGATCATCTATTCCTTCATTTCTTCATCCATCTATTCATTTATTCATTCATTGTTCCTTGCCCATCGGCCATAGACATTCCAAGAGTCTGAGAAGGGTCTCTTTTACAAACTTTTAGTATAATTCCATAGCACCATTCAGAGCTCGCTTCATATCTTTAAAACAGAAACATCACTGGTATTATATGAAACCAGTCAACACGGTCCTCATGTCATTTTTATTGTCTGTTTTTTAGTTCGGTCAATGGATACTTTGGTTCATATGTCATGACTGACACAGGTATCATCCTCAATAATGAAATGGATGACTTCTCCTCTCCTGGCATTAATAATCAGTTTGGATTCCCTCCATCAAAGGTGGGATTTTACCTTCTTTCTCATCTGCAAATACCCTGGGTTCCAGAGGCCTTCTTGTTTCTTTGACCAAGAAGTACTTGAGTAAGAGAACTTCTGGAACCCAACATAACCAGTGAAACACACACATTAGTACATTTCAATGTGGTAATACAGGCAACAAAGTCAAGTCAAAATGCAACAAAACATGGGAGGGACACAATGTTGGGAGTAGGGTCAGATTTCAGCCATCAGGGTTTCGTACGCACCAGCGATACTCCCAAGTGAGAGTATCAAAAGTATCTCGATGGAGAGTGTCACAGGCGTGTATAAAACCCTGACGGCCGAAATCTGAGCCTATGTTGGAAGCTGCAGAGCAAATGTTGCTCACATTACAAACAAATTGTCTTTGTTTCAAAGAGTAAAGAAAGTTTCTACTTCGTGCAGCAAAGACAATTTGTTGCACTCAGGATGATAATGCATAAAACCTTTATTCCACAACAAGAAACACAACAATGCTGTGCAACATTTTGCACCATTTTTTGCATATTACTGCACCTTAATAAGCTCAAAGGAGTTCATGTAGCTGCCCAGCTTTGGTTCCCCCCAGCATTGTGTTGTGGGTGGCAATCAATATTTAGGAAGCCCTTGTCAACACAAGTGAAGTGAGTCCTGGAACATGCAATGCAGTTTATTTTTTGGTCGTATCTTTTATTCCCAGGCAAATTTCATCAGGCCAGGCAAGAGGCCTCTCTCATCAAATGTACCAGTCATCGTCAGACATAAGCAGGTAAGTGAAAGTAGTTATCCATCAATTCATCCCTCACTCCCTCCCTTTCCTTATTCCCTACTTAATTTTTTTAAAAGCTGGGCTCCCTGTGGTCTCTAAACTTGACGCTCGGCGTTACACCGAGCAACCAAGCAAAGTGAGTGCAAGCAAGCAAGGGTGACAAACGTAAGCCAAACGTTGGCCCCTGCAAGTATGAGGGGACCCCCGCAACAGAAGCAACACCGCTGGCCAGCTAGCCTCGAGTTTAATCTTGCCTAAATTCCATTCGGCCACCTTTTTTTTTTCAGGATCCTTGTACTTTTCGTCTGGCTGTGGGTGGATCTGGTGGCTCGTATATCCCAAGTGCTGTCATACAAACGTTAATCAATATATTATCATTCGATGATACACTCGAGGGTGCTGTAGAAAGACCACGAGTACATCATCAGCTTATACCCAATGTAGTTGAAGCTGAAGGTGAGATTTTGAAAGAACATTAGGATGGATAATAGAAGGTCTAGAAGTGAATCATATGGATGGTGTAGGTGGCGCACACCACTCATTTGTTGTCTTTCGCCACATGTGAATAGACCATTTTCGAGATGCGCGAGCTCTTTCAAAAACATTGCAGGCGCAAACAAGATCTCCAGGCATTTTCGGGCAGAGTCAATAGCGCGCGTGATCTTGCCCGAAAATGCCTCTTTTTCATGTCTGCGCCTGAGTTGTTTTTGAAAGCGCTCCTGTATCTCGAAAATGGTCCATTGAGTTTGATGTGTTGTTCTCTCCCTTACCACGAGGGTTTTCCTCCCGTAAAAATCAACATGTGAGTCGAGCGTTGTGTGTATAAAATAGTGACTGAAATGTAGTGGTAGTGAGTGTGAGTGAAAGCAGGCCCACATCAGGGAAAGCTGCCAAAATAATAATCAGGCTGCTCTAAGAAATAGAAAAAAAGAAAACAAGAAATGGAGAGGAGAGTGTATAACGAAAGAATGAAAAAGAAGAAAAGAAAAAAGTCTGAAAATTCTCATTCCTTCAAGTTTGAAGCACGTACTCATTATCTTCTTTCAGGAGATAGATTCAAGTCATGGGACATGGAAGGTGTCCTTAACTATCTAAAAAAAGCTGGCCACGAGGTCAACACGTCAGACAATTCGCGAGCTGACGTAAATGTAGCTCAGAATTACCACAACGTACTACGAGCCCACAGTGATACACGAAGAGGAGGCAGCGGTAGTGCGCTGTACTAATGAAATGTGGACCACATTTGGTCATGGGTATTACATTGCAATGATCCAGCTCATTCGGGACGGACCATCTAGTGCTTATTAGCCAATCACAATCCAAGTCTTAAAAAAAACACAATTTTTCAATTTTACTAGCCAATCATGTTTCACTACTCCCGTAGTTGCACCTGAAAAATGGATGCTTCTTGTCGTTTGCTCAGATGACAGGGATCTAATTTTCAGGTGCAGCCGTGGAATGGTAGATTCTGATTGGCTACTGTAATATAGGCCAGGAGCATTTCAGAGTTGGACTATGATTGGCTGAAAAGTACTATTTGAGCCCGGTAAAGTCGTGTAACTGTAGTATAGCAGCTCAGTTTGCAGGACAAAACAATAGGCTCCAACTGATTTCAGAAGATTGAAATTCTTTTGTTTTGTCCTCGAAATTGAGTTGTTTTGACGTGCAAAGGGTCTATAGAATATTGCTTTAATATAATATAATATAATCTTAACTTTTCAATATTTCAGAGTTTTAATAATTTTGAACGATAAATTTTTACTTAACTTGGTACTTTTAGACAAACATAAGTCATAACTAATTCTGAGCAATTTTCATAACCACGATAACTAATATATTTATCCATCCTGTGGTGTTTGTTGATGTAGAGGGTCTGCCACAGGGAACCCATCATCCTCAATATTAAGATCTTATTTATCGATGTTTATTTAAAAAGAGTTCTTAGTGTCGTTACGTATACGTAAGTAAACGCCATTTTTAAATATCACAGCGGTTTTTATTTCTGACAAATGTTAGAATAATATCTCTGTGTCTGGGAGTCATCCCTGGCCACGGGGAGCGCGGATGGCGTGCTCTCCTAATGTGCTTTCACCCCTCCGCGGTGATCATGGGTTCGATTCCCGAACTTACCATCACAAGTGAGGAGAGTTCAATATATGTTTGTTGGTTTCCTCCTGTGTTTCAAGATTCTCTCCGAGTTCTCCAGTATTCCTCCGTCAAGAAAACCGACATCTAAACTCCAATCAGTGCACCTTTGTTCTTTCACTTTTGTTTTAATTATCCCATATGACACAACAGAAGCAAATTAAACTTTTTAAACGCTAAATAGTGCTTCTTAGGGGTAGTTAATGGCGATGACATGAAACTGCATCATCATCATTATCATCATTCATCTCAATTAAATTCATAGGGATTGAAGAAGAAAATATGAGCCAGTTCAAAGTTTAAGAATCGTTTTCAGTGCGCATGCGATTCTATCCCGAATTTCTCACCTTTTGTTTAATTTAAAACAAAAGAAGGTTTAAACAAAAGAAGGTGAGAAATTCGGGATAAAATCGCATGCGCACTGAAAACCATTCTTAAACTTTGAACTGGCTTATAGAGTTCGTCTGTTAAGACCTGGGTTTTGTTATGCCGGTTCATGTTGTGTATCTGTTATGTGGCTGTGGAAACAGATACATCAAGACCTGGGTTTTGTGTGTCATTCTCTTTTCGTCTTACTAGTATCTATGTCTTTGCTAATTCGACTAAAGGTCATCTGTGAAACACCTAATCTTCAGCTGCGAAGTCCGAATTAAAGTAATATTCGCCACTGCAAACCTTCGTTTAAGAAAAATATTGCTTGTTCTATTAAGACCCCTGGGTGTAGTTAGATTTACAAGAAATACCTCTGGTTTCTTTCGTTATATCAACCACAGTGCATGATTTTTTCAGTTTTTTTTTTCCTTGATAAAACTTGTAGCTTGTTTTAAAATTGATAGCCTTCAACAGCTATAAAATCTACAGGAATAAGAAAAGATTTAGAAAAAAAGGTGGATTCATTACACGTCGTAGCCTCCTCAATAGACCACTTGCAGCACGCAGGAATGCAGCTCAATTTGGAGGACATTTGGATAATTCTTTTGTTTTGTCCTTCAAATTGAGCAGCTTTGACGTCACGTTAAAGGGGTCTATAACTTGGATACATTTCTTGCTATTTCCGTTGTTTTTGAGATCTGAATGTGTTCATCCTTATGATTGGAATGCAATACTCAATCTAGGAATGTAGCCGGATATCTCGTGGAATAACCATCCAACGCAGTGTACAGTTTCTAAATTTTTATTTTGAGTTATCGTTATCTCGTTTCTCCCCAGCCTTTTCGAAGTTTGCACTATATCTTTATGAAACCACACTGTACAAAGTACAGATTTTAAAGTTTAGTACAGGTTTGTGTTTGATAGAACTGCTTTTGTATGAGTTGGAAACGATACGCCAAATTTGTAGCCTTCGCATATTTTACCTTAACCGTGTCGTGATTGGATCGATGAAATTACGGGAAGCCATTTCAATGTTACGGCATGTCGTACCGTGTACGTGCTGTAAGTCAGTACCGTATGTTTCACGTACGAAAACTGGTCTAAAATGTGGTTTTAATGCGTTCTCGTGGCACAACTTTGAACGAGTATTACTTGTATTTTCTCGGTATTATCGATAGAAAACGCAGGTGTGTTACTAGTATATATTTAAGGAATGCCATTTATTCGAGGGAGGATGGTATACATTCTTGATAATACCCTTCAAATCAGACCCCAAATCCAGATTTTACTCCCGGCCCAGGAAATCCTCCTTTAACAGTGTTCGCCTCTTGACATCAAGACCCTGATATGACATCACTGCATGCCACTTTATCAGTCAAACACCCCATAAATTTGGCTCAATTTCAATTTCAAAATCATTTTTTTTTTTTTTTTTTTGTAAAGCATTAATCCGTTTTTAATGTTATAGACTCTAGATCTTATGTTTAGAAGAGATTACAAACGCCGAGAGCCAGAAATGCATGGGGCAAATGGCTAGAGTTTCGAGAATTCAGAATAAATTTTGTGTGTTACGATTCGCTGATATTCGCAAAGAAAATATAGAATTTGCGACGTCATCACAGGTTGTAAAGTTAACAAAGCCCTCAAAAAGCAGGCGTTGCCAGTTTTAGGAATGCATTGATCCTTTTAAGACTTGTCAAGCTAATAAATCAGTAATACAGGAATAACACGAGGTCTGAAATAGGAAAAAATTTTAACTTGTTGTCGTCAGGGCTTTCGACATTTATTTAATCAATTTGTTTACTAACTTAAACCAAACTTCTAAATTTGGACATAACTGAACAGGAAGGCCAAACCGGTGTGCAGTAGGTCACGCGATATAGGATCTTCTCTTGTTTTGATTTGTTGGCGTCAGTTTTGCTGCAGTTGATGTTGCTATTGCCCCTTCAGCCGTCGTCCTTTTAAGGAATCTCTGTCGTCTAGCCAGAAAAGTTAGTGCTGAAGACTAGTGTTCAACAGCCCAATCCAGCCCAGCACCGCAAAAAGCTGAATTAAATTCTCTAACAATACATCAAAATGTCTAAAATAAGTTTTGATCTCATTCGACAAATATGTTTACACTCTCAACTTCTTCAACTGACTTAATCAGAGTCGCCATTCAAATATTGATGACTTTCTAGGAGTTTTCGATACCTGACCGTGCAATAGAATTTTAATTCTGCATGTTTGGTTGTTCAGTTTTATTCTTTTTTTCTACACATAATTTGGGCTTGCTTTTTGGGCAGTAAACTTTCAAAGTATCAGTTGTAACTCAAGCTTCAAGCTATTCGTAATTAATGTGTTACTGCAATCGTTTATATGGAAGAGGAGCGTTTCGCTTCTCTATGAGCCTTTGTTGCAGAGGTGTTTTAGCTGTGAATGAAGCGAAACTTTTAGCCAGCTATAATATTAGAGACAATTTTAGAGGAGTTGTCAAGAAAATTGCCTAGATTCTGATTTAAGTTACAGGTGCACAAGCGCTGGCTATAGCTAGTAGAAAGTACTCCTTTTTTCGTAAACTTTCTCACCAATAAAGTAAAGCAGTTCAAAAGGCTAGCTCCAAGGCGAACCGACACTTAGGCTGAAACTTGTCTCGCGATTTACACAGGTTCTTACTCTTTTCACTGCTAAAGCCGCTTTACGCTGAATGTTTCTAGTGGGTTCTTTGTACTCGGTGTTCTAAATTTAAAAACCAACGCTATATTTAGGTGACCTTCGCCGTTTAGGAACTACTGTACTTCAAGCTGCTTAAAGTCGCGTTGAAGCGGATGAACAAAAATTGAAATAATCTTGCAGGAAGAAGGAAGGAAGAATAAAATATATAGAAATATAAGGAGATTTTTATGTATGTACGTAAATGATGGGCTGTTCATTGATACTTATAATAGACGGGGTAGAGGGAATTGGTCACTAGAGGAGTTGAATTTTTTTAAGGTTCTATAAGCAGGAAGTGAAGAAACTATTAAGGTAAGCCATATCAATGTCTGGTACATTGTAGTGACGAGGGCGAAATATTTTCTGGTAAGGATAGTTCAAAGTGTTTCAAAGCATAAGTGCAATACTTTTTCTTGTGCAATCTCTTTTTTGTCTTTCATTAAAAAAAAAAAAAAAAGCTAATGACTTTGCATGACGTTAAAGCCGGTTCTAATTTTCAACTAGCCATAAGATATATATAGTCGAAATAACTCGACTTTGAGCTGTACGCTTGCTGTTTCCTTGGACAGAGGAGAAAAACGATAAGGCTGCTACTTTCACGACTTTTTAAACTGGCAGTGATTGAAAAGGCAAAACTATAAGTATCATTTTTGTCAATGTTGCTCCAAACTCGTGACAAAGCATGTCGAACTAGAATATACTCCTTGGTGAGATATTCCCGCAGTTTTTGTTAGCAGTAAACCATGAATCCGAACTTTTTCGCGTTTCCCTTAATTTGTGGGCTCCACTGACATTACTGATTAATGCTGACATTCACTAGCTCAATCAAAATCAATAAAATCAACTTTGCTATTTTAGATCAGTGAAAACGTTATTTCTAGAATTTTGTTTTATTTCTATTTTTGTGTTGTTCGCCAAAATGACATGTAAACTTGTCAATTAGAGATTCTTGTATACCAGAGCCCAAGGCGAAGCAAGACCAATAATTCACCGTAAATCATCTCTCCTTCACAATATCCATAGCAATGAAGTTATATAGACTTGTTTGTTCCATTTGGTCAGTATGCTTTAAATTATCTTGTCAAGGAAACGTAGTTTTTGATGAAACGACGGATGCCAATGTGCCGATATTTTTTTTTTTTTTTTTTTTTTTCTGACAAATTTTTTAAAAGCTTCGAGATCAACTTGGTTAAAATTTCTCCATATTGCTCGAGCTTGAATTAGCCTATTATTTTCCTCCTGGGAATGTATACGTAAAGAATACCAGCTGGGAAGAAACAGGAAAATTTATACTTTTTCCATATTGGTCGGGTTTGAATTTGTTTATTATTTTCATCCTGAGAATTTAGAAAAATCTAGGGAAGGGTGAGAACAGGAAAAACCTTCCTCGGTATTACGTCATTTTGCATGTTTTCACAGAATATGAAGTACAAACATGCTGCGCTTTGAATTATTTACATGCTTTCCTACCCCACTTTACGTACATTAGTTCTGTCGTTTCAGCTCGCCTTTTATAAACACTTTGAACCCTGCTAGGAATAAAGGTCATTCCGATAAGGGAATTAAAATCTGAATTAGAGAAAATTTACCTCTCTTCTAAGGCATGAAATCCAGCTCTTTACTAAATCTTTGTACGACTGATAAACATGCTGTAATATTGGTACTTTTAAGAGAAATTCAAACACTTTATAAATATATTTAATGTAGTATAAATATGACCTATCTGACTTTATCCTTCACTTGACTCTGAAGATGACTTCCGCTCAGGTTGTCGAAACGTCAGTCACATCAAACAGTCCTTCTCAGGACTACATTCACCTGAATGATCATATAATATATATATTGTTTCTTCGACAAATGTTGTTACTTCGATAAATATATTTAATGGCTCGGTTAATTATTGAATCCTTGTCTTATCTAGAAGCAAATATTTTGTAATTTGTAAGCAAAGGAGCAAGTTACAGTTGAATGAAATTTTGTTCGAGAAACTTCTTTATTGAATTATGTAAGTTTTAATACGTCAGTAGACTTTCTTTATATCGTAGTTATCAAAGCACAAAATGTTCGTAATTATAAGAATTTTTTTGGGAAAAGTTTAACATTTTTTGTACGAAGTGCAAACACACCGTACTGAGTGGCTGTCAAATGGCTTTCGAATCTTTTTAACCAATAAGAAACAGCACGACTTACTAAGCCATCCAATCACAAAACGAAGGAAAAGATCTAAAATATTTGTAGTTCAAAACTTGTTTGTACATCGATTTAGTTAATGTGTTTGAGTGATTCAATATCATGACCAAATCCCTTCTTTAATAGAACTTTTACCATGCCTGACAAGTCGCTGGGCAAATGATGGATAATTTATCAAGTTACATTAAAATGAATAATCACTAGTCTGAGCTGTTTGTACGAGAAATCTTGGAAACAGGAAGCGAAGACGCTTAATGTCACTGCAAAGAGCATAAAACCGGAAAATAAACAAAGGAAAAGTAAAAGTTATTCGGGAACTGAACATGAATGAAATGTATTTCAGTTTCGAGGGGGGAGGGGAGGGGTGGATTTGGAAATCATCTTTGAAAAATTATAAAACTTCGACAATTATTTCCTTTTCAAAGTAAGGAATTGTTTATCTCATTTAAGATGAAAATAAAGGTTTCCTAGTTGGATAAAGAACAAAAATGTCAGACATAAATGATATAATTTATTGTTTTGCACTCTATAAAACGTGCCTTAAAAATGCTCATATTGCGCATGCACGATGGTGATATCAAAATTAAGCTCTCCTTTAATCTGAGAGCACAACCATGCACTTATGTTTATTATCTTACAATCTTTGGTTGTAGAGGTCTTTAACGAATTCCCAAGTACCTTAAGTGAGCTCAATATCTGCAGAGATATTACAATCTTGTCAATGGGCCATCTAGCCCAGATTCTTCCACGAATCCAAGCATTTAATTTTGATTAGATGGCAAAGGTTTCTGTGCTTTTGCTAGTTTTTGAAACTCTTAGCAAAAGTCACGATAAATAGGCTGAATATTTCACTCTCTTTGTGATAAATGCTATCATTTGTGCTAGAGGAAAGAAAATCGCAATTTTTCACAGTAATTGCTCACTACATTAAAACTCTTTTGATTTGTTAATCCTGAGGATTTTGTATGCCAAAAAAAAAAAAAAAACTCTATAAAAATCAACGCAAAATTAATAATGGTAATAGAACTGAGTGGAGTGCAATTGATAATGGTAATAGAACTGAGTGGAGTGCAATTTGGGCTGAAATCGCAAGAGTGATTACAAAATTGCACACCGCGCAGCGGGAGTGCAATTTGTTAATCACGAGTGTGATTTCATCCCAAAATTGCCCGACACCAAGTTTTCTATTACCTATTAATCATATCCATTTTGAAATCTCAATATATTCAAATACTCAACAGTTATATGTAGCTTCAAAAGTGATTGGTTGACAAAATAGTGCGATTAATGCTTAAATCCCACAATTTTTAGCCAATCAGATTGCAGGATTTGCTAATAATTTCAAAATAGATATGACTAACATTTGAAATATCACTCAATGAACCCCTCCCCGTTAGAATGTTATCACCTGAGATCTGAGGAAACAGATTTTCGTTTTTCCCTGAAGTTCAATTGACTTTGAACCCTACTTTTGATATTTAGTATAATTTCCATGTCTTTGTTGACTGTTATTCAATCATGCGAGCCTTCATGACCTTCATGACGTCACGCCTATTTTATAATCGACATCCTTTCTCTCGACGCATTAGTCTTCCTTGCTACACTGATCTTTGATATGGTCTACGTTTTCACTCTTCACATCATATCCTTTGGGAAACGTCCTACGATATAGCAACCGCCTTCGAATTCAGATTCTGGTAAGTGTGGGATGTTATAGAACTTAGTTCACGGGGCTTGGTGTTCGATGGTGTTTAGATGCGGTAAGCGCTAGAGATAATAGGAATTTATAAATCTTAAGTGATTTTAGGTTTCGCTCGAAAGGATTGATTATTCTTTAAATTATTTTGCAAGGGTTTGCAACTTTAGAGTCATGTTTAAATTCTATTCAATAAAAACTTTCACAGTTTCTTTAGTTTAAATAGAAACGATAAAAGAAAAAACCTGGATGAGCTGGGGCAAATATACATATAAGAAACAGGGCTTAGAAGCGTTGAGAACCAAACGACAATAATATCTCAAAATGCATGATAAAAATGAATAAAAAATAACTAAAAACTCAACTCACGCCGTAAGTATTGATCTACAGAAGCCCAAGTAGCATTCATTAAAATATTCTTTAGCGTATTAAAAGAATTTCCTGAAAAATTGCAGCAAGACTGATCACATCAAAAATTATTCAGATGCCATGGAATGGCCACAAAGGACTCGGGATTTTAAAAGTGGATTTGATTTCCCTGACCGGAATGCCACTCAGTCATGCGCTTAGTTTTGTGTTTGCTTAAAAAATAAGGGGGGAAATCTAGACGACTGAAAAATCAACGATTTAAGTAAAAAATAAATAGAATAAAAAATCCAAGAAAATCGATACCGCATGATAAATTTTTCTTTGGAAAATTCAATTATTAGATTAAAGATTGCACTATCGTTCTCAGACTGTTCAATCTCGAAATTCAGCCTGTTCTATTCGCACATAGTAATCATTGCAGGTGAATGGTCGCAATAATATATTATCAAAATATAATCAACAGCTGGTTGATAACAGATCAGAACAGCTTTATTCCTGCTGCCAGAGAGTTTAAATGCGATTTAGTTTTGACAATTACAAACCCGGACCAACGACAGACATTCTCTTGACAACTTAACGATTCAAAAACTGCCATTGCAAATTATTCATAAAAAGAGAGATAATACGGAATGTCTTTCAGCCTTGTTCTTTTGATTTGTTTAGTCGTAAAGTCATTCGCTTGCATTCATTTTTTGATGAACTCTACTAAAAACAAAGGAATTTATTTATGTTCACATTTAGTCATTTTTTTTGTCCAATGTGTCCCTACTTTTTCGTTGTTTTATTTCAAATTTTTTAAAAGTATTGCTTTATTGTTTCAGTTATATGTAATGTTTGATAATTCAGTTATTGATATTTTTTGAATTCTATTTGTCGTTTCATTATGTGCTTATGTTTTATCTTATCTATCTATCTTTCTATCTATAATTTATTTATTTATTTACTTACTTATTGCTTGCTTGCTTGTTTGTTTATTTATTATTATAATTATCAGTTATTTATTTGCTTGTTTATTCATTATATTTGTTCGTCTGTAAATCTTTCAGCTTGTTTTTGTTGTTTACGTATATAATTTTCATCTCATTTATTAATTTTTTCCTTATACCACTCTCATTTTTCAAATCTTGATCCATATCAGACATTAGCACTTTGCTTTGAAGACTATCCCATGCAGTTTGACAGCTAGATCTGATAGTCTCCTGATGATTATCAAAACACACTCGCGGTTCACTCAAAGGCAATCCATCTTAAAATCAATCAGAATTATTTACCCACTGAACCTCCGTTATGATCGATGTTTATCTCCACGCAGCCGGTCAGTCATGCCTCTGGGTATTTCCTAACGGTTTAGTTTACAATTTACGAGACTTATTAGCATGCCCTTCGTCTTTATATATCAAGCGGTTCTTTTGACCATGTCTTCAAGGTCTATGTTTTGGAGTACTTTCAAACTAGGCACTTTTGGCGACGGATTTGATTTCTATGAATGAGTACAATAGTTAGGTCTAGGGTAATTAGTTTTTTGTACATTGGTGAGTCATCTATCGTTAGTTTATGATAACGCAACGCAACCCAACACTCATCAAAGTCACACTACGCACACCACTGCACAACACACCACAACACAGCACAGCACACCACTGCAGACCACACCAACAGTATATATGCACCAACTCTTTAACCAATTTCTTTTTTTTTTCCATTTCATAGGCGATGTCCATACTTCTCGTTTACCTTGTCATCTCAAGTTTTGCGTTAGTCGTGACTGAAGTACCACCACAAAAATGCGTCACGCAATACTGTCAATGTACAGATAATCCTGATGGATTCGTCGCGGCTAAATGTAAAATCCAGAGGCTTGAAGATTTGAAACTATACATTAAAACTCCAGGAAATGTCTCAAGTCTGTAAGTATCTATTTTACATGCACTTTTTCAATTCATGAAAATGATGATAATGATGGCTGAAGATTGATTCATAAGTTGCGTTTTCTTCGATTTCCACATTTCTTCGTGAAGCCCAAACCAAAGGAATGCGTACTCGAAAAACGAAAATCAGCGGACGCCGCAATTTGCGCGCGCGCATTTAAGTCACTTTTCAATTTTCATCACAACAAAAAATATTTTTTCGTATATTTTAAGTTATCGATTTTCTAAAATAAGATATTTTTGGCCAAAAAAGCGAAAACAATTTTCAGAGAATACGATTTATTACACATTTAGGGTCGATATCCGTGAAATAAAGCCGTGAATAAAAACCATATCAGTGAAGTGATACGATATCACTTCACGGTAAACTCTCAATAAAATCTCGCGATATATAATGACATATAATCGACCCTTAATGTGTAATAAACAATATTAATTAGTAAATAAACCCCTCCTGGCGGCTGGGATATCGGCTGATAATGTCCGAGGATGAGAAATGGTCCGAAAAAAGAACATTTGGCCGAGAAGCGAAGCTTCAAGGGCAAATGTGATATTTTGAGGACCATTTCTCATCCAAGGACATTATCAACCGATATTCCAGTGAGCCAGAGGGGGTTTATTTATTTTATAACCCAACGACTTCACTGAAATCAATTCAGCAAACTGCATCGACTCGTCATCTCCAGAGTTTTCAAAAAATAATTCTCTCTCGTCTCCAAGCTGGATATAAAAACAATTATTTTGGTAAATGAAAGCTGTTTGAAATTTAACTATTCTATTGTTTGACATTTGTTGTCGAATTCTTTGTTGGTTTTTAGTAGTTTATAAAAACAATTTCGAAAACAAACCAAAAACTTCATTCACGAAACATGGATGCTTACCATTGAAGACATTTACAGTATATTTTGTTGATTTTTTCGTGTTTCCTGGCGTAGTTTCCTCAACCAGTATTTGTATTTTATTCTGACTTGTTTATAAAAACCGAGTTTCTTTGTTTTACGTGTTTTTTCTTTTCTTTTTTAACGTTTTTACCTTCTGCTGGACAAATATCACTTCGGACGGGGGATATCGCCTGATACCCGTCCTGCACGTGACCCATTTGAACCAATGACAGCGCGCGAAAATTCATCGTTGGGTTATAATGTGTAATAAACTCGTTTTCCGTATCATAACGCTCACTCGCTCACTTGTTCGCGATATGACGGGAAACTTGCGAATAAAAACGATATGATAATCTCTATGTACCGACTAAAAAAATGTAACAAATGAAAATGAATATTGAATGAATATTATTATTATTATTACAAATGTGTCGTTTCGAGTGATCGCGGAAGAGAGTCAAGGTTCGATGATCATATGATTTGACAGAAACTTCCGTCCACATATACTTAGATTCATTCACATGAACATGAATGTAATTGCACTCGCCCACAGTTCCTTAAGAATGGCAAGGTTGAATCAGTCGCACCCTCGTAAGGCGCTCTTGAACAGCTTGAAGGCTAGGCTAAGAGGAACCGGGAAACCCGGAACCGGGAAATCTATTGTTCCATCTTTGCGCTTTTGCGCGTGAAATGTCCATAATAAGGGTTCAAGTAAACCCCTCACTGTTGTCGTCTATTGAATCAATATTTTTATCCTGTTTCTAGTGATTTATCATCCAGTCAAATCAGCTGGATACCAAACAGTGTCTTTGCTGGTTTTGATCATCTGGTTAACTTGTAAGTATCAATATTAGATAATTTGGTGATGATGATGATGCATGTATGATATGCGGTGATGATGGTGATGATGGTGATGCATGTATGATATGCGATGATGATGGTGGTGATGATGGTGATGCATGTATGATATGCGATGATGATGGTGGTGATGATGGTGATGCATGTATGATATGCGATGATGATGGTGGTGATGATGGTGATGCATGTATGATATGCGATGATGACGGTGGTGATGATGGTGATGCATGTATGATATGCGATGATGATGACGGTGATGATAGCGAGATGATGAGGGAGACGATGATATTAATGAAGTGAGTAATGTGATTGTCCGGGTGAGTGTAGTCTTGAGAAAGACTGTTGTTGGTGGAGACTGACGTTTCGACAACCAGAGCGGAAGTCATCTTCAGAGTACAATGGTGATGGTATTTATGACTCTGGTGGTTGCGGTCGTAACGTAAACAGTAATTAGTCGGTATTGCGTATAGTCGCGTTGGTATAGTAGCAAGTAGTAGTCTTTTGTTCTAGGTAATCTAAGTGTTATCACAAAGGGATAGTCTATTGTTCTTCAGTAGCGTCATCGGTCTGTCTGAGGTCATGGATGAGTCTTTTATAAGGTGCCGGTAGAGGTTGGCTGCGATGATGTTGATGATTTCGTGCGGTTCTTTAAAAATATTATCCAACCAACATTCGTTTCAGATCCATCGCAAACAATGAAATTGAACAAATCGGCAATCAAAGTTTCAAGGGACTCCCAAGTCTACAAAAACTGTAAGAGTTGTTTCTCTTGTATCTTGTTGGAGCCGGGAGGGGAGGTTCTTTTTCCTACCTCCTCCACAAAACCTAGTAAACTAAATTCCAATTAAAACTACGAGTGAGCCATGTCCTGACTTTGGTCAACCCAGAGGTATCTTGAGTTTGGGGGGTGGCTTGGTGGCTTGCTGACAGCTGTCTTTTTGTCTTTTGTTATGCCCAGGGACTTGAAGAACAACAAGCTAAAAATATGGCATGGAGATCTCAAGAATCAATTGCCACACCTCAGAGACATTGACATCACAGGAAACGTCACCTGGTTACCGAGCCATAACCTACTTGCGCTACCAAGCCTTCAAATAATCCGAGGTGTGAGCTGGAGCGAGGCTTGTGACAATTGTATATTGGTGAGAAACAACAGCCAACGAGAAAAAGAACTGATTGAAAACTTCAAGAATGGAGAATTCTTTGACGGACATAAAGGTGACTGTCGTGCAATAAAGTACACGTTCTCTGATCATCTCAAACACTTTGCAACTTATGGTTTCTTTTCTACCTGTTTCGAGGTGAATACCATGTGTTATAGCACGATGGTAGAGTCAACACCAATCCACAGATGCTGGGATGTGGATAATTATGTATTAAACTTGGAATACATTATCGGGCCGATCGCGCTGGTTTTGAACCTACTTGTCGTCATTATTACACTGATCACGCCCAAACTATATAAAAATGTCTCCATGTTATTGGTCTGTAATATTGCATTCAGTGATCTATGCCTTGCACTTTATTCCATTCTTATCACAAGCATTCGAAAAATACCTTACGTCGAATTCTACTCCATCATGGACTCTGTCTGCCCGTGTTTGGGCTTCCTGTGGACGATAGCTCAGACCATTACTGTCTCGACACTAGTCCTCCTCACCATCGAACGCTACCTCGCTATTATATTCTGCATGGCACCTGACGTACGCATGCGCAGAACAGTAGCATTGAGGTGTATCGTCGTCACGTGGTTGTTTGCCATAGTAGTAGCGACACTTCCTGCAGTTGGTATAGGAGTATATACGGGGAACACATACTGTATACCTTTAAACCCCAGAAAGGATATTCCATACATGTACGAGTTTAGCATTGGGGCTTCGTCAACGGCAATAATATTATATCTCATTACGATACCTCTGTATATACATATATATCGATTTGTTAAACGAAGTAGATTGACAGGAGTCAACAGAGAGACGTGCGTCGCAAGGAGAATCGCTGTCATGGTATTTTGCAACATGCTGTTCTTCTGCTTACCAATCCTCATCGGTCTTCTTTGGGTTTTGTTCAATTTCACCAAGGGAATGAACCCGATTATTAAGGAAATTATCACTGGGGTCTTTCCGACAATTTGTTTCACAGTCAACGCGATGATCAACCCACTTCTATACGCATATAGGAATGAAACATTTATGTACAATTTGAAAGGATGGTTGAAAGATATAAGGAATATTCTACAAAGAAAAGCAAGGAGCTTGTCACAGTCAACCACCCCTCCCTCTCCTCAACAGACTCGTATTGAAGAGCTCCATATTATCAATGTCAAGTAATTAATACTGTAATAATATATGCATATACTACACTTTCACGGACTTTCACGCACAGTGTGGTGACCATGTGTTTACCTTAGTTTTGAGTGCACGCTCGAGAAATTGACAGAGAAGTTACATATAGCCATGCGAGTGTCATGATCTTACCAAAAATCATTCACTGTGATCTCTTTATCCAGAAGATCAAAAATATAATTGTCAAATACACAAAATGTAAATACTGAAAATGAACACAAATATTGATCAACATTTTTATCATATTTATTGGTTACTTTATTCCCTTCATATTTTTATCTTATATTTACAAAATTCCCACTTTTACCTCGTTCCTCGAACCTGCATTCCTAATGGTCAGAGCACGTTTTACTGACCACAAGGAACGCAGGCTCAGATCGAGATTTACAATAACGTCTGAGACCAATCTTGTCCCCAGGCTCTGCTGGGACAATTGACATTTCGTATACATATGTTTTAACTACATTCATTGAGTATTATTTGATTCCCCCCCCCCCCCCCCCCCCCTCTATTTGGCTAAACTATGATGATACAAAACGCTAGTCCAGAGCTGGACCCACTTTTATCGATGCGCGCGCGACAAGAACGAACGGAGTAGTGGAAGGAGAATCGTAAAGATACTTTTCTCAGTATTCTGTATTTCGTGCGCGCGCTGTTTTTTTTATTTTATTTTTGCGATATGAATTACTGAATCAGTTACTGAGGAAAGTGGGTCCAGTTCTGGATTAACAAAACGATATCTCCTCATATTTCAATTTTGATGATAAAATAATATTCCCAAAAAATTTTAGGAGCGAAAAAATGTTTTGTTGCATTATATTCTCATCAAGTTAAATCGAATATCTGATTTATTGTTTGACGAGATCGGCGGCCATTTTGAAAAGTAACCAAGCCTGACATGTAAACGAGTCACTGCGAACTAGTATTACCTATTGCCTCATTTTCAGGTCGAATGGTTTGGGCATTCGAAATGACATTACAACGTCAGTGTTTTTCAAAAAGGCCCCTTAGTGAGAAAAATTCGATATAAGACGTTTCAGTTCCTGGTGTTATGTTATTTACTGTATCGGGCTCCCTGTGGTTTGCGTAGGAACGAACAAACAGGAAAAACAAGCTTTCCATTTCGTCATCAGAATTCGTGGCAAGTAAATACACTTAGTGTTAAAAAGCAACAGCACAAGACGGCAAAGAACATCTGTATCTTACTTCTTATTCATGATTAAGACATGATTATTTTAGTCGTTTTGTAATGGTTGGCTGCAACTTTCGATTCTTTAAGTGTTGTCCCGAATCTTCAGCTAATTAAAACTTTGTTGGCAGGTGGTCTTGGCTTGTTGCTTGTCGTTTGTTGCTTTCGGCTGCGACAATCTTTATTAAATAGGCGTATACACAAGTTTACTTAACATCAATATAAAATCACTTTAAATCGAATTTCTAGCTCCCACGCGTTGTGCTAAACAATTTTGTGTCTCAGTAAAACACAATAAATATAATTGGTTTTGATTAAAAGCAAAACACAGTTTGGAAATTTAATTAAAATTGCTTTTCGACTAGCTAGAACACTCGTTATTCTCTCAGAGCTTTTTCTAGAAATAAAAGTCTCGATCCTGTCGTTATGTAAAATTTGAGTTTTCGAAAATCTTAGGCAACTCTTGAATTTTTGTTATCTTTTACTGGTCGCGAATGAAAATGATTCTGCTTTCAAGACTGAACTACGACTTCATGGATTGCTCAGGCGCAGTAGGCTGGTTATGGCGTTTTCAATCTACTGTAGTTGGTCATGTAGTTGCTACTGAGCCAAACAGATAAGATAATTTCCGAGTTTACAATGAAACTAGATTTCCCTATAAACTAACACAAGTATTTTCAGTTTATTTCATATGTGTAACTACGCGCGCGTCCTCGTGGTCAAACTATAAACCGTGTATCTTTCTATCTCGAGCACACACACACACACACAAAATGGCGCTCAGTAGCCATTTAATTTTTTTCTTTCAGAGATTTTAAAAAAGCAGGTTTTTTTCCTTTATCCACCCTAAGATTCCTATAAATTGTTTATTATAATCTAACTTCTCATTATCGATATTTCAGGATTGTTAAGTCAGACGGAAGCCTCGAGCTATTGGGAGATGTTTTTTTTACCTTACATACGAAAAACAAGGCATATTTTGTTTCGAGCTCTTAGGCAACCTATGGGACGATCTAAATTAAGGCTCGGCGTACGACTACTCAGTGTGGCAGATTGATCAGATTTATCCCCTAAGTTTCACTATCTTTTTACGTCAAATTTGTACTGATTTTTACAGGAGAAGTGAAGCTAGCGTGGACACACTGTCATGACGACTGTCGTCTGAAATGACAATGTCTAGTAACAAAACAACTCCTATAAGAAATAAAAGCAAAATCTTGCATGCCAAAAAGTTATACATATATACTATATATAAGTTTAAAATAAGGAAAAAAATTAGTTCATGTAAACGCAAAAATTCATTCATTACTTTGCATGCTGTTTTGAATTTGACACTAAAATATTCCTTCTTGATCACTTTGAAACTATGAAAATGAATTCCGACTTACAAAAATAGAAAATCGCAGAACAGTGAGTTTTCTTACCATAAACCGATTCCGTTCTTCAATTCTGCGATATTTCTTCAAAGAAAAAAGATTAAAATTAGGGACGTACTAAAAAATTCGTGATAAAAGTCGAAACAATATCGCCAATTTTCTGCTGTAAACATTTTATGTTATCGATATTCTGACTAAAACTGAACATGGCTTTTTCCCGCAAACATTGTACCAACATTTTATTCAAATCAGTATTTAATCATTTTACAGACAAACATAAAATATAGCCTTATAATTAATATTTATCAGAAAGACAAACGCGAAGAGATTACTACCTTTCGACATCGTCCGATTATCAAGTGAATAATCATATATCACGTCAATCATGTCAAATTCAAATTCAAGTCATATAAAGATATGATATGAGATTAAAAGAGCAATTTTCTCTGCAACTTGTCCCCGGGGGGGGGGGGGTACTCCCCATAATTGACTATACGGGGATGCTCCGCCTGAAAGGGGTACGTTTTTCAAGCCGCAGGTATAGAAAAGGGATGGGAATTTGTGAATTTTGGTATAAAAAGGGGTAGCTTTTCTTCAAAAGTATATGAAAGGGGTACCTTTTCAGGCAAAAAAGTGTAGAAAAGGAGTACTATTTTGCTGAAATTTAGTATACCAAAGGATAAGGAGTCGAGAGTCCGGGCGGAGCATCCCCGTATGAAACGACCCGAAGTACCCCCCCCCCCCCCCCACGGGAACTTGTCTCGCAACGCGTACGGCATTGTGACACAAGTTGCAAGAGGAAGTTTACACGGTGTAACGGAGACGCAATCGTTTCCAACTAGAAACGATTTCTACTCTTCGCAACGATTGCTGCAACATGTCTTGTAATAATTTTCAAATTACAATGTAGGTTCACACGCCACAATGCTCCATGCAATTTGTGTCGCAATGCCGTTGCAAGATAAGTTGCAGAGCAAATTGCTATGTGCAAAACTTTTCAGCTATAATTGGTCAATTTGCGGTCCATAACTTACGGTACGGACCGAAAATCAAAATTGTACCGTACCGTAAGTTATAGACGCGCTTGGGCCATAAGGCAGTGGGAAAAACTCGATCGGTCCATAACTTACGGTACGGACAGAGCAAACGAGGTTATTAAGAACTATGCTTTTTGATCAGTCATGATTAACAGTGTAGATTCGTCGTCCATCCTGTTGAATTTCCTTGTCTTGTGAAACAGAACTGTCGTTGAGAAGCAAAGTGCAGCACGCATTCTTTCATCAAGTACGGCTCAACAGCTAAGCCAACAAGCCCTGCAATGAATCCACCAATACCGTTACCAACAGTTAGAAGACCAAACCCAAACTCTCGTTCTTCGGGGGCAAGGACTGAGGCGACAGAATGAGGGGAATGGAGGACGATCAGGCCAGACACTACACCAACTGTCGAGCAAAAGACAATGGCAAGCCAAAGGCCGGGGAGAAAGTGGTACCAGGACTCTAACAGGAATAATGCGAGCTGCAAGAGGTTGATCAAGGCGAAGATCCAGGTATGTCGACACTTTAGTAGGGAGGACACATCAACCATAAAAGAAAAGAAGAAGAGATAGGACCTTCCCACGAATTTGCCGATTCTGTAGGCCAGGCTGTAGTACTGGTAATGGTCTCTTGGACGAATGCCGCTTTTGGGGAATGCAATTGTCGTCACGACTGCCGAGCTCACAAAATATTCAGCAAAGAAGCTAAGAGTCAAAGGAACGATGAAAGGCAGCAGTTTCCACAACACATTTAGTTTCTCATTGCATCCTAGAGACGTTGATTTCTTTTTGGTTGCGTCTTTTGCGAAATCTTCAAACTCATCCTCATCGCTGTTTTCAGAATCAGAATCGTTGATCTTCTCGTAGGAGACACTAGTGTTCTGTTGGGATACAATACCTTCGTGGATAGGCTCCTTGTCCAGCATGGCGTAGAAGATCAAGTACAATATAGACCATGGGGCTGTTATCAAGATGGCTGTTCTTGGAGATACACAGTTCCAAGTCGTTACACCTGGAAAAAAATATTATAAATCAGTGTCTCTTTAGGGAATGCCCCATCGCTGTGGTGTTGGGTTCGATCGTGTTTCTTTAATATTTTATTAGTTTTCGGTGTTCGGCACGAACTGTTACGTTAATAATAATACTTTATTCAAATAAAAATTACAAATAATATATTTGAAATGCTGAATCTTGAGGTTATCCCTTTGTGCATCAAAAAAAAAAAAAAAAAAAAAAAGAAAAGATCAAATAATTAATAGTAAAATGTAAAAAGATTATACACCGAATCGAAGTAAATAACCGTTGCTCCGGACTGACTAGCCCCTCGCACACGCAAAAATGCCTTTATGTTTCCACGTGAACATGAGGCCAGCCAGAACAACAGCCACTCGAACTGGTCGCCATACCTCGACTCTGTATATGAATATTCACTTCACGATTTGAAAGCCCTTATAAAATGAATGAGAATAGCATTTCCTATTCAGTCTTTGATATCTCTTTTCGTTGCCTAGATTTACGAAGTGATGACCTAGTCAAAAGTCAAATAATTAAATAGAGAATATCTCTGCAAGAATTAGCCCAAAGTGGCTGAAACTTATGTTGGTAATAGACTATGGTAATACAGTAAGTTTGGTTTAGTTTCTAGATATCCAATTTAAAATTATTACTCTTTTTTGAACTGAATCTTTCCGACTTTCCAAAATATTCCCTTTCTGGAACATTCTGGAGGCGGTCGTAAAACATGCCAACATATCGTTCTCGTAACTTTGCAACTGTTTTTCAGTTTTTAAATTTAGCCAATCAATCTCTGCTCTTCAAAGAAAATTGAAATATAATAGTTTTTTCCTAGATTGCGCAGCGCTTGCCGCCATAAAAACATACAACGACAAAAGTATGATTTTTAAAATTTCATAATGAAAGCATAATAAAATAAAATATATGCGAGCAACTTGCATAGCAACACGACACTGGGTGAAGGTAAAAATATGGCTGAAAAAATGTAAAAAAAAAAATGCCCATGTGTTATGAATCACAGACGTGTCCAAGTGGCAAATTGGTCAATTCAAAATTACATCTTCATTTAACATAATTGTTATAGTTTAAATTCGGTGGTTTTGATACTTTGATATATACTTAGTATTTTGAAACTTGAGTGTCAATGTTTCCGTCATACATACACCGCAGTACTCGATGAAGCCATAGTTAACTATGATGAAGCACAACCAAAAGAGCAGTGAATGAGACGACCGACACAGCTATAGCTGAGCAGCACTCACCAACTCAAAACAACCCCTTTGCTGCACAAAATACACGATTAATAAATGAAATAAAAATTTAAATCATACCTGTATAGTACAAGGGAGCAATAAGAGAAGACATGCCGGTGCCAGCTACATAGGCACTGATACAAATTTGAGGATAGAAAGCTGTTAGTGACAACAGTATTAGCTCGCTTGCCCCAGCAGCCATCGCATTCAGTCCGATCCCAAACATCTTTAAACGGATATTATCCACATAGACGATGATCAAGATCCCTGACATCATGAAAATCATAATCATCAAGATTTTGAACCAATATGGAACTTTTTGGATGAACCAGGGAAAGAAAATCTTGACGGCCATCAGTGGTGTTACGAAAGTGACAAGGACCACAGCCGTTGGAACCTTGTACCCACTAAGTATATCCTCGGCAGCGGTTAGTAACATTTCTTGGTTGAAAAAAGTCAACGTCCCGAAAACCAGAAAGCAAACAATGTTGAGAGCAGAAGTTGTTTCTTTATCTGGTTTCTCGTCATCGTCTTTTCGTGGCACTAAATTACAAAGAGCCCGTTTGATTTTTTGCCACATTGTGGGTTGATGTCGAAGACCTTTATATTTCAAGAACCTGCTCTCACTAAATTAAATTTTAGTATACTAAAGCGCTAGCGTAACCTGAGTATCAGGCTCTCCAAGCGGGGGGAGGGAGGGAAGGGCCCAGTCCCCTCCCCCGTCCTTCCCCTAGAGCCTGATACTCAGGTTAACTTGGATTCTTAACACTTTATGTTAATGATTTGTCTTTATTTCAGTTTATTCAGCGCTTTGGACAATTAGTGGAAATGCGCTATATAAATATAATTTTTTATTCGATTTTTTTTAACTAAAGCGGGACTATGGTGATAACTGATGCAAGCGAGCAGAAAAAAATATGCAAATTTTAAAAATGCATGGTGAACCAATGTATGGAAAGCGTACAAAAATGCTAAATTTGCCCATGAGAAGTGAGCGAAAAAAGCGTTACCCTGGTTACCAGAAGCCTGCATATACACCTACCGTATTTACTCGAATAAGCGCAAATTTTTCGCGCCTCAAATGCGGCGCTTATTCGAGGGCATACATACATTTTATTTTGACTTCCCAATAGGGCTTTTTGGGCCAATTTACAATCCGGCAATAATTGAAAAAATATAACTATGGAAAACCTAAATTTACAATCAGTTGAAATTACTATAAATGTATAAACTAATAAGAAATGAGAAATATTATTAATATATAATTATAATTAAGCCATTCAAAAACTCTCAAAAAAAAAAACAACATCAAAAGACCACCGTTCCGAAGATGAGAACAACCAAGATATAGTTATATAGTCTTAATTGATCCCACCTTCAAGCCAGCGGTCCACCAACGCTTCCTTCAGAGAGTTTCTGAATAGCTTGATGGACTTAGTGTCTTTGAAGGAAGTTGGGAGATCGTTCCACGAACAGGGCGGCGCTTATTTGAGGGCGGCGCTTATTTGAGTTATTATGGTATTTCAAAAAAGGTTGTCCCAGCTGAAACCAATAAGCAACAACACAAGACGGCAAAGAATATCTGTCTCTTACTCCTCATTCATCATTTACACGCGATTGTTTTATTATTTTATTTTATAGAACAAACTGAACTCTAACAACACCCTGGACCCCCACATATACAACATTGCCTGGCTGCGTAACCAGCGTGGTTGGTCCTTGTAGTGTAGTGGTTAACACGTCGGACTAGTATACCGAAACCGTGGGTTCGAGTCCTGCCAAGGGCATATGGTATTTTTCTCTTAATTCTTTATTCTATTATTCACACCGAACGCATTTTATTTTCACTAGTATTGAACTCTAACAACACTTATTCACTTGATAAGGGGGTCATGATGACTCTGAAACGTCGTGTATTACTTATCTCTTTGAATTTTGTAATATTATAATTATTTAAAATATAAAATCGGGCTCGATGAGTTTTGATTGGTTCGGATATCTAAATCATAACAACTCTAAATCTATAATTGACAAGTCTGGATCAGTCGTATCTCATCAGTCAAGAACAATAATAATTCGAGCCCGGGAAGATTCGAGCACGTATTCGTCATCTGTTCCGTTGGTTTGTTCCCGGGGGGAGGGTACTCCCTATAATGGACTATACGGGGATGCTCCGCCCGAAAGGGGTACCTTTTCAGGCCGCAGGTATAGAAAAGGGGTGGGAATTTGTGAGTTTTGGTATAAAAAGGGGTAGTTTTTCTTCAAAGGTATTTTAAGTGGGTACCTTTTCAGGCAAAAAGATATACAAAAATGTATGAATGAAGACAAATTTTAATTAAAAGCAACATTCGTAAACGAATTTGTATAGAAAATTTGTTAATTTGGTCGTGGAAAGGAATAAGTAGTTCATTTTTTCCCCTTGGACTGTTGTATTCAGACCGTCAATGAGAAGGTCAAAATGAGGAGTAACGTAACACGCGTAACGCAACGCCTTTTGGTCAGCGGCGAAAATCATAGCTTTTCAACTCTCGAACAAAGTTGATAAAGTTTAATAGTTACTCACACCCCTAACAGTATATATCTCTCAGTTAGTAAAGCACAGCGGGGGTATCTTAGTGTTAACTATAACTATAATTAGTAAAATTCTACTACTATACTATTGCAAATCCTGCATTCTGATTGGCTAACGTACTCACTATCTATCAGCCGATAGATAGTGGGTAGAGAAAGCCGGACTTGTTTTGAAAAAATGGCGGCTTTTCCTTCGCGCTTTTGTGAAGTTTAGTTTAGTTTAGTATAGTATAGTTTAGTTGAGATTTTTACTAAAACAATTAGAAGACTCACTCTCGATTTCTATCGGCTTTGATAGTTGACTCGGGGCCGGAGCCCCTCGTCAACTATCAGCCGATAGAAATCTCGAGTTCGTCTTCTAATTGTTAACTATAACTAGTTGAAATGGGTGTATAGCAAGCAACAAAAATTCGCTATAAGACTTTTCATCTTATTTGCTCCGGGCTTCCTGTGGTTTGCGAACAAACGTAGGAACATTTTTAACTTGGATAATGTGGATACGCTAAACGTACAAACGAGTTATTGTGAGGGGTCTGAATATACAAATGTGTCACTCACTCACTCGCTCACTAAGATGTTAGCAGATGGATATTTAAACGTTTATCCATCGTCTTACATCATCTGCTTACGCTGCCGTTAATAAGAACGATGGCCCAGCAGCCAAAGCATATTAAAATTGGCTCTTAGAGAAAAGCCTAAAAGCACAAACGAAAATTCGGTTTGTTTTGTTTCCAGGACCGGATATTAAAAAACGTGATTTGTGACGTCACAGGTCACGTGATACTTGCCATATCCCAAAAGTTGCCTTAAAATTGTAAGTTCGTTGAAATATATCATATGCACGTAGTCAAAAATCATTTTATTTTTCTCTCCCAAACATGATTAAGGCAAATTTAACGGACTTGTGCCGAAAAAAGTACAGATCAAAATCGACACAAAGAATGCCAACACATAGGAAGTCATTGCGTGCCTGTTGCTACCGACTGCATGAGCTAATGTATTATTAAGCATGCATATACTACACTGATCCACGGACCAGTGGTCAACCGCATTGCGCATGCTTGTTACACTGAGTGTGCACGCTGGGGGAACCTGACAACAAGCTACAAACATGGGCATGCGAGTGACGTAATCTCACCAAAAGACTTTCACAATCTTTTTATCCAGGTCATGATTTGAAAATTGTCAAATGTAAATACTGAAAATGAACACAAATATTGATCAACATTTTTATCATATTTATTGGTTACTTCATTCCCTTATATTTTTATCTTATTTTTACAGGATACCCACTTTGTTTTTTTTACCTCGTTCCCCGAACCTGCATTCCTAATGGTCAGCGCCGGCACTTTTTACCGCATATAGTGACTACCAGAGGCGCCTTCACATGCTTTCAGTTCGACTCCGTTGAGCTGCGCCACTGCTGTACTTGCGGTAGTGATTAGCGATAACATCAGCATTTTCACTGACCACAAGGAACGTAGGTTCAGATAGAGATTTACAATGACGTACGAGACCAATCTCGTCCCCAGGCTCTGCCGGGACAATTTACATCTAATATATATGTTTTAACTACATCTATTTAACAATTAGTCCTCGAGTCCGAATGGGCTATTGACTCGTAGGCCATGAGGGCGAGAGGTCTAATTGTTTTAGTAAAAACCTACTAATCGGTCCAATAAAAGGATGCAAAAAGTTTTGGATTTTGCTTTAAATACGTATTTTTTGGTTTTCAAAACCGGCGCTTTTCGCTACTAGAGGTCTATCACTAATAGACCCCTAGTAGCTCAGCCAATCACAGGGCTCGATTGGTGATAGACCATTAGTAGGTTTTTTCTAATGAGTATTATTTAGCTAGATTTTCCCTATAGTTTCTAGCTATCTTAACTATGTAATTCTAGTGCGTCTATAATATGATACACTATATCTTCATTTAATTTTAATTATGGCAAAATATGATTTCCCGAAAATTTTTGAAGCGAAAAAATAATTTCCGTCCATTAAATCCTCGTGTTTGAAATCAAATAATATCAATTGTTTCTTTCTTTTTTCACAAGATCGACGGCCATTTCGAAAAGTAACCAAGCCAGGCATGGAAACGAGTCATTGCATGCGAGCTAGCATTACCCATAGCCTCATTTTCATGTTGAATGGCTTGGAGTATTCGAAATACCGCGCGCTATACCTTGTCTTTGACGGCAGTGCTTTTCAATTTCTCCTTGACATCATATATGTTTAGTACGTATGAAAAAATAAAATCTAACT
This sequence comes from Anthopleura sola, assembly GCA_023349425.1. NCBI lineage: Eukaryota > Metazoa > Cnidaria > Anthozoa > Actiniaria > Actiniidae > Anthopleura > Anthopleura sola. The sequence continues at coordinate 2,698,229 of JALHLI010000006.1, read as the reverse complement.
GATTATTTATCTTAATTTCTAACCAATCTTAATCAGGCTAGTATTTACTCCTAAATACTGTCACTTTTATCCCTTTTTCCTCTGACATTTAAATATAGTCCGGTTGACATTTATATACATTTTCGTGAAGTTTTATGTTTAAATAAATTTTAAATATTTTTAGAGTTTTGCTTGTCACTTCATATTGGATTAGCCCATTCAACATAGGGAGCATGGTGCATTGTGGTCTAGTTTCGGTAGAAACATCTTTTTCGCATGGTAGACCACAATGCATTCTGTTTTTCAAATGCAGAAAAGGCTGCCTTTGGCTGCCCAAATACTAACCGGAATATACTGTTTCTGGATTCCTGGGCGTGAAAAAAGAATATAGTCCTACTAAACGTGATGTTTTAAGAGAGTGAGACGTGGTTTAGGAATATGCTAAAATAATCACTAAAACTAAGACTATCTATTTTTCTACTTCAAACATTTCGTATTTTGACTGGAGAAGTGAGCCGGAAACACTCTCGTGACGACTGTCGACTAAAACAACAATATCGAGGTACTTAATGAAAAGAATAAAAGTAAAATCTTACATGCAAAAGAATAAAAAATAAAAAAAATTAAGAATAACAACTTAGTTAAGGAATGGTTTATTATTTCAAACTAGGAAATTCGTGAATTAATTCGCATTCCATTTTCTTAAACTCGCGGTACTAAGATTTTCCTTTTTTATCTATGGCAAAGCTGTAAACGGACTAATGAATAAAAGAAATTGAATTTCTTGTCATAAGGCGTTTCAATAATTTATTTGTGCGATGTTTTCATTATAATTCTACGAAGTTCAGTTTCAGAGAAGCTAAATTTGCTATTTTTCAGTGACTGAAAAATATGCAATTATATCGCCAATTTTCTGCTGTTGATAAATATGGCTTTTTCTGGCAAACAACAATTCAAATATCTAATCATTTTACAACTGAACAAGCATAAAATGCAGCCTTATAATAAATATGACAAAAGTGCTGAGCCAGTGAACTTATGAAATTACTTACTTTTACTGATTACCTTTTTTGAGAAAATATAAATTATCTTAACTTTAAATATTCTAATATACTTTCCTTCCCACTCGAACAGAATTGATTTAATATAATACTTATGCAGTGGTGCTTTTGCTTTAGCTTGGGATTAACAATGTAGATTCGTCGTCCATCCTGTTGAGTTCCTTTGCCTTGTGAAACAGAACTGTCGTTGAGTAGTGAAGTGCTGCACGCATTCTTTTCTCAAGTACGGCTCAACAGCTAAGCCAACAAGCCCTGCAATGAACCCACCGACAGCGTTGCCAACAGTTAGAAGACCAAACCCAAACTCTCGTTCTTCAGGTGTTAGAACGGAAGCAACAGAATGAGGAGAGTGAAGGACGATCAGCCCAGACACTAGACCAACTGTCGAGCAAAAGAGAATGGCAAGCCAAAGGCCGGGGAAGAAGTGGTACCAGGACTCCAACAGGAACAATACGAGCTGCAAGAGGTTGATCAAGGCGAAGATCCAGGTATGTCGATATTTGAGGAGGGAGGATACATCAACCATAAAAGAAAAGAGGAAGAGATAGGACCTTCCCACGAATTTGCCGATTCTGTAGGCCAGGCTGTAGTACTGGTAATGGTCTCTGGGAGGGATGCCACTTTTTGGGAATGAAATGGTCGTGACCACAGCCGAGTTAACCAGATATTCAGCGAAGAAGCTAAGAGTCAAAGGAACGATAAACGGCACCAGTTTCCAAGACACATTCATTTTCTCATTGCATCCTAGAGATGTTGACTTCTTCTTGGTCGCGCGACGGTCTTTTGAGAAATGTTCGATCTCCTCCTCCTCATCGCTTTCCTCGCCGTCAGACTCCCGTTCTTTAATCTTCTCGTAGGAGACACTAGTGTTCTGTTGGGATATTTGAATACCTTCGTGGATAGGCTCCTTGTCCAGCATGGCATAGAAGATCAAGTACAATATAGACCATGGGGCTGTTATCAAGATGGCTGTTCTTGGAGATACACAGTTCCAAGTCGTTACACCTTTGAAAAACAATTATTATTTTTTGAATTAATTGTTCTTTAGGGAAGCAAGGTTGGTGTGCGCTGCTAATACGCTGCCCCTCATCGCTATGGTCTTGGGTTCGATTCCCTAGACCTCCGTCATTATATTTCAGTAGAATTGCCATTTTTTTGAATTGATTCTCTAATGTGCTCCGAGGTTTTTTCTCTGTAGTATTGTCGGTGCGGATTTTTCGGCTCTCCACAAAACTCAAGTAAATTAAGCCATCACTCCCTGCTTTTCACGAAAAGTAAAATATTTTTTCTCAGATTGTACAGCGCCAACGATGAAAACGTACAAAGCAATTCAAAAAAGAAGAAATCATATTTATTTATCCCTATAACAGCTAATAATGCAAAACTCGCGCGCAACTTGCAGCAAAAAAACACCAGACGAATAAGTTAGATAAAGAATAAGACTGGAAATTATGTAAAATAAAAAAAATAAATAAATAAAAAATAAAAAATGCCTTTCCCGTCGAATAAAAGGCAGACGTTTTCTTCACACTTGGTTAGCAAACGGATAAAACCCAAGAATATTTTTTAAAGAACTATTAAGTTTTTCCGCATTTTTTCCCAAGTGAGTGGAATATTCATTGAAGCAATTTTGGCATTTGAACCTATTATTAAAAATTATTTGTTCGTTATACATAATTATTATAGCTTGATTTGTGGCTTTAAAATAATTTTCTAAGCAGTTTGAAATTTATGTGTGAGATTATGTAAACAAAAACCAAAAAAATATATTCAATGTAAAATCCTAAATAACTGAATAAAGTTGAAGCATTCAATCGTGTCGAAAACATTTTCCATCAATAACACATATTCATACCGAACCCACAAGAATAATCCTTGAAATTAAAACCTACTTCAAATCTGATGTGAACAGGTTTTTATTTATATGTTTTGGTTGTAAACACAGGTGTAGTAATGCTTTTATTTTGAGAGAGACACGACGAAGACGAAGGTACTCGGTGAAGCACAACAAAAAGAGCAGTAAGTTGAGCAGACAGCAAGCTGAGCTGTGCTCAACGACCCAAAAAAAACTATTCTTTGCCGCACAAAATACACGATGAATAAAAAAACAAAAATTTAAACATACCTGTATAATACAAGGGAGCCACAAGAGAAGAAATGCCGGTGCCAGCTACATAGGCGCTGATACAAATTTGAGGATAGAAAGCTGTTAGTGACAACAGTACTAGTTCGCTTGCTCCGGTAGCCATTGCATTCAGCGCGATCCCGAACATCTTTAAACGGATATTATCCACATAGGCGATGATCAAGATCCCTGACATCATGAAAATCATAATCATCAAGATTTTGAACCAATATGGAATCTTTTGGATGAACCAGGGGAAGAAAATCTTGACGGCCATCAGTGGTGTTACGAATGTGACAAGAACCGCAGCCGTTGGAACCTTGTACCCGCTAAGTATATCCTCGGCAGCGGTTAGTAACATTTCTTGGTTGAAAAAAGTCAACGTCCCGAAAACCAGAAAGCAAACAATGTTGAGAGCAGAAGTTGTTTCTTTATCTGGTTTCTCGCCATCGTCTTTTCGTGGCACTAAATTACAAAGAGCCCGTTTGAGTTTTTGCCACATTGTGGGTTGTTGTCGAAGACCTTTATATTTCAAACTCATGAACTAAACTGACTACTGAAAATTTAGGGACAAATTTCAAGTCGTTATTCACGAAAAGATACTCGAGAAAAGATTCTTACGGACGCCATCCATGAAGCTCTGTCTTTCAGTGTTTCTTGTCAAAGATCGGCGAACAAGTTTCCGCTTTCGTTAGCATTCTAATTATAATTTCAAATTTACAGCTGGATCGCTTGGCCGGTAAACAAAGAAATACGTACTGTGTAAATATATGCGGAGTTAATGGATGATTTATGAATGTGTAGTATAAATATCGTACAATTTTTACGAGATAGTGCGATATTTGAGTCATTAAACAACCTGAATGAAAAAACTTTTTTATATTTAATTTTATATCTCAAAGTATTGTTGCTAAAAAACGAAGAAAAAATTATATAGAAGCTGCTAGGATACGAGTCTAAGAAGACGAATAAATCACCCGTTCAACTCATTAAGGGATTTTATTGCTTTGAAACAAATTTTCTAGATTTTTTTCCATAATATTTGTCGCGCCGAAAAGACAAAATAATTCTTTTTTGAAAGTAAAAAATATATAGTCGTAACTCAATCACACAGTCCGACATTTCAAAACATGCTTTCAGAAGCGTATTTTTTCGAGTCAGTTCAGGAAATGACCGGGTCATAGTTTTCTAAATATCGATAGTTTGAACACGTATCTACGTTCAGTATATTTAATGTTGGTTTTCTTATCTATGGAATGCGAAAAACTCCTAAAAAACACGATGAACAATCTTCGTGTAGGCGTTGACTTGGAAACCTACGCTCATCACCATGGTGACTGGTCTTTATGGCCTGAATGACCACTTGGAACAGGATGGGAATTTTTTTATTTACGAGTGAAATTAAAATCTTTAACTATTAGGGGATTTGCAAAGAAGAGATAACAGTATACTGAGCAATGGCCTGAATGACCACTTGGAACAGGATGGGAATTTTTTTATTTGCGAGTGAAATTAAAATCTTTACTATTAGAAGATTTGCAAAGAAGAGATAACCGTATACTGAGCGATTTTTCCAAGGCTTCAGAGAAAAAAAATCCTAGTGAGATCTTATATGAATCGGTTTTGATTTTAACTGGCCTGGCATGAAAACAAACTTCTGAACTGAGACTTTTGCGTACGGGTTTTAAAGTTAAGCCCGCATTAGAAGTTTTGCTCTATCGCTAATTTCGACTTCGTGTGTTTTCAAAACAATAGGTGAGATCAAAGATTGTACGAAATTTGAACATCTTTACAATTTTTAAGAATCATACAAGTTGCACTCATTTGCATGCATCATGAAGATCTGCGCATGCTCAGTTTTTTGTGGTAAGGTGCATTCTGGTCTAGCTTCTGTACAAACCGTGCGAAATAACACCATATAAGGCATTGTAAAAGATGTTGACTGAAGATGTTTGTACCGAAGCTAATATAAGCCACGATGCACCGTATTCGCTATCTCAGAAGAGCGTCATTGACAAAACGTTTTTTTTTTGTGTGACTTGTTTGAAAGCCGTTCATTAAGGTATTTCTTCTTCCTGAGTTCAGGGGCAAAAACACTCAGAGTAAGTGATCGAGTGGGCACATAGAAAATCGCAAAGATTGTGGGTGATTTTTAAGGAAAGTAATTTGAAAACTAATTCAAGTTACCCACATTCTCTGCCTCCACTTCGTTCATTATTCAGAAGGGAAAGCAGGTCTTTGACTGTACAACCAAACGATCAATCGACGTACCGACTGCATTTTGTGATATGTATGCCACCATATTGGAAAAAATAGTTGAACCATAACAAAATTCAAGGAAAAGATTTATTTTTTATTCATTCAATTTTACCACTCTAAGGTGGACGGAAATCCATACATCACTAGGACCCAATTACGAGGCAACCAATCACTGGCGTAGTGAGTGGGCACGGGGGGATGTTCCCCCTCCCCAATTTTTGGGGATTAGGTGATTGTTTTTTATTATCATTATTATTATATCTTACTTTATTTTAAATTAATTAAATACAATTCGAACACAATGTCAAATTTTAGGTTTTTCTTCATTTTAGATAATAATTATATAATTTATTTTCGATGACGTTATCTTCTGTAGCACAGCGCGCATGACGGGGTGTCACTGCATTCTTCTATTCCTCGAGCGAATATCTTGACCAGTTGGCAGTGAACCCTATAGAAAAAGCAAACGAAAATGGTGAGTGAGGAGAAAGTTAGACATTAAGTAGCGAGGAATGCTTTACTCTAACCACAGCGAGCCCAAGAGTCAGTAAGTGTATGAAATTAGAGCAGTCTTCGTATGATAAAAAAAATTCTTGCGGCACTGACCGGGCCTTGCCGTGACCTTGTCAGTGCCGTGACCGTGACAGTGCCGTGCATGAAGTCCCGTGCCGTGCCGTGCATGAAGTCATTCGAAATTTCGGGACGCGCCGCGCCGTAACCGTGCCGTGGCTTTCACTATCTTCTTGATCAAATTGGGAAGAGACGAAATTACCTGACATGAACACCAGGTTCCTCCACAGGTTCACCATCAACATTCCACGTGCTTTTCGAAGCATTCCTTTGTGATTTTTGGGCGGGAACTGCTAAGATTTCCTGGTCATTTCCTCTTGCTGGGACGACAGCTTCGTCCGTCTCATCATCGATGGGTTCGGATTGTGACGGCTTGAAGTGAAATTCCTTGACGCGAAACACTTCCACGAAATTAAAATTAAACTGAAAAGTAAAAATGATATTTTGTTTGAATTTCTTCACGCAAAAAAATCTTACCAGAAGAATTTTGAAATATAGCAGTCCCCTCTCTTCCCCGTCCTTGTTTGTGTGCTGACCAAGAAGAATACCGGTTCTTCGGACGAGATTTTTGGAGCGTGATACATACTTATTTCTAAGCCGGAAGTATTTGTTTTTTTAATTTTTAATGATTTATGATTTGTATAGCGCACTTTTCTATGTAAATACTATGCAAAAACGAGCTTTTTTTCCTGAGGTGAACGAAATGTTTAAAGGTGAGAACACACGGTGCAACATTGTGCACAATGTTGCAAGTAATGTTGCCGAAGTAGGATCGTTTCTACTTCAGCGACATTACGTGCAGCAAATTGCGTCGAGTGACATGGCTCGCAACATCAATTGCCTTCAACATTGCTCGCAACATTGCACCATGTGTCTGATCTTAAATATTCGATTTTTTAAAATCTTTGTTAGCTTATGGCCCTTGGACCTCGTTTCCATTCTTTCGTATTAACCCTTTTCCAAATAACACTTTTATCTGTTATCTACTTACGTGATTTGATCTGCTAGCAAGCCTCAACATGTGCCTCAAGTATTGTAATCTAGACGTATGTTTGACAAGGATCAAATCCATATATCCATCAGCAAGGTGTGCGCTGGGGGACAGACCTTCGGGGCTTTTGGCGCATGCGCACGACATGTTGACTCCGATGACACTGATGAACCGGCCATCGATTGTCTTCCATTGGAGGTCTGAAATATGAAGCATTAACTATGAGAATGTTATCACACAGGAAGCCCAAACAGCAGTGTATCAACAAAATGAAAGGTCCGAATCGTCCGTGATCGTCAACAATGATTATATCTGATATTAGTAAAATTCTACTACTATACTATTGCAAATCCTGCATTCTGATTGGCTAACGTACTCACTATCTATCAGCCGATAGATAGTGGGTAGAGAAAGCCGGACTTGTTTTGAAAAAATGGCGGCTTTTCCTTCGCGCTTTTGTGAAGTTTAGTTCAGTTTAGTATAGTATAGTTTAGTTGAGATTTTTACTAAAACAATTAGAAGACTCACTCTCGATTTCTATCGGCTTTGATAGTTGACTCGGGGCCGGAGCCCCTCGTCAACTATCAGCCGATAGAAATCTCGAGTTCGTCTTCTAATTGTTAATTAGATCAAGTTCAACATGGATGTCTTACTTGGTAAGTCATTTTCTGTTTGGTTATCAGTTTCGTCTGTTGATTCCTGAAGAAACGGTTCTTTAGCAACCCGTTTACATATAAAACACCTTCAAAGAAAACATGGAAAAAATAAGTTAGATAATCTTGCTCGTGAACGTTGGCTTGTCTACTTTTTTTTCTAAAACTTCCTTTCTTACAACCAAACCCACCCAATAGCGGTGCGCGTATAGGTTTCCATTTTTGTACGCAATAATTTTGACAAGAAAAGCCGAAATGTTTGAGAAATCATATATTTATATTTTTCTATACTGATGGGTTCCTACAGATTTGGCGGCAACTTTTGCGCAAAGGCGCGCGCGCACTTAAGGGTGCGGTAATACGAGCAACGAAATCATGCAACTTGTCGCGCAACATTAAAGCGTTGCTTGCACGTTGAAGAGCAAATGTTGCTCTTATTTTATCGCCACCTGGCGTGCAACAAATTTTATTTGTTGCAGAGAGTAGAAAGCGCTTCTACTTCTGCAACAAAGTCGCGCAACAAGATTTTGTTGTTGACGGGTGTTAGTAGGAGAAACATTTGCTCTACAACTTGCAACGCATTAATGTTGCGCGACAAGTTGCACGATTTTGTTGTTCATATTTCCATGACTTAACAGTTGTGCTATAAAATGAACCTACCCTGTCCTGCAGCGGCTGTTGTCTAAGGGATGTGTATCTAGACCATCATTTTGGAGGAAACTCACGCTTCCTTCGTAACCCCTTTTGAAAGATATAAATATTGAGATCAAAATAGAGGTAAAATAAGCTCGAATAATATCGATACCCTGAAACAACCTATGGCCTGAGCCCACGGCTAACTCACAGACTAAACCTTGAAACAAACTCTGGGCTGATCAATGTAACGTACATCGAATTGAAATTTAGTTTCTTAGGTTTTGTGGTGGGAGGAAAACCGGAGGAAAACTTGGCGAAAAATCTCTGATTCAAGTGGACAAGGGAGAGACGTCACAAACTCTGCATGCATTCATATGTGATGCTGAGTCCAGGAATCATACCATAGACCCCAGAGGTGAGAAGTGAGTGTACTACCACTACACCACCCTTGATTCCCTCACAAGTGATGCCAAGTCCAGAAATCAAACCTGAGACTCCAGAGGTGAGAAGTGGGTGCACTACTACTACACCACCCTTGATTCCCTCACATGTGATGCTGAGTCCAGGAATCAAACCTGAGACCCCAGAGGTGAGAGGCAAGTGCACTACCACTACACCACCCTTGATTCCTTCACATGTGATGCTGAGTTCAGGAATCAAACCAGAGACCCCAGAGGTGAGAGGTGAGTGCACTACCACTACACCACCCTTGATTCCCTCACAAGTGATGCTGAGTCCAGGAATCAAACCAGAGACCCCAGAGGTGAGAGGTGAGTGTTGTAATGCCACACCACTCCAAATATTTCCCCAAATAACTGAGTTTGTTTACTTGTTTATGAAGAACTTTTTGAATCCAGAGTAGTCGTAACGCTTTGGTCCCATCCAGCGGAGCTTTTCACTGTCCCGCAGTACATCTCCGAAGAAACCATACGCTGCCATGGAAACCGAATACCTTTGCACTTCTGTCTTGTGTTTGACTGAGCAGACATCCAGTGGATGAACATCACCTGGAATAGAATGAAAAATATCATTTATCATTGAAATGTAATACAGAAATGATACTTAAGGCCCTGTTACACTGTGCAATATTCTCAGCAACTTGTCTCTCAATGCTTGAAAATGTAGCATTGCAGGTTGTCGAGGTGAGGTGTTACACTGCAACATGATCTCAGCAGCTTGCAAGGACTTGAAAAAGTCATGCCTTAAACTGTGAGAAAAGTTGTTGGAGGGGTGAACCACTGTGCAATGGTGTTGCCAGTTGCTGAAATCCATTGCGAAATGTACATGTAGAACTGAGTTTTGACACAGTTTGGCCTGCAAGCTGCTAGTCAGGCGATGGAATGTTTACGGTACACAAAAATATTGAAGTAAGAATTGGAAATATGGAATGGAATACATGGATTCCTGGATTGTGGATTTGAGACCATGTACTGGGAACCACAAGTTCATCCATGCAGGATGGATGTTGGGGTTGAAGATGGATTTGGAGAACTCCTGCTCAAGTAATGCTTGCCATTCAATCATTCACTCACAAGAGGTAACATCATAAAATTCCAGATGTTCCTGCATATTTTAACAGTGAGCCCAGGTTATTTCTTTTCTGTTCTGCATTTATAGTCACCCTACCCACCCCCACTTGGGTCCAGTTTGGGTGACACATGCATTGGGAAATCAAAAAAGGGATTGCTTGAGGTTTCCAGGATCAAGATTTAGAAGTGATGATTTGGAAATTACAGACAGGAATGGACTAGGGATTGCAGACAAAAGATTGTAGACTGAGAGGAGTGAATTCGTGTGGATCACAGACTGCACATCTTAGCAGGTTTGACGGAGGATTCAAAAACTATACTTACCAATTATGATATGAAGTGCTGACGTTACTGGGTCATTAATACCATTTGTACAGTATGCTATTGCATCTGTGGAACCTAGAAAATCAAGAAAAAAGTCAATGTATGGCACATAAGATATAGCGTAGATTGGAAAAACATAAAACTGGATTTAAGGTATTAATTTGAAGTAATGAAATGGTGGGGATAATAATATCAATAATTGATCATGATGATGATGGTGATGATGGTGGTGGTTGCAGTGACAGTTGTCGTAATGGGGATTGAAGATGATGGCGATGATGATGATGATGGTGATGATGATGGTGATGATGATGATGGTGATGATGATGGTGGTGGCAGTGACAGGTAAGCTATTGACTCATGGTGCAATATTATCTGCAATGTTTCAAGCAATCAATGTTGCAAGCCATGTCACGTAATGTAATTTGTTGCATGCAATGCTTCTGTAGTAAGTAGAAACGATCCTACTTCAGTAACATTGCCTGTAATTAATTGTGCAAAATAATGCACCGTGTGTCTGCACTTTTATTTTAATGATGATTGAAGATGATAGTGATGATTGATGATGATCATAATGGCAATGATGGTGGTAGTAGTGGCAGTGATGATAATGGTAATGATGATTGCAGATGATAGTGATGATTGATGATGATCATAATGGCAATGATGGTGGTAGTAGTGGTAGTGATGGTAATGGTAATGATGATTGCAGATGTTAGTGATGATTGATGATGATCATAATGGCAATGATGGTGGTAGTAGTGGCAGTGATGATAATGGTAATGATGATTGCAGATGATAGTGATGATTGATGATGATCATAATGGCAATGATGGTGGTAGTAGTGGTAGTGATGGTAATGGTAATGATGATTGCAGATGATAGTGATGATTGATGATGATCATGATGGCAATGATGGTGGTAGTAGTGGCAGTGATGATAATGGTAATGATGATTCAAGATGATAGTGAGGATAATGATGGTAAACGTGGTGATGAAGACCATAATAGTGATATGGTGAAGGTGGAAGTAGTGAAGATCATGTTTGCTCATGATGATGATGATGAAAACAAAATGGGAAGTACTTCAACAGACTCCCTCACCTGCAGGTATAACACCAATAGTTAATGATGGCTGGACTGGTTCAAAATCTGGTTTGGTTGTATCAACATTATAGTCTGTTTGGGTTCTTCTGATCAAGCCATTCAGTATCTCATGGAACATCCCATCTCCTCCCACTGTGATGACGCTGCAACCACAAAACATCAATCATCGTATTATTAAAGTACAAAAAGTATTGACACATGAAATTGAGCCTGGAATTAAATAGAATTATAATAACTATTTTAGATGGATTGATAAACAGAATGAATGGAATTGGGGATGTGAATGGATGGATAATCAAATGGATGGATGGAAGGATGGAAAGACAAAAGGATGGGTGGATGCAAAGATGTAGACTAGATGGACAGATAAATGATAGGATGAATGGATGGAAGGACAGATGGATGGAATGAAGGAGGGATGTATGCAATGAATGGATGAATAGATAGATGGATGAATAGATGGAAGTATATGTGGATAGATTGATGGATGGATGGATGGGAAAGTGGATGGATGGATGGATGGATGGATGGGAAAGTGGATGGATGGATGGATGGACAGATGGATGGACAGATGGATGGACAGATGGATGGAAGGATGGATGGAAGGAAGGATGGATGGATTCTAGCATGACAATTCACAACTTACCCATCTAACTTATCAAGGGATTCCAACTCCAGGTAGTCTTTTGCATGATTAGCTCTTTCAGTAACTGACAAAGGAGCAAATAGTATTTTAGTCTCACTAGTACAACATCTGGAAATATTCAATCCCAAAAACATAACTTTGGCAAAACTCCTATAGATTGCACCACATCAACTGCATAGTTTTAATGTGATAAAGTATAAGGGTATAGACCTTTTTAGCATCGTATGCAAATTGCCCATTTCAGACCACATGACATTCCCTTGAGAAATCTTGTTTTGTTAAAATATTTACACATGAAAGAATCAACTCCCAAGAGTGGCATCACATGGTCTGAAATGGGCACAACAAACGACGAAGCTAAAAAGGTCTATTGATTTACCAAACCTTAAGGTACATTTTATATTACTTATAATCATGGTAGATTTAACGCCATACGTACCTATAATTTCAGTTTTGATATTCGCAAGGTCAAAGAGTGGTTGCACTTTTTCTTTGTAAATTTTTCCAGCAAGTTTTTTCCCGCCAACTGGATTGATAAAAATTAGAAGCCTCTTTGGACGTTCCATACCTACAAGACATGAATAAAACAGATACTTTACAAACTTCTATATAAATTTGTATTTTTCCTCTTGGTGTTAGTCAAGGTATATTTATTTATTATATGAAATAGAGTGTGATATTGAGTGACATCAAAATGATAAAATTGATATCCCCACTCCCACCAGTGGCTAAAGGGGATACGATTTATATCAACACTGGTGGTGTCAAATTTCAACTTTTTGCTCAGCAAGTCGCAAATTCTCCATTATTTTTCATTGAAGATTTCATATAATAAACAGAACATCACATTCGCTGCGCTCACTTGTGAGAGATAATATCAACACTCAAAGATAAAATTCATATCTCCGCGCAACCATGTAATATCCTCTATGTATTGAACCTACACTTGCAGTCTAGCTCATATTTTACCATGATGATGTAAACTTATAAAAATATCTTACCATCCAGTGACTGTTGTATTCTTTGAATCCATTCAGAGCATTCATTACTTGATTGACAATCAAAGATCAGTTTCTTTGTCCTCCATTTATGGTTTTTCGTTCTTTTAATGGCATGGATAATAAATGATATGCTGTTGAGTGTAGACATCTCAATATCTCCATCCTCACTCTGAGATGTGACTTGTTTGTTGGGTGTAACGGCAAATATTTCTTTTAGGGGGAGTGAGTTTCTGGGTGGAACATTTCCTGTTGAGATAATGGGAATTTTTTTACAATAACTGATAATCTTTATCTGCCACTTTTGACTGCGAAGAAAATATGTTGCTTTGCTAATATTGGGGCCATATAGATAAGTTTAAATGGTGTAACCAAGTTTCAAGTCATTTCTAATTTTCATTTCCAATTTTCAGTGTCCCTTTAATTGGATGAATTGAGTGAATAAGTGAATGAATAAAAGAAACAAACAAATAACTAGAAGAATTAATTAACAACTGAACAAGTGAATGAATTGAAGAAATGAATGAAGAAATGGATGGATGAATGGATGGATGGGTGGATGGATGGATGGATGGGCAGATGGAAGGAAGGAAGGAAATAAGGAAGGATGGATGGATAGATGGATGGATAGAATGAAGGATGGATGGATAGAAGGATGAATGGATGGATGGATGGACAGATGGATGAAAGGATGGATGGACGGAAGGATGGATTGATGGATGGATGGATGTATGGGTGAATGGATGGATGGATGAATAGAAGGATGGATGGATGGATGGATGGGCAGATGGAAGGAAGGAAGGAAATAAGGAAGGATGGATGGATAGATGGATGGATAGAATGAAGGATGGATGGATAGAAGGATGGATGGATGGATGAAACAATGAAATGTGAAACAGAGAATGCTTAGACTTGCTTAAGCAGAGCTTTCAATTATATTTGGAGTAGATGGTCAATCCAAAAAAGTAGGGGTCCATATCCCCCAAGTGGCTGTAACTTTATTTGGCAATGAATTAATTTTTTGTCAAAATAGCAGGCAGTTTAAGGTGAAGTAGCCGGCGATAAACTGCCTTTTATTAAAAGCTCTGCTTAAGAACGGTGAGTGCCTAAAATCATGCAGCCAATAACACTGAGTCTAAGACAAAATAACCCTTTTCAACCACTTTGAACCTCACATGGTTAATTCATCTACATACATACGTCTGTACATATACATTATTTAAGGATTCTTTTTATCTTATATATATATGTGTGTGTGAATTAATTGATCTCAGCTTCCATCTTATTTAGTGGAAAAATAACTGAGCTTCTAATTGGCTGGTGCTAGAATACTTCTAAAACATTGATGCAAACTATTGGCTTGTGCATGGTTGTTCCATAGCAAAATATTATACTTTCCATTTTTATAATCAAGTATCAAACTCTTTATACCTTGAGTATATTCCCCCCCATTTCAGACCACATGTTATTCTCTTGAGAATAAGATTCTTTGTTTGAGTTGTGTCTACTCCAAAATCATGTGTCTTCTCATGTGCAGCTGCTAAACAAAGGAATGGTACTCAAGGGAATGGCAGGTGGTCCAAGGAGTGGGAAAACATTACTACCAACTGAAGGTAAAGATCAAGGTATATTCAAACTCAGATCCTCTCAATGTTAAGAATTGGTTTTGCATGTCATATTTTTTTAACATATTTTAAATAAACTAGCAAGTCGCTTCACTATAATTGAGGCAAATACTACTGGTAAACGGTTATTCAAATAATTACATGAAAAATTATTCAGGATTACTAAAATTTGAGTGGATTAATTATGGGAACACAGCTAATTTCCTCATACCAACATATTGTTAAAAAAATTTATTTGTGACTCAAAATAGCAAATATCAGAGTTACACTCCATTTTCTTAAAACATTTGTTTCAATTCAAGGCACTTTCGGTCAACAATAAAGTAAATTTATAGTGAAATTAACTGACCAAAGTATAATATATTATGCCTTCACTTGAAACAATTGTTTGAAGGAAATGAACCATGTTATGGACAATAACTCCAATATCTGCCATTGAAAGTATGTCGATTTGAATAAACTATGTAGCATACATCAACATTGCATGTTTCCAAAAACTTTAAAAAATCATTTACAAGTTCCCACTGACATAGTACAATGCTACACTTATGTCCTCTACTCTACATTTGACATTTAATTCATCATCTAATGCAATAGAAACGACAGAAAACTATGAGTGATTTTTAACCCACTTAAAAGCAGGAAAAAAAAATTAATTTAAACACTGCTGCATATCTTTCAAATTCTCATTTATTCAAATTTTACAAATTTTATCACAAAAACTTCAATTCTGATCAATATGAATAGGGTGAATAAAAAATTATTAATCTGGGCTTAATTAGACACCTTCCTAATGAAGAAATTTTCGAACAACCACGAAGGCTTGAAATTCAAAAATCTTAAAAGTTAAGCCTAACACTTTCAATATCTGTCTTATTAGCTTAATCAGTAAAATCTCAAATATATAATGTGTTAAAATGTAATACCGATTTCTAGGAAGCTATAACACTTAGTTTAAATGATGGCAGCTGACAGAGCTGAAAAGGAGAAATCTTAATACAGAAAGTGCGATTTTGTTTGTATACAAAACTGACTTGAAAATTATTATGTCGTTGTGGCTTTGCATGACTGTTTTTAAATTTTGTCCGGTTAACGAAAGAAAAACTTAAAAACTTACTGTATGGATGCTCATCAGAATCTTCTGGACACCAATAGAAGGTCTTAGGAGTAAGGAAGACATTAATAGACTTGCTATTATGATGTAAAACTGAATGGAAGAAAGAACTTCCTTCTCCACCAGCAGCCATCTTTGCTTCGTTTGTTGACTACTACCATCGACACAGGGATCCCAATTGTGGTCTTCATCTCGTTTCATTTACATATGTAAATAAACGCTAGATTAATAAATAATGTTAAATGTTTACACACTGTCCAGTTCTGTATGATCATCTCCCGATTTTTCGCCCTAGGTCAAATTAGTTTGAACTCACGCCTTACGTAACTATTTTCCCATCCATTTATTCACCCTCCCTTCTTCATTCTTATCAATTTTGCATAAAAGTTCTACCAACGCATTTCGAATGAATTATGCTGTGTTAAAAATAAAAAGGAGGGGATATTTATTATACTAAAAGTGTCAGGAAGGTGTAAATTAAAATTCACTAGCTTTTTTAAAATAAAAGATTTTTGAATGTTTATTTGTGGAGCTAAATGAAATGAAGTCCTCAAGAAACTTCATTATAAGCCTAGAATTGTTGAATCGCTTATTTTTACATGTAACAAGGAAATTTTGTACTTGAATTTTATTTGAAGTTATAGTCTCCTGTTATAGTGTAATGCGACGTTTCTTTGTCCAGACGTGACTTTAAAATAGATATTAAAGTTGAGGTGATTGGACATGTTGGTGTTGTTTGGGGTGACCATCTATCAATCAGACGGCCTTTGCATGGTCTTGTGGGTAGTATTCAAAATGGCGTTTCGTGTACCGTCTTCGGAATAGCGTCCTCAGATAAGCAGATAAACAATACAAAACTCGACTCTATCCTGCGAAGGAAGGAAGAACGAACCCTTAGATACCTTGCTTGAGTATTATTAGCTTTGTTTGAGATTCTGCAAGCGCCTGAAGGAGTTGAGAACTTTGCCGTGAATCTTTTATAGACCGCTGTTTGTGTTTTGTGTTCTCGCCTACCATCACAACGACCCAAGGAAATTCCAAACGCCAACGCTTTCCTATCGAGAGAATGGTCGAGTTTTTATGTCAGGTAATACTTGTATTAACTAACCTATTGTCAGAGGAATAAAGACATTTGATGATAACAGAACTCAGACTGTATTAAAAACAGATTCAACACCAGACCTGGACAAGGTTTGTTCTTTATAAACTAAGTGTTATCCCTTCGAAAAGACTAGAATTTTTTTTGCAGAATTTTTGATAAACACTTCAGGCCCTTGTATTGATCGCCTTGGATGTTGTTTCTATGTTTTCTTCTTTACAGAAACAAGGCTAAAGTATCCAGATATGATTTGAATAATTGGAAGAAAGATTTGAGTCTAGTGTGGCAGTGATGAGGAGAATTAAGCGAGCCTTATCGCTTCGAGGCTTAAAAAGCGAAGATGTTCTCTCAGAATTAGAAGAACAAATTGCTACAGACGGCAATGGTCGAAATAATGGTAAGATATCCTTATTGTGTGGTTAAATTTGTCATGGCTTGAATATATTATCTTTCTTAGAACCTAAAAAAATATTTGTCGTGCGAGCGCCGGACAATCTGCCAGTGTTTTTTCAATAAATATTTTTTTATCATTTGGAGAATGTTCTGTCACTTGGCCGAAAATCTCAAAGACGGTCATATAAAATATGATTTTTGAACACTGAATGTGTCTTATATTATATTAAGAATGAAATACCGGCTAAAAATCGATGTTTTGTGTTGGTGTTTGAGCAGTTTGACAGCTCTTCGTTACAAATTGTTTATTCAACACAATCCAGAAATTAAGCGTTCTTTGTACGATAATGGTTTTAGTTCTAGCCTCAATGGTTTAAAATTTTATGGCTTGACAAACTAATTCAAATCGTAAAACTTAATGAATAAAATTATTGGAAACCTCTCCACAACATTCCGCAAAAATTTCCAATCTCATATGTCCTATAAAAGAAGGCACGCTCTCTTCTCTTATCCCCACATAAAGACATATAAGTATTTCGAAGTACTACCGATTAAATTACATGTTTTAGAAATCTAGAGGATTCGATATCGAAAAAACCTCGACGTTATTTTAATGATGCGTTTTTGAGGCAGTCTTCTCGTTTTTTGATAAGAGAATTGTTTACGATTGATATACCTTCAAAACAAGAAATACAGTACTGCCTCTAATAATTAGGATACTATTAACAGACACATAGGTCGGGTCATGCAGAGAGAAGGGTTAGAATACCATTGGGCTAGTTATGGATAGGTGGATTATGTGGTTTAAATGTTTTGAATAAATCTAATATTCTAAAATTACACTTTTTCAACAGCAGAATTTGATACACTACTATATGGCAAACATATTTGCTACCCTCAAAATTTCACTTCAAGAAATTTAAGTGGCTCCAAAACTTCTAGATATCCACTTGAAGTTAAATCAGATAACATGTTCACGGTGTTTCATTAAGAAATGATCCTCAAATCTGGGTTAAAAAATACTGATTTAAAGATATGTTAAAAACAAATGTACAGAGGTGAAATTTTCTATGAATCAAACTATTTTTTATTGAAATTTCAGAATTTATTTCTAATTGAGTGGATGTTAATGAACTGTATTTCCTTTCAGCTTAAATGAGCAAAGCATCATTATCTATTGTTTTTATTCACTCACTTCAATGATTTCCTTTAAAATTGGATTTTGCTTTCAAAAGAAATTGTTCCCAACGTTAAATGTTTATGGTTCAGGGTCAAATTATATTTTTTACAATTTCTATTTTGTGTTCCTTATTTAGGTTACGATTCAAATGACAGTGCATTTACAGATGAAAAAGTGTCCCAGGAAAGTGAGACCACCTACAGTAGACCAGTTATGAGGATAAAACCACGATCCAAATCGGTAAGTTTGCTATCAAATTATATGACTGTGCTGAAGGCCATCTGAAGGCTCTAGACATTGCTATGGGAACATACTGAGCAAAAACTCTATACATATAAATTTACTATAGACACCTGACCGACCAATTAGATATGAACTTTGTCAGTTTGTCATCACAGTTTGCTATGTTTTCCAGACACAAAATATTTGAAAAATAGTCTTTGTTCACTTAGAGCGTTCACTCAATAGCCAGTGGTCCTACTTTCAGTATTGATTTGGAATTCAGAAAGTGATTCTTGAAAAAAGAGGAAAACTGAAGAGCCTAGAAAAAAAAAACTTGAAGCACAAGAGAGAACCTACTCTCCACCAACATATAACAACATTGCATTGGTGAAAGACAAGCACTTTTACCGCTTGCCAGCTGTGCTTCTCACATATACATATTTAATATATATATATACATTTTTAGTCAAAGTATTTCAATCTCTTGTTTCCTACTAAAATGAAATCCATTCAAGTTAACATGGCAAGTAAAAAGCAAACCAAAAAAGTATGAAAGATTACATTGATTTTGCTATAATCAATTTTCTTTGTTGTTGAAATTCCCTCTGTATTTCAGATTATTATTAATTATGATAATAATAATTTAATAATAATGATAATTTCAATATTTGCAAATGTATCATTAATGTTAATTGTATATTTGTTGTATTTCAGACTCTTGTTTCCACTGGAGGACCAAGCAAGAGGCTGTCTCTACCAGTCCTCCATTATGGTGCATCTTTGAATGATCTCTCATTAAGCAGAAGTCCTAAATCGGCACAGAAAAGTGCCTCTTTTGATCAGTATTCCACCATAGATACACAAACTAACAACGTTAGTAGGACATCAAGACGTTTATCTCTGGTAAGACTTTTATATCAATAGACTTCTTTACCTTGGGTATAATATTTTCCCATTTCAGACCACGTCATTCCCTAGAGTATCATTTCTTTGTTTAACAGTTGTGCATGAAAAGACACATGAGTGGCTTGACGCTCTTTAAATTCTTATTGTTTTGGTTGCGGCACTTATTCGGGGGAAGCACTCTTTGACATTTTGCTCTTACATGTATTTGTGGTGTTTCATTTGGGGCAGAGCTTAAAGGAAAGTAAATACAGTACTTATTTACTTAGAGTACATATCCAGGTGTCCGGTGCATGCATGAACCAACCAATCTGAGTGCACTTCGATGCTTAGCGAAATGGCCCAAGCTCCAAGTCTTTTCCCAATACAAAAGCATGAAATATATGTAATGTGTGAAAAATTAAAACAAATCTTAGCCATCCATCTCCTCTAATTATGCAAGATATGTGACTTTTAAGACTTGGGCCACTCCAATTACAACAACAATCCTTTTTGCACTTAGTTTTTCGTATAGCTGGATTGGTAAATAATTCACTGATATTCACTGTGCCTTCAGTGATTAATTATTGAATATTCCTTTATTCTCAGTCTGAATTAGGTTATGGAAAGATGGAAACTTATACCAAGCTAGATAAACTAGGAGAGGTAAAATATTGGCTCATTAACCATGAACTAAATAAATGTGAATATTATGATTATCAATAAAATACCTATATTTCTTTATTTCAAAAACTTGATATTTTCACATGTGAAAATAACATGTTATTTTCACTTGTGGAAATATCATCACTATGGTTACATACTTCTTATAGCAGAAAAAGCTTGAAAAAGCTTTCTTTTCTTTTTCATTGATAATAATAAACAGAATATTACATGGGCACTTGGAGATACGAATTTTTTCTTCTTGGCTGAAAATCTCTCGTGGGAGATCTTTTCAACACTCAAAGATACAATTTGTATCTCCGCGTGCCCATGGAATATCCTCTATATATTCTACTTACAGTATCATGGTAATATATTTTCATTGATTGAGTAATCGCTAACATTTTTTTTTTGTTTTATAGGGAACATATGCAACAGTTTTTAAAGGCAAAAGCAAGTGAGTTGATAAAGATGTGGTTATATTAGGCACAGTCATGTATAAAATACTTAAAAATTCCATATCTACATGTATCCCTAAATTTTAAAATTTCAGATAAAATGCAAACTGAAGAGTTCTCTTCATCTCTCTGCTGTTCTCCAAATGTTTTGAAGTTTTTGTTATTGTTTTGCTTGTTTTTGATAGTGAAACTTTATTGACCACTATCTATATTTTGTATGGTAACCCTTAGGGCTTCAAGAGATTTCTTTTTTATCGTTAATTGAAATTTTTTTCAAAAACATTTTATCAGAACAGGTGTGTTTGTTTTAAGGGAGCTCAGTGCCTTATCACCATAGTAACCATTAATTTTCATACCAGACATGTTAGCGACAGAATATTTATAGATTTCAATGTTAAGAAGCTTTTTCTTGGGGTTTAGTAAGATGATGGCATAAAAATATATACATGTATTGATATTGGTGCTATATAAGTTACTAAATGATAATAAATAGAAATTTGAGATTCCAGACAAAATACAGACTTATTTCTGTTATGCATGTGAATTGTGCTATCTTTGCCAAGTATGATCACAAGGAACATTATTCGAAGTTCCTCTTCAATATTCGAATGCCTTGTTGTAGCACAAGAAGTTGAAATTTTCATTAATTTTGAATTTAAATATCAAAAAGTATTATTTAACATCTGATATGTTTTCGTCAAGACAGGTTTTCCATGGGTTACTGGCCCCAAAGCCATGAATTATTGTGGGGGATTTTAGTTAATCACTAAACGCTGATGTTTTTGATGTTTGATAATCAAAGTTTAAAATGTGTGTTTTGCTGGGGGGGACAAAAGAAATTCTAATTGCCCTATTTCACAATGATTTTACATCAAAACAATCTATTGTTTTAACACTAAGAATAATGGTCGCCAGAAGGGGCAAAATAACAGCAAAACAAATCACAATAGAATTTGGTTTATGACATAGTGGAAAGTGAGGGCAGCTAAATATTACACTAAATATCCTGAACGAAAGAAAATTTAGCCTAAATTTCTTCTATTCTTGCCCATGTAAACAAGCTGTGACGTCATAGTGATATAGGGTAATTGCTTTTCTCTTTTGATCTAAAGATAATTTCAGAATATTAATTAAAACAACATAAAATGTCAACATTTGTATCAATCTTTTTTTTTTTTCCTAGTATAAAGATTTAACAATTTAATTACTTTCTCAAACATTTTTAAAATTATTTTCTTTGAAGAGAGCAATTTGAACATAAATATTGGCAATAATATTGTACAGTGCACTTATAAATTCAGAGTGCTCTTATCTTTGAGTGCCTGAGGCCACAAGCTGGAACGCTTATCATTAACAATGTGACACCCTTTATCACGACACATGTTGAACAGATGTTTTACCACAGATTTCATTTCATTTCAGAATAACAGATAACTTAGTTGCACTCAAAGAGATAAGGTTGGAACATGAAGAGGGGGCTCCCTGTACTGCTATCAGAGAAGGTGAGTGTTTAATACTCCCCCTGAACCAATAGACAATGGCTTTATATCAGGGGGTGCAGACAGATGTGAGGTTCAGCATTTGCTAGTCCTGGAGGAAACCCATTATTTTGTCTTCTGTTTTGTTTAAAATGCAAAATGCTTTTCACATAATATATTTGAATAAAGAATTAAGAGAAAAATATCATATGCCCTTGGCAGGACTCGAACCCACGGTTTCGGTATACTAGTCCGACGTGTTAACCACTACACCACAAGGACCAACCACGCTGGTTACGCAGCCAGGCAATGTTGTATATGTGGCAACTGTGGGGGTCCAGGGTAAGTAAGTAAGTAAGTAAACTTTATTTAAAGAAGGTTTAAAACAGTATTTACAAAAATACACCAGTTTAGCATAGCTAATCTTGCACTGGGCCTTCTAGCAAAAAGAAAAAGAAAAAAAAAGAAGAAGAAAAAACTAAAATAAAATATAGAAATAAAGAAATAATATAAAGTATATAGCTTGATATAATAAATTAAGGTAAAAGTATTATGATAAATATTATATATATATATATGTAATGTAAAAATGTTATATAGAAATTATGTACATATCTAAAAAGTACTGATAGGCTTTTCGAACAAAAGCTTTTAGCGACCTTATGGATTTTATATCTGTAGGTAAGCTATTGAATATTGTGGCTCCACTGAATCGTATTCCTTTTCTAGTTATTGATAACTTAAAGTTAGGTACCCATAAGTTGTTATTTGTTGAGCTTCTAGTTGATCGTTTAGATACTGCTGAAAGTGATTTAAACATAGAATTAATATAATTAGGACAATAGCCATTTAAGGCTTTGAAAACTAAAGTAACAGACTTAAGCATTACCCTGAATTCAATTGGTAGAATTTGAGATCTCTCAAAAAGTGGCCCAGAGGATGAAAACTTAGGTGCATCATAAACTAATCTCAGAATAAGCTTTTGGAGCTTATGAATTCTAGATATGTGAGGGGACTGTCCCCACACTGTACTACAGTAATCGATCTTGGGTTGAAAAAAGACCTTATAAAACTGTAATCGAGATTTAAGTGGCAAGAAAATTCTAATTCGACGGAACAAGGCGATTATTTTACTTAAACTAGTAGCTAAATTATCTATATGTGAGTTCCAAGATAAGTTCTTGTCTATAATAACTCCCAGAAGTTTCTCAGATTCAACATTTTCAAGGACAGTTCCGTTGTAGGAGACTTGGGTGATATTAATCTCATGGGTAAGCTGCCAAGGGCATATGATATTTTTCTCTTAATTCTTTATTCTATTATTCACACCGAATGCATTTCATTTCACTAATAATATATTGGATTTGATCTTATTTTTAGTTTCACTGCTGAAGGATCTCAAACATGCTAATATCGTAACACTCCATGATACGGTGCACACTCATAAAGCACTGACTTTGGTTTTTGAATATCTGGTAAGTGATCCCTTCAAAATGTATCACTCGTCAAACACAAGGCATTCAATTAAGTATATATAGTATTCATTTAGACCCCCACTCACACAGTGATGTAATGATTGTAATAAATAATTGCTTGTTTGTTTGTTTTTCATTTCTTTGCCCCCCCCCCCCCCCAGATTCTGGGTCCTTGCTATGCCCCTGTCTCCACCCAAAAAAATCCTGGATCCACCCTTGTTATAAGTACTTTTAATCAGGGGTGCTAAGGGGGGGGGTCTGGTTCACAGTTCATGACTATTAAAAGCAGTAAATCATGGTAACACAATAGCAGATTGAAAAATTGATATCTCAGTTCGAAAAATAAAATTGTGATCATCTCGATATAAGATGTATCTTTCATGAAGATTATATGGTCTTCATGTGTCATGACGAACGTGCTATTCACGATTTCATGATCTTTAATTTTCCAAGATCACAAATCACAGAAAATAGAAAAACCCTGGATCAAAAAAAAAAAAAAAAAAAAAAAATTTAATAAATAAATATTAAAAAAAAAAGAAACCCTTGATCAGGTTTTTTCACACAATAATTTAATGTATCTTGAATATGTTCATGATTCCAGGAGAAAGACCTGAAGCAATACATGGATAATTGTGGATCAATAATGAGTATGAATAATGTTAGGGTAAGGAATATGTGCCACGTAAAATAGATAAATGGGATTAAAAGTGATTATACACTGGCTCTTCTTCCACTGAATTCCAATAGTCCCCTTCACAGTCCCTGCACCATGTAGAAAGGTAGCTTTTGCATCAAAGCGAGACGAATGGTGACCTTGGAATGATAGAGACCTCTTTTTAACACCTTGAACAATTTTTCACACAATTTTTTCCACTTTCTATTTTCCTAGATATTTTTATTTCAGCTTTTAAGAGGGCTTGACTACTGTCACAAGCGAAAGGTCCTACACAGGTAAGCTGCTGCTTCTCCTAACTTGTGTTCTCAGGAGGGCACTGCCCCCCCCCCCCCCCCACTTATTTTTTTTGTGAAAAAAAATTGTAGTCCCCCCCAATGATTTTCAGCTTCCGCCACTGCTGGTTCTCCAATCCCTGCATACTTTATAACTGCACACAGCACTTGTGCGCGTTTTCTATTTCTTCAATATATCTTGAATGCCATTTATTCTGTACCGCCGCCATGGCTGTGTCTTGTTTTGTGAATTTTTCTCACCCTCTCACTTGACTTCCACCCTTATTTTATCACAGAGATCTCAAGCCTCAAAATTTGTTAATCAATGATAGAGGAGAGCTAAAACTGGCTGATTTTGGTAAGTGCATCGTAAGGAGAACACTGCAGCTTTATTTTTTTCTTCACTATTCCTTTATTCCTTTATCCTATGGACGTGTGAAAGTAAGTGCATCCAAGGTACTGGATTGGGCATTTTTGAAGTCATCTTATTTTGCTTTTCTTCAAGGCCTGGCAAGAGCAAAATCAGTACCAACCAAAACTTATTCGAACGAAGTTGTAACATTATGGTGAGTATAGTAAACCAGAGACAGACAGACAGAGTGCGAGAAGAAGATAGAGCTCGAAGTATGAAGGAAGATCGTCCTGTCCATTTTGTCTCTTCCATCCCTCAAGCAGTGAATATCGTCTCATAATTTGCTCGACCAATCACATCGCGCCAAACTCTATAGGGCTGTTAAGTGTGACGTCACTCGTATAGAAAAACAACGTCCAAAACGAAAATCAGTTTTATAACGATCTTTCTAAATTTTTCTTCATGACAGGATTTGTTGTCTAAAGTTCCAACTGTTTCAGGTGGAGGTTAATTCATTAAGAACATTTTTCGCTTTATTTTATCGGTTTTTGTGAGAAGTTGGACCCGGAAATACGTCACAACTTAACAGCTCTACATTCAAGTCTAAAATTATACTTATACACTGAGAGAGTGACAATAACAGTTGATACTGAAAGGAGTGTTGTCCTCAGCGAGGGAGTGATAAGATCTAAAAGTCAAAAGGTTTTATTATCATGCTCAGCACGACACTCGAAAAGTTGAAATTTTATTTATCATAAATTCATTGAACATCCATTAGGTATCGACCGCCAGATGTTCTGCTTGGTTCAACAGCTTATTCAACACAAATTGATATGTGGTAAGTTTGTAGTACAGGTGTTTTCTTTGTTACTTCTTCTTGTTTACCGTTGCCACGCAACCTTACACGTCTAGTCTTTTCTATTATTGCGATTCTCAATATTCTGCTTCTGCGAACACAGACATTTTAACGGCTTGTTGTGAAGATATAAGCCAGTGTGGGCTGCGTCGGTGTTTCTAATGAAACAGTTGTGTTAAAAAGTTAAATTTTACACCGTAAAAAAATAAGAGAGATCACTTACTGACGTTTCGGACTCTAGTCCTTCGTCGGAGTAAAAACCAAATTTGTTGAGAAATTGGTTTTTCGCTGCCGTCAATCAAAACTAATCAGTCGGTACCTTTTATATTTTTGACTGGAGGTCGTGTAAAACCAAACTCCAACGGACAACTTGCAACTACCGAGTTTGCAGAATATTGAGAATCGCAGTAAAGGATTATAGACAACCTGCTATAGATATTAGAATACGAAGCGTCGCTTATTCGGCTTTCTAAATTTTAAAGGAAAACTGGTAACTTTCTTAGGGTAGTCACGTCGTCACGCAAGGTTTCGTTTACATCTGCACTGCGTAGGAAGCTAAAGATTGTGGGGCTAAATCTTAGATCGACTTCCAAACACTTCGCTATCTCGCGTTCCCTCATTCAGGTCCAAAATGTTATGACTGTTCAAAGTTATAGATATCGTTTCGATTTCTCAGGTTCAAGCCTTTATACTGAACTCGTTAAGCCTTTTTTCACAACTTGGATAATCTTTCCACAAACTTGTCTAACTTGTTCAACTTGTTTGCAACTTGTTTAACCGGTTTCTCACCTTGTCTTTTCAAGGGGCGTTGGATGTATATTTTATGAAATGGCTACTGGCCGACCTCTCTTCCCCGGTTCAACAGTTGAAGACGAACTTCATTTAATTTTCAAGGTAAGACATCACTCAGATTGTGCCATAGATTTTAACGTTATCAAGTTTACAGAAATATGATTTTTTCAAATTCTTAATCTATCAGGTGCTCGGAACTCCCACGGAGGAAGCCTGGCCAGGAATCTCGACTAATGAAATATTTTTAGCTGGTAAAACATCTAAAGGCGCAGACACACGATGCAACATTGCGCGCAATATCGCAGGCATTGTTGCTGAAGTAGGATTGTTGTCTCCTTCAGAAACATTGCGTGCAACAAATTGCGTTGTGTGATATAGCTCGCAACATCGATGACCTGCAACATTGCGCGCAATATTGCACCGTGTGTCTGTAGCTTAATCAGATTTCACTTACCGACTCAGAGTCCGTTTCTGAGATTGACAAACGTGATGCATTGTCGTCTAGCTTGGGTGCAAATAATTACAACACCATATACCGCAAGGCATGATGAAGATGTTTGTACTCAAGCTAGACCACAATGCACCACGTTTGATATCAAGTAGTAGATTAGTACCCATTCTTTTCTGCCGAGGGGAATTGACAGATTGGCATCGCTTACATGAATGGAAATATTGAGTGTAGGATTATGATCTATTTGTGGATTCAAAATATTCATATATTTTATTAACGTTGCCAGGAAAATTTCCTATGTATCCAAGAGAACATTTAATAAACCATGCTCCAAGGTAAGATATGTATGTGCTTTATGCCCGGGATTTATCCCTTTCATGGTCCTTTCATGGACCTACAAGACCTAAAGGTGCAGACACACGGCGGAACATTGCGCGCAATATTGCAGGCAATGTTGCTGAAGTAGGATCGTTTTCTACTTCAGCAATTTTGAATGCAACGAATCGCGATTTGTGACATGGCTGGCAACATCGATTGCTTGCAACATTGCGTGCAAAATGTTGCACCGTGTGTCCGTAGCTTTAAAGAAAAAAAGATAAAATATACTTAAAAGATGCTTAGAAAGTAGTCACAACTAATAAGCAGTAGATTAACTAATAGATTGGGGCTGTATAGCATCCCTGATCATTCTTAATACTCTTGTTTTACGCTTTGCAGATTGGACAATTCTGGTCTGGAATTGCTGGAAAAGTTTTTAGAGGTAATCGAATAATTTGCTAATATTCATAAATCCAAATAGGTGGTGTTACACTAAGTTTTCCTTGCGGATTGTCTCACAATTCTGTTGCAAATAAGTTTCAAGAAAAATTGCCTATATTGCGTTGTGTTCACGCGGTGAGGTTCTTCGCGCGTGACGGCGCAAAAGTAGAACCCATGCAATTTCGCATGAAAAATCGCTTCGTATGTCTGCGTCTTAATATACCAAAAACGTGTCTCGTAATCTTGTAAGCTACGGACACGGTGCAATATTGCGGGCAGTGTTGCAAGCAATCGATGTTGCGATCCATGGAACACGACGCAATTTGTTACACGCAATGTTGCACCACGTGTCCCACACCTTTACATCCTCCGATACACGCTGCAGTTTTTACTCGCGCTGGCAATGCAATTTCAGATTTTGTTGCAGCAAAAAGTTTTTGAATTTGGGTCTCATGCCTGCAACGCAACATAAAAAATCGAAGTTGCAGTTGCTGCAAGAAGTAAAATAAAACTCTACTTTACGCAACGATTGCGGCAACAATAACATTGCCTTGTGTATCACCTCTCGTGAAGACTCATCACTGCCCAATAACTTGTTTATCCGTCTGTCCTTTACGTACCTTCTCTTGTTTGTTTATAACATTTTTCGTATTCTTGCACAACAGTACAGCGTCAAATCAAGAATATCAGCCCACGACGCCATGAGACACGAATACTTTTATAGTTTGAGTCCAACAGTTCTCGAACTGGACGATCGTAAGTAGATTTCGTAAGCATAGACCTTTTTACCTTGGACGTAATGTTTTCTATTTCAGACCACTCGTCATTCTCTTGGAAATAAGATTATTTGTTTGAGTTGTATCCATATTCATGTGTCTTCTCATGCACAACCATTAAGCAAATAAATGATACTCTAGAGAATGACACGTGGTCTGAAATGAGAAAACATTATGCCCAAGGTAAAGAGGTCTATTCGCAACACTATTCACTGTATCTCATATTTCTGGTATGAGTAATGAGAACATAGAGTAGCATACTCAAGATTGCTATTCACCCTTTATATAGACCCCTTGCAGCACGTCGGAATGCAGCTTATTTTTGAGGCAAAATAATAGGTTCCAATTCCCAGGAGATTAAAATTCTTTTGTTTTGCCCTCCAAATTGAGCTGCTCTGACGTCACGTGCAAGGGGTCTATTAGCGTGTGGTACGAAAAAATACGGAGAGGGGGTAGGGTAGGGCTATAGACACCCTGCAATCATTTCTCTTAAGGTGTGCAACATTGCATGCAACATCACACTAAAACATATAAATTTGTAATGTTGTCCCATTTCAGATCACGTGTCATTCCCTAGAGTATCATTTCATTGTTTAACGGTTGCGCATGAGAAGATACATGAATATGGATACAACTCAAACAAAGAATCGTATTCTCAAGAGAATGACACGTGGTCTGAAATGGGACAACATTACCCCAAGCTGATGAGGTCTATCATATATTACAAGCAATGCACAAAATGCTGCGCTGTTTATCTGAACCATAACTTCTTGTCCTGCGTTGCCTCATTGCCTGTAATGTATTTTTTTCCTTCTACAGTGCAGTCAATTTTTACGATAGATGAAATTCGATTAACCAAAGATCCTGGATATAGAACCACAGCAAAAGGCACGGGGGGTAAGTAATGCATAGCTTTTTCATTGGCTGCATATCTGGTTTAAATTTAACATCAGTGATATTTGCGCACGATGCGCTCTTAAATAGCGATGCCGGCTCAGTTGGACTATTCTTAGGCGTTGAAGAAAGAAATAGTACTAAAGAGGATAATGACGTCTGAATGGGAGTGCATGAGTGTATGGGTTTTCTTCATATTCCTTAAACTTTCCTAAGTCCTTCATCTTTGCGCTGAAAAAGCACAGGTAGCCCAATCAGGATCACAAGCGCTGGGACTCTCGCGCTTTTTTCGCTTTTTTCTCTCACTTGCTTCGCTCGTGTTTTGTGAGTGTCAGAGAGGTGGACTTGGAGCAAGTCTACATATTCCACTATCTTATAAGAACTTAGACTAGAGGCTCTAAACTATTAACTGGGCTAACACTGACAGAAGTGAAAATTAGTTACTAAGCTCCCGAAAATACTGAAGATCGGGGGGGGGGGGGGGGGGAGGGGGGTCGAAGCCATTTGATAACTGGTCTATAACAGACACCCCAGTAAAAAATAATTTTAAGTTTGATAGACCACAGGGATCCCAACTGTAAAGGTTGACGATGTTTTCTACTTCCTTTGTCTTGTAGGTCCCGCAAAAAGACGTCAAAGTATGCTATTTTAAAGAATACGATACTATATGGTTAAAATTACAAATATCGGCAAAATATTTACACTAATCAGAATGGAAGGGCACTTCCGGCTACCCGAACCAACCATGTAGGACAAGTACTCGTCAAGGACTGTGAAGGACAAGTTAGTCGTGGAAATAATCCTCGTGTCCAGGCCTGAACGTTTTGAATTGTTGGTAAGAGGTACAAAGAGACTGGGAACGAGTTTGTCCGCAAATCAGGTCAAGAAAGCGAAATATTCAAAAAAAGAATTTATGTTGATTTCAGGAATGACAAGCTGCCGAATAAGCTGTGTACGATTCCATTAACTCGGAGTCTTGTCACGCAACATGCATTTACAGCATATTTTGTAGTCACGCTTTACCACCGGAAATCAAGTATTGCGTTACTTTTTTTCCATGAAGAATTTTCTTAATTTTTTTAAATTAGACATTTTTGTTGTCGTTTTGAACTTCGAATATATTTTAATGGCTCTAAGAATGATAGTTGTTTTTATTAATTTATTTCCTTGAATTTCCTATTTGATAATCTAAATGTAGAAATGCCCAACAAAAATGGAACAAATTATGAAATAAATTGCTGAAATATTTGAATTTAAATTTTAATATTTTCTCTTCAAACCTAAAGATTTTCATTAACATGATACTTGTTGATTTGGCGGCCATTTTTAAATGCAATCAAGCCAGAAACGACGGTACTGACTTATAGTACGTACACGGTACGACATGACGTAACATTGAAATGGCTTCCATTAAGAATGATTTTCGTTTGAGTGGGAAACGTACGGTAATAACCTAAGCAGGATATAGCATGCCATTACACTGAAATGGCTTCCCATTGTTTCGTGCGAGTCACCCAATAAAAAAGCGTAAACTTTGTTACTGTAAGATACGACACGACTTCAGTTTAGTTACGGCTATTTTTTTCATCTCTTACGAAAACCTCTCCAAACTTACTAAAAATTGTTTTGTTAAGGTTTCAAAATAAGTGCTATTTGTACGACAAATTAATAATCAATTTAGAATAAAATTGCAATTTTGGGAAGGGCCAAATATTATGGGGGTGTTTTTTCGTTTTTCTGGGCATTTCTACATTAAGCGATATGTCCTAGCACGTCACTTGATTACTTTCGCCTTGTTGGCTAACTTTAAGGTAGCAGTGAACCCTCCTGATCTCAGAGAAGTCTAGCGTAAAAGATTAGGAATAGATTAGGCATATTCAGTTGATGAAGGAATTTTACGTCCAACAAGACGGATGGCAGTCACGTGACATAATGGTACATATCGTCTTTAAGCTAAGAAAACAATATATGGTTCGATTTTTATTTCAAGCCATTTCGTTGAAATTTAAACTGTTACACTCTTATATGGACGTACCACTAATAAGAAAGGTGCTCTAACCTTGAAGGTCAGTCTCACATGTACAAAATGTCGAACCAAAATTTCATGTCCATGATGTAATGATCGAGATGTTGATTTGGTTATAACACTTAATTGGGCTACCTGTGTTCTGTTTACCACAGGGATACCATCCAAAGCAAAAAGCTGGATACATATTTCACTCCTAGATTAGAAATATATCTGATGACACAAAAAGTTTACTGGACAGTAATGTTAAACACTATCGCAGAGAAAGAGAAACGCAAAAATAGAAAATGTTGACCACATAATGGACTAAAAGTAGTATAAGAGGGAGAGAAGTGCAGAGATTACGTGATGGTCAAGTGATCATCTTCCGCCATGTTAGACCATTTTCGAGATGCGCGATCGCTTTCAAAAATATCGCAGGCGCAGACAAGAAAAAGAGGCATTTTCGGGCAAGTTCACTCGCGCTTTTGGCACTGTCCGAAAATGCCTCGAGATCATGTCTGCGCCTGCGATATTTTTGAAAGCGATCGCGCATCTCGAAAATGGTCTATTGTGACCAAAAAGATTTAAGGCACAGGAATACGAGCAACAAATCGTGTGCAACTTTTTGCGGCGCAACATTGTTGCCTGGCAAGTTGCAGAGTGTATGTTGCTCGTATAACCACCCTGCGCTACAACAAAATTCTGTTGCACGACTTTGTTGCAAAAGTAGAAGGTCTTTATACTCTCTGCAACAATGAAAATTTGTAGTTGCGCGCGGGGTGGTAATACGAGCAACATTTGCTCTGCAACTTGCAACGCAACAATGTTTCGCGACAAGTAGTTCGATTGTGTTGCTCGTATTTCCGTGCCTGCAACACACTCGGGATCTAAGTATTTTCATGAAAACTTAAATTAATGACACAAGACATGGCAGTAATGTTGGAGGATCGAACAAAAGGAGCCAACGATTTTCTGTATTAATCCAACATGGCAGCTATCGCCTTAGGAAAACCGCAAATAAGTCTTTTTCTTGAGGAAAAAAAACCGCAAGACACAAGGTGCCCTTCATAAGTGAAGAACAGTTTCGTGTTATTTTTCAAACGCAAGTTGATCTTGCAAAATGAAATGCAAGGACGCACGAAATGTTGGGACACGGAAAGTTAAATAGTTTTTCTACTTCTGTATTATAGGTGCCTTTTTGCGGTAGTTTTTTCTAAAGCATTTTCCCCATGTCTCTGACTATATTGACAAATAGAAGATGTCAACTCTTTTTTTTTTTTTTTTTGACTCGGCGTGGCTATACCAAACGGTACGGTCACGGATGAAATCATCTAAACAACTTCGGCTCGTTATCCAGTGAATTCGCCTTTACAGAGTTAAAAGAAGACTGGTAACAGGCTCGCAATCCTATTCACCACGATTTTCATCAGTCTTCCTTAGAGCTATGTAAAGGCGGATTGCATAATCGTACACTTATAGTGCATCCTTGTAAGGCTATATTACAAAAATAAAGTATCTGTTGTAATTTATAAAGTTTGATGTGAGATCTTGCATGTGGGATGTCGAGGGTGTTTTTTTAATTGCCGCTCGGTGGAGACACACCTATTCCAATGAAGGTTGTCGCAGCCGAAAGCGACAAGCAACAAGCCAAGATCACCTGCATAATATGCTTTAATTAGCTGAACACTTAAAGAATCGAAAGTTGCAGCCTACCATCACAAAACGACTAAAACAATCGCGTCTAAATGATGAATAAGGAGTAAGGTACATATGTTCTTTGCCGTCTTGTGCTGTTGCTTGTTTCTTTCAGCTGGGACAACCTTTTTTGAAATAAGTGTATATTGGGGTGACGTGGATGCACATGCAGAATCACTCTTAATTAAGCGCTTTTAATTTTTTTTTTTTTTTTGAAAAGATGCGGTACATTTTCTCAAGCAATAAAAATCGGTTAATACAATTAAAATTAAATAAAACCGAAGGCTGCATTATTTGGTCAAAATAAAATGTTTAGAAGTTGAGTTCGGTAAAAACGCGGCGTTTATTTAAGATAAGCGGTCGGAGGGCACTTTTGAGCTCCTTTAAGGTGGCTCCCCAAATAATTTTTCCCTGTGAACCACACTTCTGATATGATTTTCAATCGGCAAATAGCTAGCTAGTGCACCTACCGTTGACTTTTGTCCTAATTTTCAATTTTATCTATTTAAAACGAACCTCATCTGTTCCAGAGCAAGTATATAAGACCGGACTGATATTCAATTTTTTGGTTTTGATTGATTAAAGATAACCTTAACCAGGACAATACTTCCAGACATCGAGTGCTGTGGCATCCCAGGAGAAATTACAGACTGATCAGGAAGCTTGGCTAAGACCTAAGGGAGAGATTAGACGGCCCATATACCATAGATGATTAACCCCTTGCTATGACCAACAAACCCAATAAGTCAATAGTGCCCTTCATGGCTTAACTTCATATTCAATCTTTTCCATATGGGACGCGTTTTGGGACAAAAAAAAAAATAGTCGTGAAGTACTGATCATTTAAGGCGATGTTACACGAGACGATTTGCAACTACGATTTTTCGCGCAACGCTGCAAAAAAATCGTCATTTTGAGTCGCGAAGTTTTGAATTCAGATCAGAAACTCGCAACGTGTTGTCTGAAGTCGAAGTTACTCTAAAAATCGTTTTATCTGATATGTTACAGGGTATAAACCTTTCGCGCAACGGCGTATCGTGAAAAATCAACGTTGCAAATCGTCTCGTGTAACATTTACCAGCAAACTCTAAGTCAAAATTGAGAATTTATTTCCTTACAATACACACTTTGAATTGACAGAAGCTGTAAAGCATATTTTACATCCATTTGTCCCAGTTTCCTCCCTAACTATGATTCTTGCTTTGCTTTTCGATAGAAATGTTTACTAAAACCGATTTTTTCCCAAACTTCACATAAAGGGGGCCGACTTGGACAAAAACGCACGAATTCTTGAAAGTATGAATAATTCACATATTTGAGGATAACATGACTCAATTATGATTATGAAAACCAGATTGGCAAAAAAAAATTAGCTTTGGAGCCACTTGAAGTTGAGAATCTAAAAGAACAATAGGGTTGAGTAAATGACGTCATTTGCTAAAATAAATTGATAATTTTTATCCGCTACTTTAAAAATATGAAAATATGTTGCTTGATGACTATTGGGGCCATATAGAAAAGTTTGACCAATTTTCAAGTCATTTCCAACTGTGTTCCCGAGGATGCTTTCATACTAAGTGCGAAACTGTGGCAGCGTGCGTCTTTACACATACTTGGGCTTCCTGTGTATATTTCCCGTGATGCTCAGGGTCATGCTGACATCAAGAAAGTTCAAAGCAAAATCACAGGAGAAAATGGCTGCGAAAATGGCGAAAAAATACTGAAAAATAACCCACAAAACCCAAGCTATGCGGGCGGAATAGGGCCCTTGGAGTCTCCTGCATGAGTGAGGTAAAAGAAAATAATCACCATGGAGCAGAACGTGGAGAAAATCCAAGCTGTAGCGAGAAAACACAGAGAAAAACAACTGAAAGCGAAGGGAACTCGATAAACAAACGAGAATGTGAAGATAACAGTCAGAGAGAAGAAAAACCACCGGCTACAATGGCAGAAGAAAGGTAATAACACTTCTCTATACCTTTTAACGGCTTAATGAAAGTATTATGATAATTACTTAGATGAAATCATCTTTAGAAACTGTTACAGTTGCTTGCAAAAGTTGAGCTTATTAGCTTAGATATTAGTCTGTCCTCAGGTCGCGTAAGATATCTTTGAATTTTATTTTTTCATTCATTTGTTGTTTTCGTGGGCAAGTTTCATACTTTAAAACGTTTTGATATTCTGGGTAACTTAGTGTTAAAGATAGGAAAATACGAAGCGAAAAGTAGATGCATTGTACATTTAAGTTCATGTTTTTATTTTGAACAAATATTTAAAATTAAGCATAGTTCATTTGTTAAACTGTTAAAATACTTGCATTTACGATTTAGATTTGACTGGTTATTTATTGCTTTCCCCATTAAAGTGTCCAGTTTTTATAATCAATCAGAAATTCAAAGGTTGCCAGAGAAATATCAAATTATAAAATTCTAAGATTTATTTGCACTTTGTGATATTTTTTTTGCACAGGCAACAGTGCAGTAAAGAGGATAAAGAAGACACAGGACAAGAGAATATGAAGGAAGAAGTATGTAAAAAGTTTACACAGGGCTTGAAATAACAGCTGTTTAGCCATCAGTCACGATGACCAGCAAAACTAGTTTTAGTTGGGCAATACCTTGTCTCTGGGGCAATGTTAATGATCAAAATGACTGGCAAGGCAAAGATTTGACCAGACAAGTTCCAATAGCAGTTATTATGGATGCATGCAAATGAGACAACAAGCATTGTATTGACCCGATAGCCTCACTTGCATGATTCCTTAACAAACAAAAATATCTCAATTGCATACATTCATAATAACAGTTATTCTGGCTGAGCATTGTCTGTTTACCGGCTGTTATTTCAAGCCCTCATTACACCTTTCTCAAAATTTCTTGAACTGCAACGAAAGAACGTTTGAGGTAAAACCTGATATAAAAATACCAGTCCGACCTCAACTTTGTACCATTGTTTCTTGGCTGATGAAGCAAATTTGGGCTTAGATTCACCATTCTCTATTATATCTTGATCCTACTACTACCCGAATTCTTTTCACAGTTCCCTGAAGCCTAAATATTTTCAATAGACCATTTTTGAGATGTGTGAGCGCTTTCAAAAATGTCACAGGCAAGTACATGATCTAGAGGCATTTTCGGGCAGAGTCAATAGCGCAGTGTGATCTTGCCCGAAAATACCTCAGATCATGTATGCGTCTGCGATATTTTTGAAAGCGCTCGCACATCTCGAAAATGGTCTATTCCCAAAGGAGTTTCTGATAGTTTTGGCACTTTTTCGATATATCAACCGCTGAAAATATGCATAACAAAAAGAATGTAATATATAAATGGAAAGTTGTATTGTTATTCAAATGTTCTGGATTATATTGCATTGAAATTTGGTATCAAGATATGTTATAAGGGAATGAAGAATTCAGCTATTTTTGAAATGATTGATAATTTTATGATTATTGCCACCACAAATTGTCCTCTGGGCTCTGGCACATAAACTCTTTGATGCTGACTTAACAACAACGTCTCAGACTACCCAATACTCTCTAAACAAGGCAATAACATGAAATGTTAGAGCAAAGACTATGCAAGAAACAAGTGATACATGTATGGCTTTGGGCTTCCTGTGGTAGAATTTCCACAGGCATCCCAAACAAAATGTTATACAGTACTTATCTATTGTTACATTTACAGCTGACCTTTAACTTTTTCTCTTCAGTCAACATTTCTTAATTTTTCATATATATATAATTTGTGTTAGCTGCATGTTATAGAAATTTATTGCCTTCATAATTATCACTGTTTAGGAAAATGAAAAAGAGAAAGAAGAAAGGGAGAGAAATGAAGTGGTAAGATTCAACATCAGCATGATTGATCTCATTATTTTCTCCCTTTTTGCTTAATCTGCAACTGCTATCAGAGCTTTCAATAATATTTGGAGTAGAAGGTCAATCCAAAAAAGTAGGGGCCCGTATCCCCCAAGGGGCCATAACTTTATTTGGCAGTGAATTAATTTTTTGTCAAAATAGCAAGTGCTCAGTTTAAGGTGAAGTATCCGGCAATATACCGCCGGTAGCCGCCTTTTATTGAAAGCTCTGTGCTATAGATAGTATTATCAGTGTATCTGATAGAGCGTTAGGGTGCAAGTTCATACTATAGGCCTAGAAATTATCACACCAAAGATTGCGCTATTTATTATTTTTATTTGTCATGGTAATTCAGTAGTTTTTGATCTCACCTTCATTGTTTGTTGTGCCCATTTCAGACCATGCGATGCCACTCTTGGGAGTTGATTCTTTCAGGTGTAAATATTTTAATAAAAGAACATTTCTCAAGGGAATGTCATGTGGTCTGAA
The DNA here is from genome assembly GCA_023349425.1 of Anthopleura sola. Classification (NCBI taxonomy): domain Eukaryota; kingdom Metazoa; phylum Cnidaria; class Anthozoa; order Actiniaria; family Actiniidae; genus Anthopleura; species Anthopleura sola. Next base: position 2,660,884 of record JALHLI010000006.1, on the reverse strand, counting down.
ATGGGCAATTTGCATACAAAGGTAAAAAGGTCTATTGTTGGCTCAAAACAAACAGTTTCAAAATTTTACATGAAATCAAAAAGTGCTGCGGACAGAAGTTGTGGTTATTATGATCATTTTAACCAAGTGTTTACTTAACATAATTATTACAGATTAAGATAGTGAATGAAGCTCAGGAGCAGATCAATGCCAAGCTGCTTTTAAGAAGCAAGAATTCAGCAGCTACAGGTTAGAAATATTATATTTACATGAATGTGAATTTGACATTCTCTAGGGAACAATTACAGGGCCAACATTGAACTACCCCCAAACAGGGCACAGAGTAACTACAGTCAAACCTCTACACAACAGCCACCAGGACAAACTTTGTGGGGATCGCAAGCTTGTCCTTAGTGGAGGTTCAGCTGTGTTTATTACAAATCTTCAAATTTTATTGGTACCCTGAAATAATCTCAGGTCTGATCAAAGTTTGACCTCTTAGAGGGCCAATCAGGTGACTTGCTCCACTTTCCAGCTTGCAATATATTATTACAGTCTTCTGAATGTAAGAGAGATGATTAAGTCATGGATATATGGTGCAGCATTGCACGCAATACTGCAGGCAATGTTGTTGAAGTACAGGTAGGATCATTTTCTAACAAATTACATCATGTGACATTGTTTGCATCATCTATTGCCTGCAACATTGCACACAACTTTTTACTGAGTGTTTGTAGCTAAGCTTAGAGTTGTAACACAATGCTTCACTTCCTATGCGTTGCATGATAACCCTATAGACTTATGTGAATGTGTATCTACTGAATGGCTGAACGACCTAAATTTTAATTCCAATTAAAACCGTTCCTTTTTTTCTGCAGGTCTTTCATCAGGCACTTCCTTGAAAGGATTGGATTCATCTGTCAAGAAAAATTCTGCTTTTATTAAGAAGTTGGTAAGAAACATGAAACTTTTAAGAGTACAAAATAATATCATAACACCACGTTATAGGAAAAGGCAATTTAACACTTCATGATTAGTAAATTTGCAGTCCATAACTTACAGTATGGACCTCGCACTTGGTTACCACCATGCTTATAACTACTCACTGGTGCCAGTTCAAATTGCATTGCAAATTTGGTGATTCTCTTCCTTCAATCAAACCATGAAAATTAAAAATCAAAATTGAAGAAATATTCCTAACCCCTAACCCTGACAGCAAGGAAACTCAAAATTTGCAATGCAATTTGAACTGGTGCCAGCGCATAGTAATGAACATGGTCATAATGAGAACTATTTATGACTAGATGTATTGGTTGGTTTCTTTTTTAGCGTTCAATTACTGAACAACAGCGAGAATCTCTTACTAATGAGTTCAATGGATTAAATCTGTCTAGATATATCCAAGAAGCTGTAAGTATGAAAAAGAAGAGGGTTTTTCTCCAAGTTCTCCAGTGATTTTCAAGAACTGATGGTACTTAACCTTATTTTTAATCAAAATTTTGCACTTCCAGGTTTCTTCAATCATTGAAGGGTTAGGAAAACTGAAGGTAAGTGTATATGTTTTGTGTGTCACACTTGGTACTACAATGCAGAACTTTTAGAGAGTTATCCTAGGGGTAGGGATTCATCCAATAGACCGCAGCCACCTTGAATTATGGGATGCTAAGGGGGAAGACATGGGAATTTTTATGAGGCATGGATGGCAGGGTTACTTTCTCAAATAATTTTATACTTTGGTGTTTCGCCCGGTTGGCTTAGTTGATTGAGCACCGGACTTTCGTTTGGGAGGTTGTGGTTTGAGTCCCTGCCGGACCAACACTCAGGGTCTTAAAATAACTGAGGAGAAAGTGCTGCCTTTGTAATTACATCTACAAACGGTTAGACTTTCAAGTGGCTCAGATGACCACTTTTAAATGGCGGTCCCGTCTCTCCACACATCATCACTAACCAATATCGGAGGGACGTAAAAGAACCACTGAGGACGTAAAGAAACCCTGGCAGTGACCACCCCCAGTGCCTACACCTCATACTAACCACCTATCATGATTGTAAAAGCGCCTTTGAATATATACATAGAAAAGGGCACTATATAGATTATAAATCATTAATCATTAATCATTATCATTGCTCCAACTACAGTAGCAGTAAATTCAATTGAATAACATTTAGTGGTTAACATTCAATCATATAAAAAGGCACCCTGACCGCTGTGCATACTATGAATTTTTCCAATAATTGCCCCCTCAGCAGCCCATAATGTCTTAAAACTACAATAGAATTCAAGATGGCTACAATATCAGTCAAATGGTCTATATTTCATTGTCATACTGAAGCCATACAATATTTTATCTTTTATGTGTTTTGATTGGGTGATATTAAAGCAAGCGGATGTCAACTGTGTGGCCCACATTTGTAGTATCATCCATCAGCGTTATTCAGAGTTCTCAGATCTCATGCGAAAAGAACTTTACAAAGCATTTGAAAAATGTGGTGGGAAAGATGAAGAACGTGCTGCAAATGTGTCGCGCTTCAGAGTAATGTTACGACTTCTTGGTGAACTTATACTCAGTGGTGTATTCTCTCTGGAAGATAGCGTCAAGTCCATAAGAGATATTCTGAGCAATATCATCAACTGCGATAAGGACAGCCATGTATATGTGCAGGTCATTATTAGTTTTGCTCGGCACTGTGGAGAGGATTTTGCTGGGGTGTTGCCAAGACGACAGAAGCAGTTTGTAGAGAAACACAATATTACTTGGCCAAGTACTGGAGTCATTCCTGCCGAGGCTCAGATTGCTTTTCGCACACTTCTTCAGAATTATTACTCATCACTTGCTAAACACTTGTTGAAAGCACACAAGGATTTGCAGAATAGAGAGAGACAGAATCGGGAAATTCTTCATGTATGTATATTTTTTCTCTTTTCGTCTATTGACATCCCTCATCCTCTCTGATTCCCTCCTCCCACTTGTCTTCTTTTTTTCATTCCCATTTCTTCTCTTCCCATTTCTTCCCATCCCTTTTCTTCCCTTACCTCTTTTTTCCTTTTCTTCCTTCTCCTCTCCTCTCCTCTTGTCTTGTCTTGTCTTGCCTTGCCTTGCCTTGCCTTGCCTTGCCTTGCCTTGCCTTGCCTTGCCTTGCCTTGCCTTGCCTTGCCTTGCCTTGCCTTGCCTTGCCTTGCCTTGCCTTGCCTTGCCTTGCCTTGCCTTGCCTTGCCTTGCCTTGCCTTGCCTTGCCTTGCCTTGCCTTGCCTTGCCTTGCCTTGCCTTGCCTTGCCTTGCCTTGCCTTGCCTTGCCTTGCCTTGCCTTGCCTTGCCTTGCCTTGCCTTGCCTTGCCTTGCCTTGTCTTGTCTTGTCTTGTCTTGTCTTGTCTTGTCTTGTCTTGTCTTCATTTCTCCTCTCTTCTATTCATACTCGATCTTCTTGTCACTTCTCTTGCTTTATTGTTTTCCCCTTCCCCTTCCCTTCCCTTCTCTCCATTTCTCTTACCTTTTTTGTTTGTTGAATACCATCTTTTTTAATGCATTACTACAAATTAACTATAACTCTGATGTGTCTCTTCATTTCAGACAAAAGGAGAGCTCCATACTGAAAGGAAAGAAGCCCTGGAAAGAGCTCAGAAAGCTTATGATAAATTGTTGAACAGCACTTCTACTTTAGCCGTAAGTTGCAGTGTATATCACATTACTTTTGACGGTAAATTCTGAAGTTCATTGGAATTTCCAAAGTTGAAGTCATACTTTGGAAGTTCACTTTGTTGGTGAACTTCAGACTTACTTCCTGTGTAAATTCAGTAGTTCAGTAGAACCAACTTCATGGTTTACGAGCAGCTTAGTAACATGAGTTGCTTCATGAAGCAAGGCAGTGCTTTGCCTAAAGAGATTGGATTCAAGCAGAAAACCTCAATTCTAGTAATTAAAATTACCAAATTTGCATGGGCAGTAAGTTTGATTTTCAACAACGAAGTTTGTTGTGAACTTCCAAAGTACAACTTCAACTTCAGAACTTCGCCATCACCACCATCACCATCATCAACATCACCCACATCACCATCATCAACGTCACCCACATCACCATCATCAACGTCACCCACATCACCATCATCAACATCACCACCATCACCATCATCAACATCACCACCATCACCATCATCAACATCATCACCACCACCACCATCATCAACATCACCACCATCCCCATTATCAACATCACCACCACCACCATCATCAACATCACCACCACCATCAACATCGCCACCATCACCACCATCTTCATATGTTACATTCATCATCCATTACAGTCTCCTCAAGCAATCATTGTGTGCCTGTTTTTTCTTTTTCAGGAGGTCAATAAACTTTAATGACTGCCTCCTAATTTACATTCAGTACTTTAAATAACTGCTAACTGGCAAGTTTTTTTTTTTGAACTCACAGGATGTTCTTGATGAGGAAATGCCAGAACTTCCTGTTGATGGTGAGAACAGAAATACGATCATTCTATCATTTAAAGGAATATAGAATTTTGAATGATTTTTAAAAAATTATTTCTTTAGAGTATGCCCAACAAGGTGAAAGCGGAAGCACCATTGATATCTTTAACCCTTTTAAGAATATGGAGGTTAGTAGCTATAGATAAGGGCAAATATTGAGAAATAAATATTACATTTTTATTGTTTGGCAATGATTCTTGATTGTGATCTGTATTAATTTTGTTTTATGTCACAGTATGATGGTGAGAGTGGTATATGGGAGGATGAAGATACTAGAGTGTTTTATGAGAACCTTAAAGATTTGAAGGCATCTCTGCCAGGGGTGAGTATACTGTGCTGTGCTGTGCTGTGCTGTGCTGTGCTGTGCTGTGCTGTGCTGTGCTGTGCTGTGCTGTGCTGTGCTGTGCTGTGCTGTGCTGTGCTGTGCTGTGCTGTGCTGTGCTGTGCTGTGCTGTGCTGTGCTGTGCTGTGCTGTGCTGTGCTGTGCTGTGCTGTGCTGTGCTGTGCTGTGCTGTGCTGTGCTGTGCTGTGCTGTGCTGTGCTGTGCTGTGCTGTGCTGTGCTGTGCTGTGCTGTGCTGTGCTGTGCTGTGCTGTGCTGTGCTGTGCTGTTGATTTTCATATTGCATATTTTATATTTTTGTGTGTCTTTTTGTTGCCTTTTAGATCTTGTACAAAGATGAAAGCAAAAATTCTAGCAGTGAAAGTTTAAATGAGGAAAAAAATACAAAGGAGACCAACAAAGGTAAAAAGCACAGCTTTCATTGAATAAAAAACTTTCCCCAACATGAAACCCCACTGGATATATACACTCAGGTATATATACCTGACCACAGTATTCATTTTTCCAATCTTGATTTCTAAGTGAAAAATTTGATACATTTTCTCACATAGGACAAGATGAAATTCTTGATGATCCAGAAGAACCTCTTGACATTGATGAAGACTTTGAAGAGAAGGACAATGAAGACAGTAAGTGCAAACCAATATGGATTCCCAAGTGGGAAGGGCATCAGGAGGATATATATTTGATATCAAACCAGCTCAATTTTGAGGACAAAACAAAAGAATTTCAATCTCCTGAGAATTGGAAACCTATTGTTTTGTCCTCCAAATTGAGCTGCATTCCAACGTGCTGCATCTTTTAGTAGTTCTAGCAATAGTCCAGTATGTAATAGCTCATTTCCAAGATGTCATAAACTTGTGCATGCATCTTAACAAGGCTGTTTGTGAAGATAGGCTTGGCAGCAAGAAATAAAAGTATTCTTGAGAAGTTTTGTCTGTGACAGGAAACTGAACAATATATTATATTGTATAAACAAAACATCAAAGACAAAACATAAATTTTTCAAGAACACTTTTATACTTCACCACCAAGTGTATCTTCATGCATAGCCTAACCATGATACACTTGGTCACGACATCTTCGAAATGAACTATTGATTGACAAGTGATGATGTAATATGTTAGGTGCCGATGAGTCTACCCCTGAAGGTGGTACTGTGATTACCAGTAGTACAGCTGCATTAGAAGCCTTGATCCTGAAACTGCCGACCTGTGTCAACAAGGACATGATAGATGAGGTATTAAACATGTGCTGATCAAAAAGTGAGATCAAATTAAATGAATGAAAATGAAGAAATATTGAAATGAGATTGAGTGAAATAGAACAGTCATGAGACAATATAGTGAAAAGAAATGAAATTGAATAGATTTCTTTAGCTTGGTTTGCCCATTTCAGCCCCCTTGTCATTCCCTAGAGTATTATTTCTTTGTTTAATGGTTGTATATGAGAAAACACATGAATATAGATATAACTCAGACTTGTAATGAATATTATTTTTATCTTGTTGCCTAACTTGGTAGGTTGGTATGGATTTCATGCTGTCATGTAACACCAAAAAGAATCGCAAGAAACTGTGCCGAGCTCTGTTTAATGTTCAAAGGACAAGGTGAATAGGACATTACTTTAATTTAAGATTATCGTATTTTATTTTTTTACATTGTCTTCCTTACTGAGCCTTCATACAATGTGAAGATGTGTTAGCTAATATAAGAAGATCAAAAGCAAAAAGAAACATCAATTTTATTGAACCTTAAGACAACCTCTGGGCTGATCTTAGTCAGGACACGGCTAACTCACAGATCGAACCCTGAAACAACCTCTGGGCTGATCTAGGTCAGGGCATGGCTAACTCACAGATCAAACCCTAAAACAACCTCTGGGCTGATCTAAGTCAGGGCATGGCTATCTCACAGATAGAACCCTGAAACAGCCTCTGGGCTGATCTTAGTCAGGGCACGGCTAACTCACTGATCAAACCCTGAAACAGCCTCTGGGCTGATCAAAGTCAGGACACAGCTAACTCACAGATTGAACCCTGAAACCAACCTCTTGGCTGATCTAAGTCAGGGCACAGCTAACTCACAGATTGAACCCTGAAACAACCTCTGGGCTGCAAAGTCAGGACACAGCTAACTCATGGCTAACTCACAGCTTAATTTGTTGGGTTTTGTGAGAATAGAAAACTGGAGAACCCAGAAAAAAACTTAAATCAAGGGAAAGACCTAACTAACTCTACTCACAAGTGAGTCGTTAGAAGCGAGTGTACTACTGCTACACCACCTTTGATTCCTAATATCAAGTTTGTTACTGTTATTTGGTTTCAGACTTGATCTTCTCCCCATGTACAGTCGTCTGGTAGCTACTCTAGACCAGTGTGTTAATGATATTACACCTGAACTGGTGAGACTGCTGAAAGGAGAGTTCAGGCATCATGTAAGTATTAACGCTAAATATTTTTGAAATATTTGTGTATTTTTATTTATTTATTTATTTATTTATTTATTTATTTATTTATTTATTTATTTATTTATTTATTTATTTATTTATTTATTTATTTATTTATTTATTTTTTTTTTTTTTTTTTTATTTTTTTTTTATTTTTTTATTTACTTATTTATTTTTGTTTTCATTTTAACATTTTTAGACAATATATTTATTTTGTGTATACTGCCGCTATGTTCATGACTGCCCATGCTGTCGCAGCTTCGGGTCGCATTGCAGACTTGGAGAATCGCTGGGTCTGCGGTGCGATTTGGGATGGTGCCGGCGCGTGGTCGTGAGCATGGTGGTAGTATAATACATTTCATAGATAATCATCTTTTACATTTATATTGTATTACAACTTATTGACTGATTTTATATTGTAAATATTGTAATGCGCAAATGAAAATTCGCAAGATTGAGATTTGCGCAATATAAGTTAATAAAATTAATTAAAATTAATTAATAAAATTAACGCCATGAGGATAAGGGGTGGTCACATATGGGGTTATTAACTTTGCTTGTCCAAATTGTCATGTTTTCTTCAGGTGAAGAAGAAAGATCAGATTAATTTGGAGTCCAAAATCAAGACAGTGCGGTTTATTGGTAACTGAAGAAGTTTTTATCATTGATTTATTCATTCATTTGTTTCTTTGTCCATTGAATTGTTCATTCATCCAAACATATATTCATTTGTTCATTCTTCCATCCATTCATCCATTCATCCATTCATCCATTCATCCATTCATTTATTCATTTATTCATTTATTCATTCATTCATTCATTCATTCATTCATTCATTCATTCATTCATTCATTCATTCATTCATTCATTCATTCATTCATTCATTCATTCATTCATTCATTCATTCATTCATTCATTCATTCATTCATTCATTCATTCATTCATTCATTCATTCATTTGTTCATTTGTCCAATAATTCATTTGTTCATTTGTTTGTTCATTCATTCATTTGTTCATTCATTTGTTCATTCATCTATTCATTCATCCATCAATCCATCCATCTATCCATCCATCCATTCATTCTTTCATTCATCCATCCATACATCCATGCATGTATCCATCCATCCATTCATTCATCCAATTAATCATGTTATCATAGCCATCATCATTATTTTCTTTATCATCGTCGTTTTCTTCAGCATCATCATCTTTATCTTTGCCATCATTACCCATCAATCTTCCTCAGCCACCATCACTGCATTCATTTTTATTGTCACTGTCATCATAATCATCACTCATATGATTGCCATCATCTGTTTTGCAGGAGAGATGACTAAATTCAAGACATTTCCTGTAGTAGACACCTTATCTTGTTTAAAGGCAAGTCTTCTTGACCTTGTAACATACATGTATATGACACCCAACTCTATTCTCATGCGTCTGTTCTATCACAGCTGCTGCTAGAGGATTTTACCCATCATTACATTGAGATGGCTTGTAACCTTCTGGAGGTGTGTGGTAGATTCTTGTACCGCTCTCCTAACACGCATATCAGGACCAAGAACTTTCTGGTAAGGAAATTATTTCTCTCCTATGTTACATAGTTCATCCTATCAGGGCTTAGATAACAGCTGCTCCAGTCAAATTTTTGCCTTGCATTATAATGATGTTCATTTGTTTCTCTCTCGTATAACAGGAGTTAATGATGAGAAAGAAAACAGTTCAGAATCTGGACAGTCGTTACCTCTCTCTTGTAGATAATGCCTTCTACTATTGCAATCCTCCTGAGAGGCAAAAGGTAAAATGCAAAACCTGCAGTGCTTGTCTTATGATACGTACATGGGCTCTATTGCAACAAAATTGCAACAGTACTAATCATTGTTGTTTCTATTTTCCAGTATGTAGCCAAGGAGCGTCCTCCAATGCATGAGTATATCCGGAAACTGCTGTACTTGGACCTCTCCAAAACAACCACTGAAAAAGTAAGGAAATAAAGAAGGATGACCAATAGAGGGGTTGTTTTAGCAGCAGTCATGTTGGAGGGCAGGAAGGACTGCCAATAGAAGGGTTTGAGTGGCAGCCATGTTGCTAGCTTTGCTTGAAACTCCTCGTCCCTCCCCCTCCCCCGGTAAATTCACTCACAATAGTGAAAAACTTCTGTAGTTTGTTCCTCAGTTATCTTTAAACTAAATATGATTTCTTGTGTTCACTATAATTTGTAGGTTCTTCGTCAAATGAGAAAGTTGCCGTGGGACAATACTCAGGTATGTTACACTGTATAGTGGCTGTCAGAGGTGCCTTCACATGCTTTCAGGTTGACCCAGTTAAGCTGTGCTACTGGTGTACTACCGTGGTGGTTAGTGATAACAAGTTTTTTCCTGCTTTTTCTTGTCAGATTGCACTGTACGCCATCAAGTGCCTGATTCGTATCTGGAATGTCAAGTACAATAGTATACACTGTGCTGCCAACCTGCTGTCTGGATTAGCATTATATCATGTGAGTAGATCAGCCAATAGTACAATAGTATACACTGTGCTGCCAACCTGCTGTCTGGATTAGCATTATATCATGTGAGTAGATCAGCCAATAGTCTCTTTAACAGTTCCCTGCGCCATCTTGAAAGGTAGTCGGGCCTTAGCATCGTAGCGAGACGAATGGTGAGCTTGCAATGATAGAGAAGTGAATAATTGAGGTGTTAAGAAAGGTATCTATCAATGCAAGCTCACTGTTCGTGTCGCTGCATTGCAAAGGCACGGCTACCTTTCAAGATGGTACAGGGAACTGTGAAGAGGACTATTCACTAAATAACAATGAAGATGTGACCAAATATCACGTGGGTGGCTGGATCAACCAATCATGAAGCAATGTGTGACATAAGAGATGACGTTAAAGCAAATGTGTAATCCTAGAAACTTTGAAATGAATTTTTTTCTTTGTTAAATATTATTTTTAGGAAGAAGTAGGATTATTTGTTGTTGATGGAATTTTGGAGGAAATTCGTCTAGGAATGGAGGTAAGCTGGTGATAGAGCAGGGACGAATTCTCCTTCCCCCCTACCAATCTTCTCCTGTCCTGCCCAGAAATACCGTCTAATATTCGTCCCTGGAGCGAGAGATGAATAATACAAATCTTTACCTCATGAACTTCCCATTTTCCATTCTAATATCTGTCCCTGGAGCGAGAGATAAATAATACAAATCTTTACCTCATGAACTTCCCATTTTCCATTCTAATATCCGTCCCTGGAGCGAGAGATGAATAATACAAATCTTTACCTCATGAACTTCCCATTTTCCATTCTAATATCCGTCCCTGGAGCAAGAGATGAATAATACAAATCTTTACCTCATGAACTTCCCATTTTCCATTCTAATATCTGTCCCTGGAGCGAGAGATAAATAATACAAATCTTTACCTCATGAACTTCCCATTTTCCATTCTAATATCCGTCCCTGGAGCGAGAGATGAATAATACAAATCTTTACCTCATGAACTTCCCATTTTCCATTCTAATATCCGTCCCTGGAGCGAGAGATGAATAATACAAATCTTTACCTCATGAACTTCCCATTTTCCATTCTAATATCTGTCCCTGGAGCGAGAGATAAATAATACAAATCTTTACCTCATGAACTTCCCATTTTCCATTCTAATATCCGTCCCTGGAGCGAGAGATGAATAATACAAATCTTTACCTCATGAACTTCCCATTTTCCAATCTAATATCCGTCCCTGGAGCGAGAGATGAATAATACAAATCTTTACCTCATGAACTTCCCATTTTCCAATCTAATATCTGTCCCTGGAGCGAGAGATGAATAATACAAATCTTTACCTCATGAACTTCCCATTTTCCAATCTAATATCCGTCCCTGGAGCGAGAGATGAATAATACAAATCTTTACCTCATGAACTTCCCATTTTCCAATCTAATATCTGTCCCTGGAGCGAGAGATGAATAATACAAATCTTTACCTCATGAACTTCCCATTTTCCAATCTAATATCCGTCCCTGGAGCGAGAGATGAATAATACAAATCTTTACCTCATGAACTTCCCATTTTCCATTCTAATATCTGTCCCTGGAGCGAGAGATAAATAATACAAATCTTTACCTCATGAACTTCCCATTTTCCAATCTAATATCTGTCCCTGGAGCGAGAGATGAATAATACAAATCTTTACCTCATGAACTTCCCATTTTCCATTCTAATATCTGTCCCTGGAGCAAGAGATGAATTGAATGAAGCACATGTTTACATCACGTTTGTTTCATTTTCACACATGCAGGTAAACCACCCGAAGCTAAACCAACGTCGACTGTGCTGCGTCAAGTACCTTGGAGAGATGTTCAACTATCGTTTAGTGGAGACCAACGTTATCTTCAACACACTCTACTCCTTTATAACTTTTGGCAACACAGAAGATGGTAAATTATTCTTATTTTTTTTTTTTTTTAATTATGTGCTGGGCTACCGAAAAGGAATGTCCATTTTTTCCATTCCTCACCCTGTGGATTTCACTTTAACTTTTAAGCAACCCCTCCGTGCAATGGTCAATTTTGGAAACACACCCCTTTCCATATTTTAAATTTCCATCTCCCCCTCCCCCAACACACATGCAAACAATGTAAAAAATTTCCAGCCAAAAACTCTGGAAAAACAAACTTGCTAGAATTATACAAGAGAGTCGTTTGCAAAGATTTTTCCAGTCAAAAAAAAAAGGTTCGGAAAAAAGTTTGGCGTTGTTTGGATGCACTATCACATACCTAGATATAATTTTTCGTAAAATAAGTGCCCAGTGTTGTAAGTGAAAAATGTTTTCAGTTGGTCAGGGAAAAGTCAGGGAATGTTATTTTTCCAGATGAGTGAGAACTCCAACACACATTCTTATGACATGTTACCTACTACTCCATAGACCTTTTCTGAGATATCAAACATGATGCATTGTGGTGTATCTTGGGTACAAACATATTTTGTTCATCATGCTTTATATGGTGTTGTTTGTACCCAAGCTAGACCACAATGCATCATGTTTATCAAACTCAGTAAACGCCTATATCCTTTCTTCTGATGTATGTATGACCAGGTTCTCCATCTGAGCTTGATCCCGCAAGCCATCTGTTCCGTATTCGTATGGTGTGCACACTGCTCGATACTTGTGGTCAGTACTTTGACCATGGCAGTTCTAAGCGCAAACTGGACTACTTCCTGGTTTACTTTCAGGTAAGTCTAAAACTGATTCTATTGTTACCATGGCAACGTCTGTCTTGATGGTTGATTAGGTTGCTCAGTTGTGTAATATGTGATGGGATCAAAGGTCGTTTGGCGGTAGTACACTCGCCTCACTACTCTGGGGTCTCGTGTTTGATTTCCAGACTCGGTATCACATGTGATTTGAATTTGTGAGATCTTTCCCTGATTCAAGGGTTTTTCTCCAGCTTCTTCGGTTTTCCTCCCTTCACAATAAGCTAGATTCTATTTTCGATCTGTGAGTTAGCCGTGCCAGAGGTTGTTTCAGGGTTCGATCTGTGAGTTAGCCATGCCCTGACTTAGATCAGCCCAGAGGCTGCTTCAGGGTTCGATCTGTGAGTTAGCCATGCCCTGACTTAGATCAGCCCAGAGCTTGCTTCAGGGTTCGATCTGTGAGTTAGCCATGCCCTGACTTAGATCAACCCAGAGGTTGTTTCAGGGTTCAATCTGTGAGTTAGCCATGCCAGAGGTTGATTCAGGGTTCGATAAAATTTTAATAAGAACTTGTTTATTATTGCTTTACAGTTGTACATAATGCGCAAGAAGGCTTGCCCAGAATGGAATGATTGTCACCCATTCCCAAGAGACTTGGATTATATGGTTGCAGATACCCTGGAGCTACTCCGACCGAAACTACGCCCTTTGTCCACGCTAGAAGAAGCAATAGAGAAAGTCGAACAGATTCAGAAAGATCATCAAGAACAACTGGGTAAACTTATAGCAAAACAACTACAACTTAAAGGAAAGAGAAGGGAAGAAAAAATGGGAAGAAAGAAGTAGAAAGAAGAGGAGAGAAAAAGACAAGGAAGAGAAGGGAAAGGGAAGGGAAGGGAAGGAATGGGTGCATGATAAAAAAAAAGTCAGGAAAAAGGATAAGAAAAGAAAGGGAAAAGGGGATGGAGAAAATGGGAAGAAAAGAGTTTTACAAAAGAAGATTTTAATACCCATTAGCATTCTATATTTTCTGTGCTAGCTTATAGGTATTTCTTTTTGCCCTTTGCCTTTCAATATTCTTTTTCTTCTGGTTCTCCGGTTCTCCCCCCTCAGCAAAAATCCACTTCCAGATTCCAATTGGAATCCAGTGGAAGAAGAGTTACTCTGTTCCCATTTTTTGTATAATAGAGTTGTTTGTTGGTCTTCTCCTGTGGTATGAGGGGTTTTCTCTCGGTTCTCTGGTTTTCCTCCTTCCTTTTTATATTTATTTTATTTCCTACTTTTACATATTCAACACTTGTTAGCAATAGAAAACAAATTTATTTATTTAATAATAAATGATAAATAAAATAAATGAGAATTAACAGTGGAATCCAATGAGTGGCTCTTCCTCCACTGCATTCCAATTGGAATTTAGAAGTTGATTTTTGAGGAGGAAGGAAAAACCGGAGAACCCCGAAAAACCCTCAAAGCACAGGAGAGAACCAACAAACAACTCTACTCACATACGACACCGAGCCCAGAGAGGCTCGAACTCGGGTCGCCTTGGTGACCTTGGTCCCAGTGCTTATACAGCTATCAAATACTTTCTGTGTAACTCAAATCTTCTATATTTTTACGCAGAGAAAGTATTACCGAGTGACAGCCAAGAGCCAGAGAGTGATAACCAAGATAACCTTCCATCCAACCCCATTCCCGTGCCCGGGGTAGCAAAGGTTGCAGGAACATCAAACTCTTTGGACAGTTCACCATGTCAGTCCCCGATGTTACGCGAAGATTATGAACCCAGTGAATCTGGAGACAGTGAGCAGGATGTGGAAGAGCGTGACAACATGGAGGAAGTGGATGATCTGGATGAGTATGAAGTGATAGAGATGGATGATGACGATGATGATGATGAAAACATGTCCAAGGTAAGGTTTAGTAGACTCATGGGTGATAGAGCCGGCAACATGGAGGAAGAAGATGTTGTTGATGATGATGATGAAGATGATGATGATGATGATGATGATGATGATGATGATGATGATGATGATGATGATGATGATGATGATGATGATGATGATGATGATGATGATGATGATGATGATGATGATGAGGACGACGATGATGATGATGAAAACATGTCCAAGGTAACATGGAGGAAGAAGATGTTATTGATAATGATGAGGAGGATAATGATGATGATTGATGATGATGATGATCCGGTTGATGATGATTGAAGATGATAATAATAGGGATAGTGATTATGAAGATGATGATCAGGTTGATGATGGGGATCAGGTTGATGATTATAATAATGATGAGGTTGATGATGATTGATGGTTGATAATGATAACGATGATGATGGATGGTGATGATGATGATGATAATGTTAATGATGATAACGATGATGATAACGATGATGATGGATGATGGTGATGATGGTGATGATGATGTTAATGATGATAACGATGATGATAACGATGATGATGGATGATGGTGATGATGGTGATGATGATGATGATAATGTTAATGATGATAACGATGATGATAACGCTGATGATATCGATGATGATTGATGGTGATGATGATAATGATGATAATGTTAATAATGATAACGATGATTATAGTGATGGATGTCCAAATAAGGTTTATTATATTTACCATTGATGCAGCTCAGTCCAGTTTAGTTTCTAGCTGTTGTCTACCGTCATTTTTAGTTATAATGTTGCTAACTGTTCTTCTATTTCTACTCGTTAGGTCAAGGTTTTCAGCCCACCTAAACCTGAGCCCACTGCAGAAGACCTGGACTTCGAGAACAGGTTTGAACGACTGATGATTGATGATCTTCAGTATCGACGCGGTGAAAGTCTCAAGGTAAATCACGTTACTTTTGGACATGGTGTAAAATTTTCCCGAACAAAAATGATAAGCAAATAAATAAAGGGGAAAGGGGAGGAACGACGGGTAGAAGAATGGATAGGTGAAGAATGAACAAATTGTGGAGTATTCTTAAAGGCCGATTTACACGGTACAACTTGTCGCGCGCGACTTGACGTATACGGCGAAATGAGCTCAAAATCGTGTTGTGTGAATGGTCCTACGACAGACTACGCTCGTGGTTCCACTTGAGTTTGAATCATTTTTGACGTCATTTTCATTGTCGATTACAGCACAGACGCATAGAAAAGTACCTTCGATTTGTTAAATCGAAAAATTGTGATTCAGCTGATGAACATTCCGCACGAGACAGGAAATGACGTCAAGTGAAACCCAACTATAGGCACTTTACCTTTACCTTTAAGATAATTACAAGATTCGAATTTATGCGCATTTTTTTCAAGGTCCTGTCAAACGATGCATCTGTAAATCTTGTCAACAGCGTTCCTAGGCTAGACAATTTTAGACCTAATGAGAGCGCTTGTAATAATTTATATTCTGCTGAATCGAATACATGTATTACACCACAGGTCCCAAACCTGGACATAGCAGTACCCATGCACCTCAAAGGACAAGGACGAAAAAGCGCGCCATCTCCTAAAGAAGACGAAAGCGTTAACTTTGTACTGATGTTACGTAAGGGGAACAAGCAACAGTTTAAGGACTTTGAGGTACCTATCTCGTCCAACCTAGCGTCTACTGTCAGGCAGAAACAAGAAGCAGAACAGGCGGAACAAGAGGAACTCAAGCGGTTGGTGTTGGACTACAACCAAAGACAAGAAGAGGAGAACTACAATGGTACAGAAAGCCTTTCCTATTTTCTTGCTTTTCCTAGGATTTTCTCTTTTTCTTTCTTTTCTGTTTTTTCTTCTTTCCTTTTCTTCCTTTTCAGTCCTTTTTTATATTTTTTGTTATACTTTCTTCACCTCACTTTTCTATTTTTCTTTTGTTTTTATTTCTTTCTTTTCAGTTTCTTAACAACCTAACATTCTTAACATTTTTCCATATTTTCATTCCCATTCATTTCTCATTCATTCTCTGCCTTTGTCCTTCCCCTAGTTGACCTTTCTTTCCTTTCTTTCCTTTCTTTCCTTTCTTTCCTTTCTTTCCTTTTAACGTTTTTTAATTCTTGTTATCTTCTCCACAGAAATCATGTCACAGCAGCGTCAGGGGGGTGAGTTTAGTGGTCGTGGTCAGTACCATCGCCAAAAGAAGCGTCCCCCTCCCTCCTATAATGGTAGTACGGATACAGCTGGAGGAATGTTCCCCAACATGACAAGGTATGGGGAGAAAATCAGTTACGAAAATCGACCTTTTCGCCTTGGGCGTAATGTTTTCCCATTTTAGACCACACGTCATTTTATTATAAATATGATTCTCGTGCGCAACTGTTAAACAAAGAAATGATACTCTAGGGAATGACACGTGATAAGCTATTCAACATCTGTATGATGATGACAGTGGAATGCATAATGCTGTTTTTCCTTTATTTCTCTCATTTTCGTGGGTGGCACTGCTACGGCACTGTCTCCCCTGTGTAGTTCACGCCTAAAATATCGTTTTTATCCTTCCCAAAGGAAACGTTGATGTGCCAGTAATCTTGGTGTACCTCCGCTACACCTAACACTTCACAGATTACTCTAATCCTCAACCTCCCAGCTGCCTATGATCCATGGTTATCGTCGCAGAGGGCAACTCAACGAGCTGACCCTGCCACGCCCAACACCTGAGACGTTTTGAAGGAACGTTTTTAAACCGTAGTTTGTTTACGTTACGATCAAACTAGGGATGGTTTTAAAGGCTTATGGCCTAGATTGTTTAAACGATATATTAGTACGATGCATGAGAGGGTATCTTCTATGCTCTTTTATTCTGTCATTATTATTAATATTAATAATCTCTTTGCTGTTCTTGCTGTTTAGTACGTACAGTAGAACCTCTATTAAGCGGCCACCTATCAAGCAGCCAACCTCTATTTAGCGGCCAGTTGTCAAAGTCCCAAAGAGTTTTTTTTGCAGTAACTTATATCTCTGTTAAGCAGCCAACCTCTATTTAGCGACCAGTTGTCAAAGTCCCAAAAAAAGTTTTTGCAGTAACTTATACCTCTATTAAGCAGCCAACCTCTATTTAGCGACCAGTTGTCAAAGTCCCAAAGAGGGTTTTTGCAGCCAATTTATACCTCTATTAAGCAGCCAACCTCTATTTATCGACCAGTTGTCAAAGTCCCAAAGAGTTTTTTTGTAGTAATTTATACCTCTATTAAGCAGCCAACCTCTATTTAGCGACCAGTTGTCAAAGTCCCAAAGAAAGTTTTTGCAGCCAATTTATACCTCTATTAAGCGACCAACCTCTATTTAGCGGCCAGTTGTCAAAGTCCCAAAGAGGGTTTTTGCAGTAACTTATACCTCTATTTAGCGACCAACCTCTATTTAGCGGCCAGTTGTCAAAGTCCCAAAAAAGTTTTTGCAGTAACTTATACCTCTATTAAGCAGCCAACCTCTATTTAGCGACCAGTTGTCAAAGTCCCAAAAAACGTTTTTGCAGTAACTTATACCTCTATTAAGCAGCCAACCTCTATTTAGCGACCAGTTGTCAAAGTCCCAAAGAAAGTTTTTGCCGCCAATTTATACCTCTATTAAGCGACCAACCTCTATTTAGCGGCCAGTTGTCAAAGTCCCAAAGAGGGTTTTTGCACACTTATACCTCTATCAAGACAAGCGCCATGATTTTGATTTTCTATTTAGTGACCAGTTGTCAAAGTCCCAAAAAAATATTTTGCAATAACTTATACCTCTATTAAGTTGCCAACCCCTATTTAGCGACCAATTGATAATTCCCTAAGGTGGCCGCTCAAAAGAGGTTCTACTATATTTCCATTGCAAGCGAGCTGGCTGAATCAAGTAATATTAACATCGGGAAACTACTTTAAGTGAGCTCGATTTGTTTGGTCCTGGTTTTCTTTGACCATCTTTTCCCATGCCATTCCATTTTGTGCTTTTCTTTCCAATACTTATCTTTTCTTCCATCCTATTCTATTCTTATTCTAGGTTTGGTGGGAAATTTTCCCATTTTCTTATTTTCGGTCATTCACTTCCATTTCACTTTTCTTGCATGCCTTTCTTTCACTTCTAATCACACGAACTGTAATCAAACGTATTAACGCACGATAGAATGTTATTATTATCTATCTGTGATAGTCATTGTACTGGATTGTTGTACCTCCCCTCTACCAACAGATCCCTTGCACTTGACGTCAAAGCAGCTCAATTTGGAGGAAAAAACATGAATTTCAATCTCCTGAGAATTGCAACCTATTGTTTTCTCCTCCAAATTGAGCTGCATTCCAACTTGCAGCAAGTTGTCTATTCTATTTGATTAGACGACTGTACGATAACATAGACAAATATGACGATAATTCTCTACGAGTACGCAGCGACTGCCGCAGGATTAGAATCCCTTTACCACTGCTCTTTTCTGCGAAGACGAATACAGTTGCTTGATCACCAACTGGAAACAACCAAGACGTTTACGATTTAGTTACTAAAGAGGAGGGGGTGCAACAATTGTATGTCAATAAAGCCTGCTATGTTATACTCAGACACCTTATATTATCATAGTATTTCAGTTGCTTTTAGTCACTAATGTTGAAAAATCGGCGATCAATATGATCAACTTAAGCTGATATTAAACAACACAGTTTAAACAAACTGTAGCTAAACAACTAGTCTTGTGTTTTGTTTTTGTATTGATCTTGGACATCATTCCCAGAAAGAGTAGTCAATATGAGTAAGTTGTCTCTACAGAATTTTTACACTGATTTTGAACTTCAGTCTAACATAAGTAGCCCGAGTAAAGCGACTCCACTTTTTAACGTCATGTTTCAAAAGCCTCAAAAAATCGATTTTGAATTTCTGTCCTACATCAGTAGCCCGAGTAAAGGCCTTGGTATTCTTATTTGCTCATAACGGTCATGTTTCAAAAAATTCCCAAAAAAACCTGGATTTGAAATTTCAGTCGGGCATCAGTGGCCTGAGTAAAAGTTGTCTTACCTTTTATCTTTACCGGTCACGGGATATCTCAAAAAAATCCCAGAAACGTTTGAATTCCAGTCTTACATCAGTAGCCCGATTAAAGGGCTCCCCGTCAAGAAATCCCAAGAACATTAGATTTTTAGTTCCAGTCTGACATTAGCAGCCCGAGTAATGCTCCACTGTTGATACTCTAATGAATGAGAAGTAACCGTGTTTACATCCGGACTGTCTACAGGAGCAGGAAGCGCTAAAGATGAAACCAATTTCCTTGACACTTTGTAAAATCTTTATTTTTTTGCCTCACAAAAAATATTTCAAAAACAGCCGGATTTTACCTGACTAATTTAATCCTGAGATAACATTTTCGTCAACTAGTTTGTTATTGGTCTAGTCTTCATTCGATTAGGTTTTACTGAGCTGAATTAAATAAATCAAATAGTTAAAACAATATGTATCAGTGAAAAAATATTTCTAGTGTCATTAGTTTTTTCTCGTCACTCAATAAGAAAAAAAATTACTTAATTATTTTGCGCGCGTGAGTTACCAATATCAATTTGGGCCAATTTTAACAAAATTGCATGTCCAATTAAACCACAAATTTATTATTCATATTAATAATATCAAATTATTTCCGCTTATTAGTAGAATGAAATTATCCGTGCACCAATTTTCTTCTAAGTATTGCGTCTAATTGTAAAATTTAATTTTGCTCAGAACTGGCAAATTTATTGTCTAATTGGTGAGCAATCGGTGCGTAGAATCCAATCGGTTCTCCAATAGTTTAATTTTTTGTTCAAATGAATTCATTATTCCTCTTGGTTATTTAGCATCTCAAATGGTTGTACAGTTTCTTGTTTCTTTATATGTTACATTTTGGCTCTTTACGATTATCTTGGCTTCTCAATCTCTTAATTCTTAGTAGTTAGTGTTACGTTTATGTAAATAATTTGTTTTCGCGAGTTCACAACAAAAACAAACCTTCACGCATTATTGAAAACTGTAAAGCGATTTCGCCTTTCAGAAGAATTGTTTCTCTAAATTCTTCGTTCCTAACCAAAAACGTTTTTGTCTTCTTCATTGTGGAACAGAATCCTGCT
The DNA here is from genome assembly GCA_023349425.1 of Anthopleura sola. NCBI lineage: Eukaryota > Metazoa > Cnidaria > Anthozoa > Actiniaria > Actiniidae > Anthopleura > Anthopleura sola. The sequence continues at coordinate 2,640,390 of JALHLI010000006.1, read as the reverse complement.
GTCTTTAGCTATTATTTCAAGAAATGTTTATCTAAAAACGAAGGGCAAAGAGTTCAAATCAGCTGCCGTCCCTTTTTACTATGACTAAACAAACAACCACTTCTTGCTTTTCTTGTAAACACTTTTATATGAAAAACAAATTAACATTCATTCCGTAAAATTGCACGGTTTAGTCGGAAAATTGCTGAAACTGGAGATACAATTAATTGCTCAGTAAGAAACTACTCAACAAACTAGAAAATGAATTGAAGGTTGAAATTAGAAAAGCTTTTTGCACTGTGCTGTTTTGTCGTCAGTATTGTAATTATATAAGACAAAGTGATCTCTTCCGACCTTCAATGTCAGGGACACAAGAGAACAGCTGCTCAAGTTCAATCAAAATTTTCTTTTTTAACCAAAACTGTTGACTTGTTGAGCAAACAGCGCCTTTCACCGCCAAGACGGGCTTATTTTACGGGGAATTGCTTCGTTTTAAACAGAGAGGAGTAGAAAAACTACTCGTGCAATTAACATCTTTCACCGTCGTAGGATTTCAATACTAGCGTGCTAATACAAATGTATTGAGTTCTTGTTGGAGTTTTGAGAAAGTACATAAAGTGTTGCATTGAGAAGCAAGAGTTTAAACAGTTTTACTTCAAAAGCATTAAATATGGCTGATGCAGAAACCCAGTACAATAGTTGGACGGAGAAACAGCTCCACAACAGTCACCTTTGGACCATTGGTCTCGTCATTACCGCGGTTCTAACTGTCGTACCAAACTTTCTCGTCATTTACGCGGTAATCAAGGATCCCAACCGCAACTTGCGCAACTCGCCATCCAACCTACTCATCGCCAGTCAATCCATGGCGGATTTTTTTGTTGGGGCTGTACAAGAAATGATTTGTATTTGGTGGTTCTGGACGTTTGATCCGAACGCCGTTCGAGTCATTGAGATGACTAGCTCAGTGTTTATGGTCGCATCGATATTACATGTGCTGGCACTGGGTTACGACCGCTATGTGGCGGTGGTTACTCCTTTACAGTACACGGCTCGCATGACTATCAAACGTACCTACATCAGCAGCGCGGTCATCTGGACCTACAGTCTGCTCTACATGGCCATCAGAACCATCCTCCAAGATGTCTTTCGTCAGAAAAGAGCAGTTACTATTCTTACAGGTCTAAATACTGTTTTCCCTGCTTTCGTTGGTGTAATCATCTACGTCATGTTATACCACTTTATGCGTAAGTACAGGAACAGAGCTCATAAGTTAGACGCATCAGGGCGCGCGGTTATGCAGGCTTACATGAGACACAAAAAAATGACCTATGTGTTGACGGTTGCTTTCCTTTTATTTCTGTTCTGCCTGACACCCTGGTTCGTATTTTACCAGGTTATTGACTCTTGTCCTAACTGTGAGCATAATAAAGACGTGGAGATGTATCTGTTCGTCGCGTTTTTCTATCTCTTCATGTTCAAATCTCTGCTCAATCCATTTCTCTACGCCTGGAGATTGAGCAAGTACAGGAATGCTATCAGCCGTATTGTTCCATGTTGTAGGATACCAAGGAGAATAGCTTCTGATAGTGAGGGTTCTTCGGCAGCACGGAATCCAAGCTTCATGCGCAGTGTCAAAAGAGAGATGTAGAACAATAGACGTTATTTACTTTGGCACACAACGTACAAAGCCTTCTTGACGGAGCCCTCGAAGAGAAACATTTATCATCTAATGATCTAAAGACAATATATTAGATCAAAATAATCAACAAGGTCTAAGAAAGTAAGTCGATTGAACCTTGATATACCTAGGGATAGTGATCAGATAGCATATGGTAGAAGTTCGGGAGACAAGATAAAATCGGTATCATTGTATGAAGGAAGTGTTAGATTATTAAATAATTAATAAATGATAGAGATCAGCTTTATAGCATTGATAAAAACTTCATTCCATTATGGAAGAGACATTCTTGGTATTTTCCCCGATTCAAAAAACCATTGGTACATGTACCTTTCTCGTACGCCGTTTTCAAAAAGGGTCATTTTGGGTGGTTTTTGGACAAAAAGCACGGACTATTGCCCATGGTTTTGATGGATTTTCGGTGTTTTTCACACATTTCTTTCATTTTCCAAAGAATTTTATCATTTTGAAAAAGTTATTTTATGGTGGTTTTTGGACAAAATGCAATGAGTATAGCCCATGGTTTTAAACGATTTTCGGTGTTTTTCACAACTTTTTTCATTTGACCAGACATTATATTATTTTCAAAAAGGGTCATTTTGGGTGGTTTTTGGACAAAAAGCATGGACTATTGCCCAGGGTTTCGATGGATTTTCGGTGTTTTTCACCCTTTTTTTCATTTGATCACAAATTATATTATTTTCAAAAAGGGTCATTTCGGGTGCTTTTTGGATAAAAAAGCATTAACTATAGCCCATGGTTTTGATGGATTTTCGGTGTTTTTCACACCTTTTTTCATTTTCAAAAATTTTTTATCAGTTTCAAAAAGAGAGTTTTTTGGACAAAAAGCATGGACTATAGCCCATGGTTTTGATGGATGTCGGTGTTTTTCACACCTTTTTTCATTTTCAAAAATTTTTTATCAGTTTCAAAAAGAGAGTTTTTTGGACAAAAAGCATGGACTATAGCCCATGGTTTTGATGGATGTCGGTGTTTTTCACACCTTTTTTCATTTTCCAAAAAAATTTACTATTTTTAAAAAGGGTCATTTTTGACTAAAAAGCATGGACTATAGCCTATGGTTTTGATTGATTTTCGTTGTTTTTCACACCTTTTTTCATTTTCCAAAAAAATTTACTATTTTTAAAAAGGGTCATTTTTGACTAAAAAACATGGACTATAGCCTATGGTTTTGATTGATTTTCGTTGTTTTTCACACCTTTTTTCATTTTTCAAAAAAATTTTCATTTTCAAAATGGGTGGTTTTTCGACAAAAAACATGGAGTATAGCCCATGGTTTTGATGGATTTTCCGTGTTTTTCACACCTTTTTTCACTTTCAAAAAGTTTTTATCATTTTCGAAAAAAGTCATTTTGGGTGCTTTTTGGACAAAAAGCATGGACTATAGCCTATGGTTTTGATTGATTTTCGTTGTTTTTCACACCTTTTTTATTTTCCAAAAAAAAATTACCATTGTTAAAAAGGGTGGTTTTTGGCTAAAAAGCATGGACTATAGCCTATGGTTTTCATTGATTTTCGTTGTTTTTCACACCTTTTTTATTTTCCAAAAAAAAAATTACCATTTTTAAAAAGGGTGGTTTTTGGCTAAAAAGCATGGACTATAGCCTATGGTTTTGATTGATTTTCGTTGTTTTTCACACCTTTTTTCAGTTTCAAAAATTTTTTATCATTTTCAAAAAAAATTATTTTGGGTGCTTTTTGGACAAAAAGCATGGACTATAGCCCATGGTTTTGATGGATTTTCGGTGTTTTTCACACCTTTTTTCAGTTTCAAAAATTTTTTATCATTTTCAAAAAAAATTATTTTGGGTGCTTTTTGGACAAAAAGCATGGACTATAGCCCATGGTTTTGATGGATTTTCGGTGTTTTTCACACCTTTTTTCAGTTTCAAAAATTTTTTATCATTTTCAAAAAAAAGTCATTTTGGGTGCTTTTTGGACAAAAAGCATGGACTATAGCCCATGGTTTTGATGGATTTTCGGTGTTTTTCACACCTTTTTTCATTTTCAAAAATTTTTTTATCAGTTTCAAAAACGGTGGTTTTTGGACAAAAAGCATGGACTATACCCTATGCTTTTGATTGATTTTCGTTGTTTTTCACACCTTTTTTCATTTTTCAAAAAACTTTTCATTTTGAGAATGGGTGGTTTTTGGACAAAAAGCATGGACTATAGCCTATGGTTTTGATTGATTTTCGTTGTTTTTCACACCTTTTTTTTTTTCCAAAAAAAAATTACCATTTTTAAAAAGGGTGCTTTTTGGCTGAAAAGCATGGACTATAGCCTATGGTTTTGATTGATTTTCGTTGTTTTTCACACCTTTTTTCAGTTTCCAAAAATTTTGATCATTTTCAAAAAAAAGTCATTTTGGGTGCTTTTTGGACAAAAAGCATGGACTATAGCCCATGGTTTTGATGGATTTTCGGTGTTTTTCATATCCATTTTCATTTTCAAAATTTTTTTATCAGTTTCAAAAAGGGTGTTTTTGGGACAAAAAGCATGGACTATAGCCCATGGTTTTGATGGGTTTTCGGTGTTTTTCACACCTTTTTTCATTTTCAAAATTTTTCATCAGTTTCAAAAAGAGAGTTTTTTGGACAAAAAGCATGGACTATAGCCCATGGTTTTGATGGATGTCGGTGTTTTTCACACCTTTTTTCATTTTCCAAAAAAATTTACTATTTTTAAAAAGGGTCATTTTTGACTAAAAAGCATGGACTATAGCCTATGGTTTTGATTGATTTTCGTTGTTTTTCACACCTTTTTTCATTTTTCAAAAAAATTTTCATTTTCAAAATGGGTGGTTTTTCGACAAAAAACATGGACTATAGCCCATGGTTTTGATGGATTTTCGGTGTTTTTCACACCTTTTTTCATTTTCAAAAATTTTTTTATCAGTTTCAAAAACGGTTTTTTTGGACAAAAAGCATGGACTATACCCTATGCTTTTGATTGATTTTCGTTGTTTTTCACACCTTTTTTCCTTTTTCAAAAAACTTTTCATTTTGAGAATGGGTGGTTTTTGGACAAAAAGCATGGACTATAGCCTATGGTTTTGATTGATTTTCGTTGTTTTTCACATCTTTTTTTTTTTTCCAAAATAAAATTACCATTTTTAAAAAGGGTGGTTTTTGGCTGATAAGCATGGACTATAGCCTATGGTTTTGATTGATTTTCGTTGTTTTTCACACCTTTTTTCATTTTTCAAAAAACTTTTCATTTTGAGAATGGGTGGTTTTTGGACAAAAAGCATGGACTATAGCCTATGGTTTTGATTGATTTTCGTTGTTTTTCACATCTTTTTTTTTTTTCCAAAATAAAATTACCATTTTTAAAAAGGGTGGTTTTTGGCTGAAAAGCATGGACTATAGCCTATGGTTTTGATTGATTTTCGTTGTTTTTCACACCTTTTTTCAGTTTCAAAAAATTTTTATCATTTTCAAAAAAAAGTCATTTTGGGTGCTTTTTGGACAAAAAGCATGGACTATAGCCCATGGTTTTGATGGATTTTCGGTGTTTTTCATACCCATTTTCATTTTCAAAATTTTTTTATCAGTTTCAAAAAGGGTGTTTTTGGGACAAAAAGCATGGACTATAGCCCATGGTTTTGATGGATTTTCGGTGTTTTTCACACCTTTTTCCATTTTCAAATTTTTTTTATCAGTTTCAAAAAGGGTGTTTTTGGGACAAAAAGCATGGACTATAGCCCATGGTTTTGATAAGTTTTCGGTGTTTTTCACACCTTTTTTCATTTTTCAAAAAACTTTTCATTTTGAGAATGGGTGGTTTTTGGACAAAAAGCATGGACTATAGCCCATGGTTTTGATGGATTTTCGGTGTTTTTCACACCTTTTTTCAGTTTCAAAAATTTTTTCTCATTTTCAAAAAAAGTCATTTTGGGTTGTTTTTGGACAAAAAGCATGGACTATAGCCTATGGTTTTGATTGATTTTCGTTGTTTTTCACACCTTTTTTTTTTCCAAAAAAAATTACCATTTTTAAAAAGGGTGCTTTTTGGCTAAAAAGCATGGACTATAGCCCATGGTTTTGATGGATTTTCGGTGTTTTTCATATCCATTTTCATTTTCAAAATTTTTTTATCAGTTTCAAAAAGGGTGTTTTTGGGACAAAAAGCATGGACTATAGCCCATGGTTTTGATGGATTTTCGGTGTTTTTCACACCTTTTTTCAGTTTCAAAAAATTTTTATCATTTTCAAAAAAAAGTCATTTTGGGTGCTTTTTGGACAAAAAGCATGGACTATAGCCCATGGTTTTGATGGATTTTCGGTGTTTTTCACACCTTTTTTCAGTTTCAAAAAATTTTTATCATTTTCAAAAAAAAGTCATTTTGGGTGCTTTTTGGACAAAAAGCATGGACTATAGCCCATGGTTTTGATGGATTTTCGGTGTTTTTCACACCTTTTTTCATTTTCAAAAATTTTTTATCAGTTTCAAAAAGAGAGTTTTTTGGACAAAAAGCATGGACTATAGCCCATGGTTTTGATGGATGTCGGTGTTTTTCACACCTTTTTTCATTTTCAAAATTTTTTTATCAGTTTCAAAAAGAGAGTTTTTTGGACAAAAAGCATGGACTATAGCCCATGGTTTTGATGGATGTCGGTGTTTTTCACACCTTTTTTCATTTTCCAAAAAAATTTACTATTTTTAAAAAGGGTCATTTTTGACTTAAAAGCATGGACTATAGCCTATGGTTTTGATTGATTTTCGTTGTTTTTCACACCTTTTTTCATTTTCCAAAAAAATTTACTATTTTTAAAAAGGGTCATTTTTGACTAAAAAGCATGGACTATAGCCTATGGTTTTGATTGATTTTCGTTGTTTTTCACACCTTTTTTCATTTTTCAAAAAAATTTTCATTTTCAAAATGGGTGGTTTTTCGACAAAAAACATGGAGTATAGCCCATGGTTTTGATGGATTTTCCGTGTTTTTCACACCTTTTTTCACTTTCAAAAAGTTTTTATCATTTTCGAAAAAAGTCATTTTGGGTGCTTTTTGGACAAAAAGCATGGACTATAGCCTATGGTTTTTATTGATTTTCGTTGTTTTTCACACCTTTTTTATTTTCCAAAAAAAAATTACCATTGTTAAAAAGGGTGGTTTTTGGCTAAAAAGCATGGACTATAGCCTATGGTTTTCATTGATTTTCGTTGTTTTTCACACCTTTTTTATTTTCCAAAAAAAAATTACCATTTTTAAAAAGGGTGGTTTTTGGCTAAAAAGCATGGACTATAGCCTATGGTTTTGATTGATTTTCGTTGTTTTTCACACCTTTTTTCAGTTTCAAATATTTTTTATCATTTTCAAAAAGAAAATTATTTTGGGTGCTTTTTGGACAAAAAGCATGGACTATAGCCCATGGTTTTGATGGATTTTCGGTGTTTTTCACACCTTTTTTCAGTTTCAAAAATTTTTTATCATTTTCAAAAAAAATTATTTTGGGTGCTTTTTGGACAAAAAGCATGGACTATAGCCCATGGTTTTGATGGATTTTCGGTGTTTTTCACACCTTTTTTCAGTTTCAAAAATTTTTTATCATTTTCAAAAAAAAGTCATTTTGGGTGCTTTTTGGACAAAAAGCATGGACTATAGCCCATGGTTTTGATGGATTTTCGGTGTTTTTCACACCTTTTTTCAGTTTCAAAAATTTTTTATCATTTTCAAAAAAAAGTCATTTTGGGTGCTTTTTGGACAAAAAGCATGGACTATAGCCCATGGTTTTGATGGATTTTCGGTGTTTTTCACACCTTTTTTCATTTTCAAAAATTTTTTTATCAGTTTCAAAAACGGTGGTTTTTGGACAAAAAGCATGGACTATACCCTATGCTTTTGATTGATTTTCGTTGTTTTTCACACCTTTTTTCATTTTTCAAAAAACTTTTCATTTTGAGAATGGGTGGTTTTTGGACAAAAAGCATGGACTATAGCCTATGGTTTTGATTGATTTTCGTTGTTTTTCACACCTTTTTTTTTTTCCAAAAAAAAATTACCATTTTTAAAAAGGGTGCTTTTTGGCTGAAAAGCATGGACTATAGCCTATGGTTTTGATTGATTTTCGTTGTTTTTCACACCTTTTTTCAGTTTCCAAAAATTTTGATCATTTTCAAAAAAAAGTCATTTTGGGTGCTTTTTGGACAAAAAGCATGGACTATAGCCCATGGTTTTGATGGATTTTCGGTGTTTTTCATATCCATTTTCATTTTCAAAATTTTTTTATCAGTTTCAAAAAGGGTGTTTTTGGGACAAAAAGCATGGACTATAGCCCATGGTTTTGATGGGTTTTCGGTGTTTTTCACACCTTTTTTCATTTTCAAAATTTTTCATCAGTTTCAAAAAGAGAGTTTTTTGGACAAAAAGCATGGACTATAGCCCATGGTTTTGATGGATGTCGGTGTTTTTCACACCTTTTTTCATTTTCCAAAAAAATTTACTATTTTTAAAAAGGGTCATTTTTGACTAAAAAGCATGGACTATAGCCTATGGTTTTGATTGATTTTCGTTGTTTTTCACACCTTTTTTCATTTTTCAAAATAATTTTCATTTTCAAAATGGGTGGTTTTTCGACAAAAAACATGGACTATAGCCCATGGTTTTGATGGATTTTCGGTGTTTTTCACACCTTTTTTCATTTTCAAAAATTTTTTTATCAGTTTCAAAAACGGTGGTTTTGGGACAAAAAGCATGGACTATACCCTATGCTTTTGATTGATTTTCGTTGTTTTTCACACCTTTTTTCCTTTTTCAAAAAACTTTTCATTTTGAGAATGGGTGGTTTTTGGACAAAAAGCATGGACTATAGCCTATGGTTTTGATTGATTTTCGTTGTTTTTCACATCTTTTTTTTTTTCCAAAATAAAATTACCATTTTTAAAAAGGGTGGTTTTTGGCTGATAAGCATGGACTATAGCCTATGGTTTTGATTGATTTTCGTTGTTTTTCACACCTTTTTTATTTTTTCAAAAAACTTTTCATTTTGAGAATGGGTGGTTTTTGGACAAAAAGCATGGACTATAGCCTATGGTTTTGATTGATTTTCGTTGTTTTTCACATCTTTTTTTTTTTTCCAAAATAAAATTACCATTTTTAAAAAGGGTGGTTTTTGGCTGAAAAGCATGGACTATAGCCTATGGTTTTGATTGATTTTCGTTGTTTTTCACACCTTTTTTCAGTTTCAAAAAATTTTTATCATTTTCAAAAAAAAGTCATTTTGGGTGCTTTTTGGACAAAAAGCATGGACTATAGCCCATGGTTTAGATGGATTTTCGGTGTTTTTCATACCCATTTTCATTTTCAAAATTTTTTTATCAGTTTCAAAAAGGGTGTTTTTGGGACAAAAAGCATGGACTATAGCCCATGGTTTTGATGGATTTTCGGTGTTTTTCACACCTTTTTCCATTTTCAAATTTTTTTTATCAGTTTCAAAAAGGGTGTTTTTGGGACAAAAAGCATGGACTATAGCCCATGGTTTTGATAAGTTTTCGGTGTTTTTCACACCTTTTTTCATTTTTCAAAAAACTTTTCATTTTGAGAATGGGTGGTTTTTGGACAAAAAGCATGGACTATAGCCCATGGTTTTGATGGATTTTCGGTGTTTTTCACACCTTTTTTCAGTTTCAAAAATTTTTTATCATTTTCAAAAAAAGTCATTTTGGGTGGTTTTTGGACAAAAAGCATGGACTATAGCCTATGGTTTTGATTGATTTTCGTTGTTTTTCACACCTTTTTTTTTTTCCAAAAAAAATTACCATTTTTAAAAAGGGTGCTTTTTGGCTAAAAAGCATGGACTATAGCCCATGGTTTTGATGGATTTTCGGTGTTTTTCATATCCATTTTCATTTTCAAAATTTTTTTATCAGTTTCAAAAAGGGTGTTTTTGGGACAAAAAGCATGGACTATAGCCCATGGTTTTGATGGATTTTCGGTGTTTTTCACACCTTTTTTCAGTTTCAAAAAATTTTTATCATTTTCAAAAAAAAGTCATTTTGGGTGCTTTTTGGACAAAAAGCATGGACTATAGCCCATGGTTTTGATGGATTTTCGGTGTTTTTCACACCTTTTTTCAGTTTCAAAAAATTTTTATCATTTTCAAAAAAAAGTCATTTTGGGTGCTTTTTGGACAAAAAGCATGGGTGCTTTTTGGACAAAAAGCATGGACTATAGCCCATGGTTTTGATGGATTTTCGGTGTTTTTCACACCTTTTTTCAGTTTCAAAAATTTTTTATCATTTTCAAAAAAAAGTCATTTTGGGTGCTTTTTGGACAAAAAGCATGGACTATAGCCCATGGTTTTGATGGATTTTCGGTGTTTTTCATATCCATTTTCATTTTCAAAATTTTTTTTATCAGTTTCAAAAAGGGTGTTTTTGGGACAAAAAGCATGGACTATAGCCCATGGTTTTGATGGATTTTCGGTGTTTTTCACACCTTTTTTCATTTTCAAAATTTTTTTATCAGTTTCAAAAAGGGTGTTTTTTGGACAAAAAGCATGGACTATAGCCCATGGTTTTGATGGATTTTCGGTGTTTTTCACACCTTTTTTCAGTTTCAAAAAATTTTTATCATTTTCAAAAAAAAGTCATTTTGGGTGCTTTTTGGACAAAAAGCATGGACTATAGCCCATGGTTTTGATGGATTTTCGGTGTTTTTCACACCTTTTTTCATTTTCAAAAATTTTTTTATCAGTTTCAAAAACGGTGGTTTTTGGACAAAAAGCATGGACTATACCCTATGCTTTTGATTGATTTTCGTTGTTTTTCACACCTTTTTTCCTTTTTCAAAAAACTTTTCATTTTGAGAATGGGTGGTTTTTGGACAAAAAGCATGGACTATAGCCTATGGTTTTGATTGATTTTCGTTGTTTTTCACATCTTTTTTTTTTTTCCAAAATAAAATTACCATTTTTAAAAAGGGTGGTTTTTGGCTGATAAGCATGGACTATAGCCTATGGTTTTGATTGATTTTCGTTGTTTTTCACACCTTTTTTCATTTTTCAAAAAACTTTTCATTTTGAGAATGGGTGGTTTTTGGACAAAAAGCATGGACTATAGCCTATGGTTTTGATTGATTTTCGTTGTTTTTCACACCTTTTTTTTTTTCCAAAAAAAATTACCATTTTTAAAAAGGGTGCTTTTTGGCTAAAAAGCATGGACTATAGCCCATGGTTTTGATGGATTTTCGGTGTTTTTCATATCCATTTTCATTTTCAAAATTTTTTTATCAGTTTCAAAAAGGGTGTTTTTGGGACAAAAAGCATGGACTATAGCCCATGGTTTTGATGGATTTTCGGTGTTTTTCACACCTTTTTTCAGTTTCAAAAAATTTTTATCATTTTCAAAAAAAAGTCATTTTGGGTGCTTTTTGGACAAAAAGCATGGACTATAGCCCATGGTTTTGATGGATTTTCGGTGTTTTTCACACCTTTTTTCAGTTTCAAAAAATTTTTATCATTTTCAAAAAAAAGTCATTTTGGGTGCTTTTTGGACAAAAAGCATGGACTATAGCCCATGGTTTTGATGGATTTTCGGTGTTTTTCACACCTTTTTTCAGTTTCAAAAATTTTTTATCATTTTCAAAAAAAAGTCATTTTGGGTGCTTTTTGGACAAAAAGCATGGACTATAGCCCATGGTTTTGATGGATTTTCGGTGTTTTTCATATCCATTTTCATTTTCAAAATTTTTTTTATCAGTTTCAAAAAGGGTGTTTTTGGGACAAAAAGCATGGACTATAGCCCATGGTTTTGATGGATTTTCGGTGTTTTTCACACCTTTTTTCATTTTCAAAATTTTTTTATCAGTTTCAAAAAGGGTGTTTTTTGGACAAAAAGCATGGACTATAGCCCATGGTTTTGATGGATTTTCGGTGTTTTTCACACCTTTTTTCAGTTTCAAAAAATTTTTATCATTTTCAAAAAAAAGTCATTTTGGGTGCTTTTTGGACAAAAAGCATGGACTATAGCCCATGGTTTTGATGGATTTTCGGTGTTTTTCACACCTTTTTTCAGTTTCAAAAATTTTTTATCATTTTCAAAAAAAATTATTTTGGGTGCTTTTTGGACAAAAAGCATGGACTATAGCCCATGGTTTTGATGGATTTTCGGTGTTTTTCACACCTTTTTTCAGTTTCAAAATTTTTTTATCATTTTCAAAAAAAATTATTTTGGGTGCTTTTTGGACAAAAAGCATGGACTATAGCCCATGGTTTTGATGGATTTTCGGTGTTTTTCACACCTTTTTTCATTTTCAAAAATTTTTTTATCAGTTTCAAAAACGGTGGTTTTTGGACAAAAAGCATGGACTATACCCTATGCTTTTGATTGATTTTCGTTGTTTTTCACACCTTTTTTCATTTTTCAAAAAACTTTTCATTTTGAGAATGGGTGGTTTTTGGACAAAAAGCATGGACTATAGCCTATGGTTTTGATTGATTTTCGTTGTTTTTCACATCTTTTTTTTTTTTCCAAAATAAAATTACCATTTTTAAAAAGGGTGGTTTTTGGCTGAAAAGCATGGACTATAGCCTATGGTTTTGATTGATTTTCGTTGTTTTTCACACCTTTTTTCAGTTTCAAAAAATTTTTATCATTTTCAAAAAAAAGTCATTTTGGGTGCTTTTTGGACAAAAAGCATGGACTATAGCCCATGGTTTTGATGGATTTTCGGTGTTTTTCATACCCATTTTCATTTTCAAAATTTTTTTATCAGTTTCAAAAAGGGTGTTTTTGGGACAAAAAGCATGGACTATAGCCCATGGTTTTGATGGATTTTCGTTGTTTTTCACACCTTTTTTTTTTCGAAAAAAAATTACCATTTTTAAAAAGGGTGCTTTTTGGCTAAAAAGCATGGACTATAGCCCATGGTTTTGATGGATTTTCGGTGTTTTTCATATCCATTTTCATTTTCAAAATTTTTTTATCAGTTTCAAAAAGGGTGTTTTTGGGACAAAAAGCATGGACTATAGCCCATGGTTTTGATGGATTTTCGGTGTTTTTCACACCTTTTTTCAGTTTCAAAAATTTTTTATCATTTTCAAAAAAAAGTCATTTTGGGTGCTTTTTGGACAAAAAGCATGGACTATAGCCCATGGTTTTGATGGATTTTCGGTGTTTTTCACACCTTTTTTCAGTTTCAAAAAATTTTTATCATTTTCAAAAAAAAGTCATTTTGGGTGCTTTTTGGACAAAAAGCATGGACTATAGCCCATGGTTTTGATGGATTTTCGGTGTTTTTCATACCCATTTTCATTTTCAAAATTTTTTTATCAGTTTCAAAAAGGGTGTTTTTGGGACAAAAAGCATGGACTATAGCCCATGGTTTTGATGGATTTTCGGTGTTTTTCACACCTTTTTTCAGTTTCAAAAAATTTTTATCATTTTCAAAAAAAAGTCATTTTGGGTGCTTTTTGGACAAAAAGCATGGACTATAGCCCATGGTTTTGATGGATTTTCGGTGTTTTTCACACCTTTTTTCAGTTTCAAAAAATTTTTATCATTTTCAAAAAAAAGTCATTTTGGGTGCTTTTTGGACAAAAAGCATGGACTATAGCCCATGGTTTTGATGGATTTTCGGTGTTTTTCACACCTTTTTTCAGTTTCAAAAATTTTTTATCATTTTCAAAAAAAAGTCATTTTGGGTGCTTTTTGGACAAAAAGCATGGACTATAGCCCATGGTTTTGATGGATTTTCGGTGTTTTTCATATCCATTTTCATTTTCAAAATTTTTTTTATCAGTTTCAAAAAGGGTGTTTTTGGGACAAAAAGCATGGACTATAGCCCATGGTTTTGATGGATTTTCGGTGTTTTTCACACCTTTTTTCATTTTCAAAATTTTTTTATCAGTTTCAAAAAGGGTGTTTTTTGGACAAAAAGCATGGACTATAGCCCATGGTTTTGATGGATTTTCGGTGTTTTTCACACCTTTTTTCAGTTTCAAAAAATTTTTATCATTTTCAAAAAAAAGTCATTTTGGGTGCTTTTTGGACAAAAAGCATGGACTATAGCCCATGGTTTTGATGGATTTTCGGTGTTTTTCACACCTTTTTTCAGTTTCAAAAATTTTTTATCATTTTCAAAAAAAATTATTTTGGGTGCTTTTTGGACAAAAAGCATGGACTATAGCCCATGGTTTTGATGGATTTTCGGTGTTTTTCACACCTTTTTTCAGTTTCAAAATTTTTTTATCATTTTCAAAAAAAATTATTTTGGGTGCTTTTTGGACAAAAAGCATGGACTATAGCCCATGGTTTTGATGGATTTTCGGTGTTTTTCACACCTTTTTTCATTTTCAAAAATTTTTTTATCAGTTTCAAAAACGGTGGTTTTTGGACAAAAAGCATGGACTATACCCTATGCTTTTGATTGATTTTCGTTGTTTTTCACACCTTTTTTCATTTTTCAAAAAACTTTTCATTTTGAGAATGGGTGGTTTTTGGACAAAAAGCATGGACTATAGCCTATGGTTTTGATTGATTTTCGTTGTTTTTCACATCTTTTTTTTTTTTCCAAAATAAAATTACCATTTTTAAAAAGGGTGGTTTTTGGCTGAAAAGCATGGACTATAGCCTATGGTTTTGATTGATTTTCGTTGTTTTTCACACCTTTTTTCAGTTTCAAAAAATTTTTATCATTTTCAAAAAAAAGTCATTTTGGGTGCTTTTTGGACAAAAAGCATGGACTATAGCCCATGGTTTTGATGGATTTTCGGTGTTTTTCATACCCATTTTCATTTTCAAAATTTTTTTATCAGTTTCAAAAAGGGTGTTTTTGGGACAAAAAGCATGGACTATAGCCCATGGTTTTGATGGATTTTCGTTGTTTTTCACACCTTTTTTTTTTCGAAAAAAAATTACCATTTTTAAAAAGGGTGCTTTTTGGCTAAAAAGCATGGACTATAGCCCATGGTTTTGATGGATTTTCGGTGTTTTTCATATCCATTTTCATTTTCAAAATTTTTTTATCAGTTTCAAAAAGGGTGTTTTTGGGACAAAAAGCATGGACTATAGCCCATGGTTTTGATGGATTTTCGGTGTTTTTCACACCTTTTTTCAGTTTCAAAAATTTTTTATCATTTTCAAAAAAAAGTCATTTTGGGTGCTTTTTGGACAAAAAGCATGGACTATAGCCCATGGTTTTGATGGATTTTCGGTGTTTTTCACACCTTTTTTCAGTTTCAAAAAATTTTTATCATTTTCAAAAAAAAGTCATTTTGGGTGCTTTTTGGACAAAAAGCATGGACTATAGCCCATGGTTTTGATGGATTTTCGGTGTTTTTCATACCCATTTTCATTTTCAAAATTTTTTTATCAGTTTCAAAAAGGGTGTTTTTGGGACAAAAAGCATGGACTATAGCCCATGGTTTTGATGGATTTTCGGTGTTTTTCATACCCATTTTCATTTTCAAAATTTTTTTATCAGTTTCAAAAAGGGTGTTTTTGGGACAAAAAGCATGGACTATAGCCCATGGTTTTGATGGATTTTCGGTGTTTTTCACACCTTTTTTTATTTTCAAAATTTTTTTATCAGTTTCAAAAAGGGTGTTTTTTGGACAAAAAGCATGGACTATAGCCCATGGTTTTGATGGATTTTCGGTGTTTTTTACACCTTTTTTCATTTTCAAAAATTTTTTATCATTTTCAAAAAGGGTGGTTTTTGGACAAAAAGCATGGACTATAGCCCATGGTTTTGATGGATGTCGGTGTTTTTTACACCTTTTTTCAGTTTCAAAAAATTTTTATCATTTTCAAAAAAAAGTCATTTTGGGTGCTTTTTGGACAAAAAGCATGGACTATAGCCCATGGTTTTGATGGATTTTCGGTGTTTTTCACATCTTTTTTCAGTTTCAAAAATTTTTTGATCATTTTCAAAAAAAAGTCATTTTGGGTGCTTTTTGGACAAAAAGCATGGACTATAGCCCATGGTTTTGATGGATTTTCGGTGTTTTTCATATGCATTTTCATTTTCAAAATTTTTTTATCAGTTTCAAAAAGGGTGTTTTTGGGACAAGTCATTTCGGGTGCTTTTTTGACAAAAGGCATGGACTATAGCCCAAGGTTTTGATGGATTTTTGGTGTTTTTCACACCTTTTTTTATTTTCCAAGAAAAAAAATATTCTTTTGAAAAAGGGTGGTTTTTGGACAAAAGCATGGACTATAGCTCAGAGTTTTGATGGATTTTCGGTGTTTTTCACATTTTTTTGTGTTACTCAGACAAATAAATCGTGTTTTTGTCAAAAATATTTATTGTTTTCTCCAAAGTCTCAAGTTACATTTAGTGTTATGTTTATATGTTTATGTCTTTCGTCATTGAGAATAGATATCTTAGATATCTTTACGAGACACAATTACTGAAGTACTATGAAAATCGACTGCTTATTATTTCATTGTATTTTTGCTTCATGTGTCATAGGCACTTTAAGCTTTCTCGACTCGGAGGTTGAACGTAATGCAAATGTGATTCCAGATAATTCCAATATTTCATGTACCGAGTCTATCGCCATCTCATTAATGTTGGAGATCGATGGCTACATGTAGGATCACTGTGGCTCCAAGACAACGTACGATAAACAACTGGAATTACGACAAGTTCTTGGAAAAACATCAAATGAAAAAATTAAATTGTGTCGAAGATTTCCGTTTATTTTCCTTCAGGAATTGTGCCTTTTTCACGTGCTATTCATCTTTTTATATAATAAGCTACAGTCGGACCTCTATTAAGCGGCCCTCTATTTAACGGTCACCCTTTATTAAGCGGTCACTTATTAACTTCCCGAAATTCGCTTTTCATATTTACTGTAAACTTGATCTCTATTAAGCGGTCACCTCTATTAAGCGGACGCGGTCACCCTTTTGAGTTTCCAAATTGCTAATTTTTATTGTTATTTGCCTTTATTAAACGGTCACCTCTTGTAATTACAATCAGCAGGAAACAGGAAAAATAACAAGTTTTGACAGGAAACGAAGAATGTCAGTTTACATTATGTGGTTACATTAACCAGAGCATACATTAAATTCTTCTTTGTTAAGTTTCTGTTTTAGCCAACAACAAGAAAAGCTGTCACCTTCAAATTGATATTCGCAAGGAATCTCAAGACCATAGCCTCCACCTCTGTTAACACGTTTCCCCTTGATAAGAACCTTTCCACTGTTTATAGGCCTTTTAAGAAACTTGCTCAACCACAGAGCCATCAATCTTGGGACATGGCCAAGAACTTCGAAGTTTTCATTCAAGATATTTGGATGACATTGTGATGGTTCCTTTTCTGTGCTTTCAGAAGTTTCTCTCACGATCGCCACTGCATTTGAATCCTTAATATTTTGAGGCTCGCGCTTGAGTCTATAAATGTCTCCTAGTTTCGGTTCCCATTCAGTAACATATTCGTGATATCCTCTAATGAAAGAGTTTACTTTTACAATTTGAAACGATTTCTTTAATTGATACTGTATTTTTTTACTACAGTATTGGTATTCTACTCTATTTACTGCTGTATTTTTATATAAATGCAAATACTGAATCTCGTATTCGCGTTATTGTTGCTGTTCACAATTAAAAGGATATTACGTGATCGATTTTGTGTTCTAGTTCACTTTTTGCCACATAAAATGCTAAATTTTAGGCAACCTCTATTAAGCGGTCAACCTCTATTAAGCGGTCACCTGGTGTTTCCCAGGGGTGACCGCTTAATAGAGGTCCGACGTGTATGTCTATTTTTTGCAAAAATGAAAACTTGTTGCGCGTGGGCTAGTAATACCAGCACTTGTTACCCGTATTACAGGACCTTTTAGCTTTCATGAGCCAGCGATCACTAGAGACTGAGGCTTTGCGCCATCATGTTTTGGCAGCCATGACAGGAGAATTCTTTCTCATGTAAATGAGATTAGACCAGATCCAATATGGTCGTTCCTCCATCCTGTCATGGCTGACATCACGTGATGGTGCAAAGCCTCTATTCACTATGTATTACATTCCCAATTTTTATCCCGTATGAAACAGCTAGAATTTGTGGTTTTTTGATTTCACATAATGGAACGAATGTACAAGTCTTTGTAACCATGTCTTATATATAATAAAAGACGAAGAATTTAAAAAAACTTTTTGTCCTTAGTATGGCGGTTATGACACTACACGCAGCCAAATTTCTTCAATCTTTCTTCACAAGTCTTTTTAGAATAACTAAGCTTAATCCCTTTTCCTTATTTGTCTCCCCGTCTTCTACAACGCCAAAAATAAATATATATATATATATATCAAATGAAAGCTATTTTTCGTTTAACAATTAAATGACAGGACATGCCTGCCAAGTTGATTAGGATTGAAAAACAAATCGACCAATAATTGTTTGTAAAAAAAATTATTTGTAACCAACATGGCGGCCATGACGTCACATGGAAACTAGAACTTAGTAATCTAAGGAAAACGAGAGGTTGAACTGGAATTCTCCAGAATTCTCTTTAAATTATTTTTCTTATTCAAATTTTTAACTCCTTTGGGAGTCGCAAGATATAATGGTGTGAATTAGTCCAACCACGGGATTATTGTTCTAGTGGTATTTTCAGGACACGAGTGAAAAACGCACTGCGCATGCTCGGAAGTTCGGCACAAAATTCAAAGACGAGTCGTGTTTACGAAGAAAACCATTGGCATTTACATGTCTTGTATTATGCGAATTTCTCTCATATTATTTGACCTGGGAAAGAAAACAACTAAAGTAATGTGTCAGGAAAAAATAAGCACTAACTTTCCACAAACGGCCTTAACTTTAGAGATTTACTAAACACTGGTAAATCTCCAATGGTTTTCTTTGTAAACACGACGAACTTCCGAGCATGCGCAATGCGTTTTTCACTCGTGTCGGTATTAAGGGGAAAGGAGAATTCCGCAGTAGAAATCTAGCTCGGTTTTTCCTAACGAATCGTACGTTTTTTTTAGAGTTGATTTTATTCTATATTGGTAACGTCATCTTCCCGAGATCGATTTACCAACAAGGAACAAGTATATAATGTATTTGTGAAGTACTTTGGTTTTCTGTTTCTTTTTTTTTCGTTAATTTACATCTTTTTCTTCTTTTTCTTTACTCTTTTCTGTTTCACTAGTACTTTGCTGCATAAAAAGAAAAAGGTAGTTTTTTTTAAAGACTTTTTCCTTCGAAGACGTCTGCACTGTTGCTACAAGTGATTTAGAAAACTTTCACTACAGGGGGTACAGGATTTTGAACAAGGGGTGCCTGTCGATGAGGCGGAACGCAGTCACGAATCCCAAAAAATTGTCTTAGCAGATATCAGACGCACTCCCAGAGATACAAATATTCGATACATTTTTTGCTGTTAATATATATCATTGGTTGCAGACTTATTTTGTTACAGCCTCTTTGCTCGATAACTGCTTATCGCGAAGCGTTGAAGACTAAAGAACGTGGCAAAAACTAGATCACCGTGTGACCACCTGTGCGACGTTGTGTTCACACGCACGGTGCGATCTCAGATTTTTGCGACGTCGCACGAAACGTATCATAAAATATAGCCTCGCGTGTCAGCGCCTTAAGAGTCGAATTTCCCTACCCCGGCAAGATTTGGTGTCAATCTCGTGAAGATGTCAGGTAATAAAGTTCAATATGATATTTTTGAGCACCAGAAGCGGGTAGCGTTCATTGTTCCTTAATTCATAGTTTTTTGTGTAAGATCCCTCTGAAATCTTGTTGCCCGCAAGAATTTCACCGTGTGTCGGAGTGAAGGGGGGGGGGGGGGGGGGTCGAGGGTTGCTTCTGGGGTCTCGGGTTCACGATAAATTCCGATTCGACTTGTGAGTTAGCTGTGCCCTGCCACACATCAGATTCTTACCACTTCAAAGGGCAAACAGCATCGATACGGTGAACTACATCCTTTTATGCTTCCCCAGTCGTGGTAGCCTTTAGAGCACTCTTTTTTGCATTCAAAAATCATGTCTTCATAGCTACAGGTCTCTAAAAGAAAACAAATATCAGTATACCTTTTGAATTTCTCATTCAAATTTTTTACAAATTAACCAACACTATGGTGTCTGCAGTATTTTTTCTCTTAAATGTGTAAAAATGTAGATTTTTTTACGCTCAATCCTAAGCCAGAGACTGATAACTTGGAATTTAGAAATTGATTTTTGAAACCAGAGAACGTGAATGAGAAGAATAACCCGCACAGGAGAGAATTGACAAGCAATTCTACACCACATGTTAAGCCTCGGAGGGTTTTTTCCCGGCCTTTTCTGGTTTTCCTTTCGCCCCACGACCTTCAGGGTCAGGCGATTAAATTTGAAGGGTTACTCAGAGTTAAAGAAAAATAAACATGAATACAAGCAATGATAAAGCAAAACACACTAAGCAAGGTTACAATTGTAGCTAGCCGTGACAAAGAATCACGAAAAAACCTTTTTCATATTAATGAATGTTTACTTTAACTACTGGTCAAAGATGGCCGTCTTTGATCTCATCTTTACGGCTTGTTCCCCATTCTAGTTTTAGTTAGATATACTTACGCCTATCTCTGTCATCTTTTTGTGAAGAAGAAAAGGAAAGTAGACTAATCATCGCCAAAATATAGAAGCACAGAGACATGGTTGAAAAACTAGTTGTACCTAAAATAAAAACGACGTGGAATGAGAAATAAAGATTGATCTGCAGGTTATAAATACCAGTCACAAACTTGTGGCTATATTGTCTGCTATTTGCACCAGTAACTTTGATGGATATTTTAGAGTAAGTAGTTAGAAATCCCAGGCGGTATTACTAGATAAAGTTACCAGGCTATTTTCATCGAAAAATTAGAAAAATCTTAAGCTAACGAAGAAATATAGTAGTTGTTTACAAACTAATCTCTCATGTACTGTTACCAAAAAATAATTTTTAAATATAATTTGGAAGCTTAAGACGTTCTGTACGATGGTACATTGAATGTCGTAAAAATTTATGTGCGGGGGAAAATGGAAAAAAAATATTTTTAAAGAAAAGAAAAAAAGATTATCACCATGATAATACTACATCAACTCTTGTTTAAAATTTTACAATTATTTATCATCTATCAAAATTTTAACTAATCATAAAACGTCGTAAAACATAAAATCTATAACCACATATCAACAATTGAAGATATCATTCTATACAAAAATAGCTGAATATATATTCATTTTTTTCAAAGAGAATACAAGGAGAATAATTTTCCTCTTGGCTACCTTATTTTTTTAAATTTTCAATCTGAAATATTGTCATTATTGCGGAGATTTTTTTAGAGAACTAGAATGCATTTCTATCATTAAACATTCAATCTCGATCAACGATTGGAGAACAGATTTCTTGTTTCTACGCGTGTCTTAAAATCCGGTATATAACATCTTATCCACCATTAGAAACATGGTGTGAATATATAGATAAAATCCTTTAGAAATATTGGATTAATTGAGAATCGCTTTCTCGCTTGATGTGGTGACTGACGATAAGATTCGAGTCGTCCTTTGTTTTTAAAAAAAACTAATGTCTAATTTCAGATAGCTCATCACGAGACTTATAAGACAAGAGAAAATACTATATTTTCTCTTGTGTTTAGTCTATAGAGACATAAATATACTCCTTAAATACTGAAAAGGGATTCCAGCTGACTAGTATTCATGTTGTCTCGGTAAATTATACGAAACGAGTATTTTATAACTCAAAATCTAGCTTACCGTCAAAACTTATATCCGTGTAGCAATATTAACATCTCTTTTACATCCATTTCTCTAGCGAGTGACAGATTATTTTTCAGAGCGAGAGTTCATTCGTTCGTAGTTTTTGCAGTTTTCAATATATGTAACAAGAATAACCCAGAGAACATGAGAGAACTACACGATGGAGCATATCCTAATATAAGATTATTACAAATATAACTCACTTGCGAATCGCTTGGGAATCCTTTCTGATTCAAAAAACTAAACTTGAACAGACCTTTTCATAAAATATTAATAGTTTTGATAGAAAATTTAACTTTGGGCGTTTCAGTCTGTGAATTGTAAAACAAACGGTGAAACATGTCGCTCTAATGAACGTTAAGAAGATGATTATCATGTCATGTCTTGTCTGGTTAATTAGGTCTCACCTTGTATATCGTTGAAGACGACTGAAGGGGGATATACTAGTTTCGTTAGCTTTGGAAATACGATTCGTTATTTTGATGAAATTTTATCCAAATTCAAATTTAAAGCACTTGACTAGCTGTTGATACACATGGAGATGATGTACATATCTGTACGATCGTGGTACTAACTCCCACGTTAGAGGAAGATATCAAGTTGAAACTTAGTAGTGTTATATACTAGCCAATGATAAATCGAGATTAGACGAGTATTTGAGGCACCGCAGAGGAACCATTAATACACTCGCCTGTTTTTACTTGTCAACTTTGAATGCGATTATCATTTCGTTTCCGAGTGATTTTTTTAAAATGAAGGTTAATGTGGATATAAGACAAAACAAACTCGATGTATGGTGTGGTAATAATGCGAGAATACCTTGGAGAAATTGATAAGGAAGTCAGTGATGGTCTATGAAATAGGACACCACACCACACCACACACCACACACCACACACCACACCAAGTAAATAAATCCTTAAATATACAACTTAACATTTCATTGCTCATTGAAAAAAAAATTCAGTTCTCTTCCCCCCCCCCCCCCCTCCCTCCCCCAGAAAAAACACAAAAATTTGACGCATTTGTGTTCTTTTGCTTCAGTTGCGGTCTTTCTCGACCTTTCACCGCTAATCACCATCACTTTTACATCCATATTAACTACAGAAAGTGCAAGTTCAAAGGCCGAGTCTGGATTCTTCCTTACAAATAGACAAAATAAAATATAATGAAATAAGATATAGATTTTTTTGATCTAAATAGAATACTTTTTTTAAAAAATGAAAGGAAACTTTATGTAAAAATTGAAATTAAAATTCGGATATATCATTGTGTTGACAGCGTGCCATAAGCTGCTAAAATAAAATCAACAAGAGTGAATTTGTATTCGGATTATCGAAGGAAATGTCTTGTTCGACAGACTATTATGCATTGAAGTCTTGAAATAAAGAAACAGCTGCAGAAATAATGCAAAGATTCTTGAGCGAAAGCATGACAAACGTCGAGAATTAAGTCTACTAAATTTCGATTTTTTTTCCAGTTAATATCGAACTACAATATGTAAAAGCAAGGCTCAAAATGTACGGAAAAGATTTTGTTTTCAGATAATAAGAGGAATACATTAGTGTAGGTTTTCACCTGCGTTGGGTTAACGTACAAGAGCATAAAAATACTAGTATGTTCGTAAATATAATATAGTTATCAAGGGGCAAATTATTTCAGGATTTTCGTATATTTTCACGTCTAAATAATGCATAGAATTCCTAATAACAAGCCATGCAGTTAGCATTTTCGTCATTCTAGACACAATTCGAGTTAAGAATTTCAAACGAAAGCCTTTACCTTCAGTTGAATCAATCCCTGGCTTTAACTCGGGCAATAAGACTAGTGATGTGTGGCGTTTGAAGAAGTAAAAACGACTTTGTACGTCTATCAAGGATATAAAGATAAAACACTTTGTTCTTAATAAGCTGAGGTAGATTGTCATTGCCATGGAGACGAATGAATAGTGCCTAGAGCTACGTTGCTATGGAGATCTCTCATCGTTAACTTAATGATTTTCCTAATAGGTTTTTCTGGGGGGAAATCTATTTTTCTAGTAAAAAAGTACCACTGAAGAAGTGTCTAGGTGTTTTATCTTAGATATTAAGGATTTTAAAGATAATTTTACCAAAAAAATGAATAAATTTTGACTGAATATTAATCAGACATTCGTAGTGAGCAGTAGGCACTGCTGAATCAACTCCTTTGTATTCTTAAACAATCAGTGAAGAATTGATAAAAACTGGTCTGTCTTGAAATATCGATTCTAGTAATAAATTTTGATAAAAACAGAAACACATTCTTATCAATTCTTATCGTTTTATCTTGGTTTTCAATCAGGTCTTCACATTTCACCATTCTCTTGAGAATACGATTCTTTGTGGAGTTGTATCCATATTCATTCATGTGTTTTATCATGCGCAGCCCTTAAACAAAGAAATGATAGTCTAGGGAATAATGAAGCGTGGTCTGAAATGGGAAAACCTGATTGTGTCCAAGGTAATAAAAAGAAAGACAGGAAACACAAAAAAATATTGTTATAATCTGTTAAAAGCATTTCAAATATTTATAACTTGATAACTATTTATCTAACGAAATATTGTTTTCGAGATTAGCCTCAAGGTCAATCCATACCTGTGACAAAAAAGCTTTCGATAAGGCAAGATATACATAAGATATACTTACAGGAAAACACCATTATAAGAGGCTCATAGGCTCTTTGAAACATGTAGGTGTATTTGTAGAAAAAAAGGAGAGGTCACTTTTTGTAAAAGGTCATTCGCAAAAGACCATTTCCTACCAGGTGATCTAGCTTATCTCAGGCCGAAGAATTAGCCAATCAGCGAACATTTTGTTCGTAGCTCAATGTTTCCTAGTTCCAGGTTTTCGGTTCGATTTACAAAAGCTTTTGCTCGAAAATAAAGAAAATAAAGCTCATCCGTGCAAAGATTCGCCAAATACCTTTTAGAAAAAGCATATTTCGTCGTTGTTGGTGGAAAATATTTCATTTTGACAAGAGATAACAGAAAACACTTGAAAATTTTCGCTGTGACCAACAATGCATTCCACGTCTAGATTACATATCACGTGGCCTAATGATTATCATATTAATGGATTATTTATAGAAAATCTTATATAGAGCATTATATGATAAGTACGTCTCAATGCGCTTCACAATCTTTATAAAGCTACGAACACACGATGCAAAATTTGCGCGTAAGGTCGCAGGCAGTTGATCTGCTGTTACCACCCATATCACACGACGCAATTTGCTGCGCGCAATGTTGCTGAAGTAGAAAACGATCCTACTTCACAACACCATTGCTTGCAATATTGCTAGCCAATGTTCACCGTGTGTCTGCGCCTTAATTTTCAGTGGAGGACTTTACGGGCGGCGAGGCATCATGAGTACCGGGGCAGATCCAGAAATTTGACAAGGGGGATGAACTTTGATTTTCAAAGCAAGCAAATTCGAAATATTGAAGCAATCGAGATCTTTCAGGGATATTCGAATATTAGTTTCATAATACATTAACAAAGAGTGTTATATAAAATACTTGCAATGTGAAGCGCTTTGAAGATTTGAATTACTGAATGACTGCAAAAAAGGGGGGTGAAAAGTCACCCAGTTCACCCCCTCCGTCCGCCCCTGGAGTAGTGATTGTAAGCTGCTAATTATTACGTTATGAATTCAACAGGAATACGTTGCACATATGTGTTAACTACTTCAGCTCTCAAATAAAGATTGATAAAGACTATTCTCTCACCACCCCCTCAGCTGGGAATCACACCCAGTCCTCATAACCATAAACAAAACCAGAGCTCTTAGTGTTTCTACCTCGTGAACAGATCTAAAAAACATCAGTTAAAACTTCTATGGATTCAGTATTCTAAAGAATAGCTGCACTTTGGTTAACTTAGGTTTGACCAGTGTCTCTCCCTTATTTCGAGGATTTTTCTCCAGATTCTCTGGTTTCCTTTCTCTGAGTTAGTCATGCCCTGACTTTCATCAGCCCAGAGCTTGTTTCAGGATTCGATAAAACTGATGTTTGATTAGTTCTGAACTGCAGAAACACTAACAGTAAAAGCTTCTGATCTTGATATAGTTGTGCATGCGTTATAGTACACCACCGAGTTGGTTGGGGTGGTGGAGAGAAGGGAAAATACTTAGAAAGGAAACTAAGAATACAGTCATCACTCGATCCGCGCACAGCTTGTTACAATGAAATCTTTTGAACGGTTATTCGTAATAACTACCATGATTGATAAACCAGTAAGTCCTCTTGGATGTTTCAAACAACTTCACCAAAATATTTTTATATTATATTTCAATATAGATTTTTTTCTATCGTGCAAATTACTCATTTCTTTTTTGCTCCTCTCTAAAGACCAAAAATCAATAAAAATTCAACAGCCAATCAATTTCAAGCTTACTGGTTGCCATGGCAATTACTTCCCCGCTACGCCACGTGGAGGCTACCGTTCTTCGTAGCGGGTTTTCCACCTCTGTATAAACCAACAGAGGGGTGTCCAATTGGGGTGTTGTGAAGCCGACAAAACATGCCCTATAGTAGGAATTTGGAGGCAAGTCTCAAGGACTGCCTTAGGAGCCAGATGCAATGAATTTAAAATGCTAAGTTTTCAAGGGATCAACGCCATTAGCTAGTACAAGCGGTACCAACTAACAACGGTAAGGTAGGGGTTACTTCACAACTAGCTCACACACTCAAAGCACACACAGTCTTCGCACGCAATCGCAAAAGCTTTATTTCATTTATTCATTTCACCTTCATTTCCAGCTGTTTGCCTGTCTAAGACCGCAACCGACCCTTGATAACCCTTAGAGACTTAAGAACGCTATGAACCACCAAACCATAGGGAACTAACAAATGCCTGATTACAACCATTCTAAACTATCTAAACCCAAAAAACAAGATAGAAAAATCATGCTGCCGAGGCCGAAATAAGATCAAAAAGACCTAGCAAAAAGACCTAGCAAAAAAGCTGAAGCATCCGAAGGACTCCAGCACCGAAAAATACTTAAAAAAGATCGGAAACCTATGCTACTCTGAAGCCATCCGAAAGGACTTCAGCAAAACACTTAGGCTATACCAAGGATATCCGAAAGATCCCCAGTAAATATCGAAAACCCTAGCTATCCTACTCTGAAGTCATCCGAAGGGACTCCAGAAAAAATACCTAGGCTGAGGATATCCGAAAGATCCCCAGTAAAGAACGAAAACCCTAGCTATCCTACTCTGAAGTCATCCGAAGGGACTCCAGAAAAAATACCTAGGCTGAGACCAAGGATATCCGAAAGATCCTCAGATAAAACACGAAAATATCTTACCCTAAACGTATATGAAAGATTACAAGAGAAACACGTGGAACCATGAAGAAAATACGAAGACCGAACGAAACCAAATCGAAACAAAAAGATCGAAAAATCGAATCCAATCGAAAAAAGGCCGAATTAGTTACGATAATAACAACACAACATTTATAACTCACGGTTTGATCGACCTTACATCATCACTAGCAGACTCGATGACCATATTACCATATACTTGTACTCTTGTTATACTTGCACAAAACGATGACCATAGTTCCAATATGCCACTTGTGAATCCCTTTTATATGTTTCTTCAGGAGCAACAAAGTTAGTTCTTTAGTGTCCAAGGTATATCCACTGAAATGAGCTGTTGGAAGCCAGTCGATGGTTGACAAGTCCAGGGGTACGTGTTCATTCAAGTAGTTTAGTCCTGTAAACGCACACACAAATCTAAGGTGAAAAGTTGGTCCATGTAAAATAGAGCAGTTTTCGTATGACTATGAAAAACGTACGGCACAGACTGCGCCTTGCCGTGACCGTGTCAGTGCCATGCCGTGGATGAAAACATTCGACATTCCAGTCCTGCGCCGCGCCGTAACCGTGCCGTGTGCCGTGACTTTTCATACGTTATCATCGCTGCTTTATTGATGTTGCAGACTCGTACAGATTTAAGAAACTCGTAACGGAATGCAAGCTAGAGAAAATTTTTCAGTAAAATGATGATTTTTTTCTCCATAAACATGAATTGCAGTACAATATCACAGAATACTGTATTTTACGTCTTTCTTTCCCTTAAAGATTGGTTGCGCATCGCATAAACTTCAGAAAACGATGTATTCTTTTCGAATGTAAAATTAAAAATTAACTTACATTATCCAAACGATGGGGCATTAGAAGTTACAAACAAGCTCTTGTACAAGGATGTCGGCGCAGGGTGACCCTGTAATTAGATAACGTAAAATAGAATCGTATAACTATCTATCGTATTAATGTATAGCTATTCAAGATATAGAAAACACTCATAGCATAGCGCATAGTTTTATAACTTTAAGGCGCAATTACAAGGAGCAATTTTCTCTTCACCTGGTCTCCCAACGGCGTTGCGACACAAGTTGCATGGAGCATTGCGGCGTGTAACCTACAGAACAATTTGAAATCATTGCAGGACAAGTTGCAGTAACCGTTGCTAAAAGTAGAATTCGTTTGCGTCTCCATTGCACCTTGTAAGTCCTCTCGCAGCTTGTGTCACAACGCCGTTGCGAGACAAGGTGGAAAAAAATTGCTCTGTGTTATTGCGCCTTCACACAGCGCAGCAAGGCACACGTTTTATATTCTTCTATAAAATACAAATTAGAATATAGCTGTGCGCGCATGCTGTGTGTTCTAATAAAGCACGCATCCCTAACCAATCAGAACGCGAGAATTACAGTCATCTCACAATGTATAATAGATCATAACTTGGACTTACAGTGTGAGTTGAATTGCAGATATCAAAGAGCTTGGTTAGTACTCCAAGGGCGTGGTGTGGTTTAGGGTTCCAGCCCTGCAACAAGATAAAAAGACTGTCGTTAGATCAAACCAGAAAAATGTTCTACAAATGTTTGTAATAGAACTTGAGAATTACAGTCATTTCATAATGTATTATGGACTTACAGCGGAGTAAAAGTGCAGATATCAAAGAGCTTGGTTGGTACTACAAGGGCGTGGTGCGGTTTAGGGTTCCAGCCTGCAACAAGATAAAAAATATTTTCGTTAAATCAAACCCGACAACTGTTCTATATATGTTTTTATATAATATTTAGCACAATTAATTTATCATTAATTAATGATTAATAAATTAATCCTCAATTATTAAGAATTTAATAGTAAATAGTAAAAGAATAAAGAATACGAACTCACATGAGCGATACTTCTCTTGGAACTCGGTTCAAGTTCTGGTGCTGTGTTGGTGCTGTGTTGGTCTGTGTCACTTCTGCTAACCTGCGATAGAAAAATAAAAAAAAACGTTAATATAGGTAATAAATTTAAGTTGTGTTTCTCTAATCAATTAAGCTTTGGCTGTCGTATCATCACAACATAGCTAGGCCCTAACTACGTAAAAGGCCAAAGATGGCACCGCTGGAATAACCCACTTCCGCCAGATGCTTCGCTTGTTTGTGAGGCTCTGTGCATATCTCGAAAGCGGTCTACTTAGAAATTGATTTTTGTGGAGGGAGGAAAACCGGAGAACCCGGAGAAAAACCCTCGAAGCACAGGAGAGAACCAACAAAGAATTCTAATCACATATGACACCGAGCCCGGCGGGGCTAGAACCCGGGTCGCATTGGTGAGAGTCGATCCATTATCTGACAGACTATCTAGCTAGTAAAACTAGCAACAAGGACAACGGTTAGACACTCACCTCTCAGATGTACCTTGACTTGTGATCAATCATCTGCCTCCACTTCCAGTCTATTCCTGAAAAACTGAACATGCTAAATGGATACCAGAATCGATATCACGTTAAAACAAGCTTTCGTGGATCAGCGCAAAATCCAGGTTTGAATCCCAGATAGTGAAGTGAGAGAGCTAGTCTCAAAAACATATTGTATTTGAACATTCAATGCTCTCATGTTCTCCAAGGTTTGAATCCAGGAGTCAGATTTGGAATCGTCTGATGAAGACTAGCAACTTGAAGTCAAAACGTCACTATACTCTATAAATGACCCTCTTGATCTATTATAGTGCTAATACTAGGTTTTAGTAGGTTTTAGTTTAAGATTGTGTTATTTTATAGTTTAAATTTTATATGTTTTGTTTTATTTTAGTCGTAAATGATAATTATCCACGTTTAAATAAAGATATAAAAAATCTACTGTTATTTTATCAAAAATATAAAGTATTATTAATTGTATATCGTAATTTTTATGCTAACGTTAGTGATTTAATTATCTACACTATCTATCCCATTCCATGCCAACCCATCTCATCTCATCCATCCATCCATCTATCTATCCATGTCATTACAACCATCCATTCCTCCATCCATCCATCCATCTATATCTATCTATCGCTATCTTTTGTGAATTATTGATTACCGTAATACATCGTCGAATTCTTTCCCGTTTCGAGCAGGTTCTTTGCATTATTTTACGTCTTGTTATGCTCAAGCTCTGTGAAGACGAGAATTCTAAAAATGTATATTAGTAGACAATGAATAATAACAGCATTCGTCTGAGTTGGATTCCCAGACGCTATAAATAAGATGTGCTTAATTTCAATCGGCTAAAATTCTTGAGTTTGAAACCCATATCGTTTAAAGATGGTTTTGAATGATCCCAAGTAAAGCTGGGTTGGAATCCCAGTGCATTTCGTATATCGTTGTTTATCTGGGTTGGAATCCCAGTGCATTTCGTATATCGTAGTCTATCTGGGTTGCAATCCCAGTGCATTTCGTAAATCGTGCTCTATCTGGGTTGGAATCCCAGTGCATTTCGTAAATCGTGGTCTATCTGGGTTGGAATCCCAGTGCATTTCGTATATCGTGGTCTGTCTGGGTTGGAATCCCAGTGCATTTCGTATATCGTGCTCTCTCTGGGTTGGAATCCCAGTGCATTTCGTATATCGTGGTCTATCTGGGTTGGAATCCCAGTGCATTTCGTATATCGTGCTCTCTCTGGGTTGGAATCCCAGTGCAATTCGTATATTGTGCTCTCTCTGGGTTGGAATCCAAGTGCATTTCGTATATCGTGCTCTCTCTGGGTTGGAATCCCAGTGCATTTCGTATATCGTGCTCTCTCTGGGTTGGAATCCCAGTGCATTTCGTATATCGTGCTCTCTCTGGGTTGGAATCCCAGTGCATTTCGTATATCGTGGTCTATCTGGGTTGGAATCCCAGTGCAATTCGTACATCGTGGTCTACCTGGGTTGGAATCCCAGTGCAATTTGTATATTGTGGTCTACCTGGGTTGGAATCCCAGTGCATTTCGTATATTGTGCTCTATCTGGGTTGGAATCCCAGTGCAATTCGTATATCGTGGTCTACCTGGGTTGGAATCCCAGTGCAATTCGTATATCGTGGTCTACCTGGGTTGGAATCCCAGTGCATTTCGTATATTGTGCTCTATCTGGGTTGGAATCCCAGTGCAATTCGTATATCGTGGTCTACCTGGGTTGGAATCCCAGTGCATTTCGTATATCGTGCTCTCTCTGGGTTGGAATCCCAGTGCATTTCGTATATCGTGCTCTCTCTGGGTTGGAATCCCAGTGCAATTCGTATATCGTAGTCTATCTGGGTTGGAATCCCAGTGCATTTCGTATATCGTGGTCTACCTGGGTTGGAATCCCAGTGCAATTCGTATATTGTGCTCTCTCTGGGTTGGAATCCCAGTGCAATTCGTATATCGTGGTCTACCTGGGTTGGAATCCCAGTGCAATTCGTATATCGTGGTCTACCTGGGTTGGAATCCCAGTGCAATTCGTATATTTTGCTCTCTCTGGGTTGGAATCCCAGTACAATTCGTATATTGTGCTCTATCTGGGTTGGAATCCCAGTGCATTTCGTAAATTGTGGTCTATCTGGGTTGGAATCCCAGTGAGTTTCGTATATCGTAGTCTATCTGGGTTGGAATCCTAGTGCATTTCGTATATCGTGCTCTCTCTGGGTTGGAATCCCAGTGCATTTTGTATATCGTAGTCTATCTGGGTTGGAGTCCCAGTGCATTTCGTATATCGTAGTTTATTTGGGTTGGAATCCCAGTGTATTTCGTATATCGTGCTCTATCTGGGTTGGAATCCCAGTGCATTTCGTATATCGTAGTCTACCTGGGTTGGAATCCCTGTATTTCGTATATCGTAGTCTACCTGGGTTGGAATCCCAGTGCATTTCGTATATCATAGTCTATCTGGGTTGGAATCCCAGTGTATTTCGTATATCGTGGTCTATCTGGGTTGGAATCCCAGTGCATTTCGTATATCGTGGTCTATCTGGGTTGGAATCCCAGTGCATTTCGTATATCGTGCTCTCTCTGGGTTGGAATCCCAGTGCATTTTGTATATCGTAGTCTATCTGGGTTGGAGTCCCAGTGCATTTCGTATATCGTAGTTTATTTGGGTTGGAATCCCAGTGTATTTCGTATATCGTAGTCTATCTGGGTTGGAGTCCCAGTGCATTTCGTATATCGTGCTCTATCTGGGTTGGAATCCCAGTGCATTTTGTATATCGTAGTCTATCTGGGTTGGAGTCCCAGTGCATTTCGTATATCGTGCTCTATCTGGGTTGGAATCCCAGTGCATTTCGTATATCCTTGTCTATCTGGGTTGGAATCCCAGTGCATTTCGTATATCGTAGTCTACCTGGGTTGGAATCCCTGTATTTCGTATATCGTAGTCTACCTGGGTTGGAATCCCAGTGCATTTCGTATATCATAGTCTATCTGGGTTGGAATCCCAGTGTATTTCGTATATCGTGGTCTATCTGGGTTGGAATCCCAGTGCATTTCGTATATCGTGGTCTATCTGGGTTGGAATCCCAGTGCATTTCGTATATCGTGGTCTATCTGGGTTGGAATCCCAGTTCATTTTTCAATGAGTGTGTTACCTGTTTACCAAGCCATTTCGAAATAAAGTCATAACATCCCAGAGTTGAAGATCCAATCTCTTTTCTCGGCTTTTATCTAGAATTGAGAATTAAGGATGAAAACAAAAAAACATGGATAAACAAAATAAATTGTTAAACTAATGATATCGATGTGTGTGTTAATCCTTCAAACAATCGTCTGGAATTTGAAAAAGAGAAGTCTATTAGTAAATGTAAAACAATATGAAAACGAAACGATAAGAAAGCAAAACGATAGTAAATCTATTACTTACTTTGCTTTGTATTTTAATCTTTGTTTCTAAAACCAAGTTTTGATCACCAAAAAGGGAAAAAACGCCAAAAAAAAATCCAAGTGAAAAAATACCGTTGCCATAATCCAATAACACCGCGTAAAAAGTGTTTTGAATACATTAGATGCAATAGCCCTGAAAACGTTCGCCGTGCGTGCAAATCTCCATGAATACAGTGCGCAATTATTCATTACCCATCGGATGGCAGCTGTAATATATAATAAGCTACTGTGTATACTATAAATCTCCAGGAATAAAGTGCGCAATTATTCATTACCCATCGGATACCATTTGTAATATATAATAAGCTACTGGTATATACTATAAATCTCCATGAATACAGTGCGCAATTATTCATTACCCATCGGATGCCATCTGTAATATATAATAAACTACTGGTATATACAATAAATCTCCATGAATACAGTCCGCAATTATTCATTACCCATCGAATGGCAGTTGTAATATATAATAAGCTACTGTGTATAAACTATAAATCTACTTGAATGCAGTGCGCAATTATTCATTACCCATCGAATGGCAGTTGTAATATATAATAAGCTACTGTGTATAATTTAAATCTACTTGAATGCAGTGCGCATTTATTCATTACCCATCGGATGGCAGTTGTAATATATAATAAGCTACTGTGTATACTATAAATCTACTTGAATACAGTCCGCAATATTCATTACCCATCGAATGCCAGTTGTAATATATAATAAACTACTGGTATATACTATAAATCTATTTGAATGCAGTCCGCAATATCCATTACCCATCGAATGCCAGTTGTAATATATAATAAACTACTGGTATATACTATAAATCTATTTGAATACAGTCCGCAATTATTCATTACCCATCGGATGGCAGTTGTAATATATAATAATCTACTGGTATATAAAATAAATCTATTTGAATACAGTGCGCAATTATTCATTACCCATCGAATGGCAGTTGTAATATATAATAAGCTACTGGTGTATACTATAAATCACATGAATATAGTCCGCAATTATTCATTACCCATCGGATGCCATCTGTAATATATAATAAGATACTGCTGTATATTATAAATCTCAATGAATACAGTCCGCAATTATTCATTACCCATCGGATGGCAGTTGTAATATATAATAAACTACTGGTGTGTACTATAAATCTACTTGAATGCAGTGCGCAATTATTCATTACCCATCGGATGGCAGTTGTAATATATTATAAGCTACTAGTGTATACTATAAATCTCCATGAATGCAGTGCACAATTATTCATTACCCATCGGATGGCAGTTGTAATATATTATAAGCTACTAGTGTATACTATAAATCTCCATGAATGCAGTGCGCAATTATTCATTATCTATATAATAATTTAAAGAGTTTTCAAGTCGGTGCACCTGGTGTTTATCGTATATGCATCTATCCATTTGGTAGCAAAATTTGAAGCAATAAAATCCTGCAAGAAAAGAAAAGAGAAATCAATATTGAGTATACGTAGAAATAGATGTTAAAGAAGGGATAACATTTAGGACGGATCTTTGGTTATTATAGATTGAAATGAAATGAAATTTTAAAAATGTTTCAAAGTCAGAAAACCATTTTTTGAAAAGATTGAATGCAAACAAAAAGACAGGGTTGATAGTAAAAATCTTTCATCAGACCAATATGCCAATTAAAAGAAGTTTAAGGAAGAAATTTGTTCTTCATGCGTCTAAGAATTAATTCAAGTTAGGCGTGTTTTTGAGTTTAAAATTCACATCAAGTGAAAAAAACATTTTCTTGATTTTTACAGTCCAACACAAAATTATGCTCGAACAAGACGAAGAAGAAACTTTTTACTTATCCAAATACTTTTACTTCTAAAATAACTTTGATCAAAAAGGTGAAATATACTCGAACTTATCAATCTTTCAAGCGCTACTCAGTAAAATTTGAACTCTCGACTCAAGCAACGTTTCTTCTCAAATTTATTCCTACCTCAAACCTTTTTGGTCTAAAACTCGAAAACTGAGAAGCTAAACTTTGTTAAATTTCAAGACAGAAGCTTTTAGGGCTTTTTATGATGTTTGGAAGTTCAAAAAATATATTTTTAAGACTACAAGTTTCTTCAACTTACCTTTTCAAAGTTCGCGCTGCAAGTGAACCTTGGCTCGCATGGGACGGCATAAAAATCCTGCTAAATGCCATCGAGGAAAATTAGCCAATGGGAAAACATTTGTCATGTTATGATGTCATAAACAACCAATAGGGATTCAGAGTATCCTGTCAATTATTTCGGCACGTTTGTATTTCCAACTCATGAATGAGCATGAATGGAATGTTCTTTCATTCTTTCGTGTTTTTGAATAAACTTAGAGGCAAGTTCATGTTTGGAATTGTTTTCTTTGAATACTAGAGTGCAAACAGTATAACCGTGGAATACGAAGTAATAAATAGAACAAAATAGTGCTAATTAAACAATAGAATTTGCGAAAAATGTATTGTTTAGTAATAACTAGTGTTTCACAGATATACTGTTTGCACTCTACATCAAAAAAACTTTATGAAAAATAGGAGCAAAAATTTGACCCATTCAACTGTGTTTGCGCAAATGTTTTTCACGTGGTAAACATCACTAAGGGAGACGGTAAATGGGGAATTTTTGTCTAGCTTTTCAAACACGCATGCGTAGAATAGAGGTCAGAAAACAGAAAATAAGTGAGAAAAAAAATCAAAGCAAAACAAAAACCATAAACAACAACAAAGAATGGATTAAAAATATTGCTGGGTTAAAAAGTCTTTTCAATCTCATTATCTGCTCCAAATGGTTGGTAAACAAACAAACAAAATGCACGGTAGTCTTTTATTTTTTGTTCGGTCAAATTTGAAAGCGCACACAACAGTAAGAAACAAGGTCTGCTATCAAAGCTACGGACACACGGTGCAACAATGCAAGCAATCGAATTCACGAGCAATGTCTCACAACTGAACTCCTACTTCAGCAATATCCAGGATTGCCTGCTATTAATATTGCGCGCAATGTTGCACCGTGTGTCTTCGCCTTTAAGGTAAAATAAGACTCGCTTCCAAATCAATAACGTTCAATATACAATCTTGATATCATTGTATGATTGTTCCCACAATTAAGCGTAAAATAAAGCATTTATGTAACCTTTCAAATGTTGAAAAGAATATCCCCTATAATGAACCAATGACAACAGCCGCCACAGGAAGCCCTGTTTTTAAGATTCCAAAGAACAGCCAACGTAAATATTTTTGTCTTCTGGAGAATAAAAATCATTATAGTATTATAATATTCTACTGTTTTTCTGCAAACGGGAAAATCGTGAAAATAGATTGTGGTAATAAGGGTGGTAATATATGGTGTTGTTTGAGCTAAACTCCAAAGCATCCTGTTTTTCCAATTCCGAAAAGACCTATGTCAACTCCTCGGCGGACAGGCAGAGTGCTTTGAGATTAAATCTGAATTAGTTGATTTTTTTCGTATTTATAGTTTTGTCTTATCCTAAAGCGACATAAAGCAGTTTTCGTATGACTATGAAAAACGTACGGCACGGACCGCGCCTTGCCGTGCCGTGACCGTGCCGTGTCCGCGCCGCACGGTAACCGTGCCGTGTGCTGTGACTTTTCACACTCATTACGTAATCTGCTGTAATCACGCTTCTACGTATTATCTATAACGACTATCGCGGGTTTGTAAGATTCAAGTTATTTCAGTTGCCCCTGCGTCCCTGATGGCATGATTTATCTTCATAATCTTTCCTTATTACTATATATAATACATAACTAAAAGCTCCCCTCAAACCAGTTAAATTAATTAAGAGTCCAGATACTAAAAATAAATTGGTCCAAGCCCGATCCGTAGGTCTTCATGATTTGAATGAATCTGAAATGAAAAATAGACGTAATAAGAAAACAGAGATACTTTGAACTTCTGAAGACTCTGAACGATCTTTAACCGTCATGTTTGTCATTATTATTATTATTACCATCACCACCATGTATCATCATCAACATCGTCATCACTATCGTCATCACCATCATCATAATGTATTATCGTTATCATCACCATCATCATTATCATCAACAGCACCATCATCATCAACGACACCATCAACATCATTATCACCACTATCATCACTAGCTACATCATCACATATCATCACCATGTTCATCATCATCAAAATTATCATGATCAACATCACCATCACAGGGTTGAATCCAGGGAGGGGTGCAGGGGGTGCGCACCCACCCCCCATCGGAGCAACTTTGTCCGCTCCTATTTTGAAGATACCTATACAAAATAATGTTTTCTTTCTTTGATTCTGAGGGTTGCACCCCCCGGGCTGACTTTGTGCCCTATCCCCCCTTAACAAAATCCTGGATCCACCCCTGCATCACCATCATGTATCATCACCATCACCACAACCACCATCATCATCATCAACGAAGAAGAGGTAGAACAACAACAATCAAATGAACATCATTTCAGCGGCTTGTTTCTTACCGGCTGGGGACACATTTACTTGATCGTCGTTTGGATAGATCAGGGATGAAGCAGCACCATCATCATACGTGTATCTTGGTGCACAAAAACGACGCCTGCAAATGAATGATTCCAATAAATTATTATGACCACAATGCATTTCGATTTGGCTCATTTGCATCAAATTTCCAGCTAATCTGATGACGTCACTGCAAAACTGATATTTATTCAATTAGATGCGCGCTTTCTGGCACGAGCGAAGAAAAAAAACAACTGCGATAAAAACAAAAAAATCGTTACTTTTTGTGTCACTGTTATGAAGCGCTTCTTAGCAAAGTTATATATTTTTTCATTTGGGACCTGGAAATTCATAATTTCATGAAGGAAAATGAGAGGCCAGACTACCAAGGATGACACCTCAGTTTTGCAAATTTACCCGATTCGGATTGGATAATATTTTTTCTCAGCTCAGCTGGTTGAGGGTCACTTTCCGAAACACGATAGTTTTCATGTGAAGGATAACGAGCTACAGTGTTTGTGCAAACTGCCTCTCGATGTCAAGATTAAGAATCCAGTGGAAATCCCTACACATCATTGTTGTCATCAAACCACTTTTTCTGATAATAAATATATGTGATAAATAATTTAATACATACCTGAAGAATCGTATTATAGGAGGGATGATAATGCATACAAAACTCAAGAACGTCTGAAAAAGATAGTGTATATTTTATAATCAATTTCATTAAGCCTGAAACAACCTCTGGGCTGATCTAAGTCAGGGCATAGTTAACACACAGATAGAACCCTGAGACAATCTCTGGGCTGATCTAAGTCAGGGCATGGTTAACACACAGATAGAACCCTAAAACAACCTCTGGGCTGATCTAAGTCAGGGCATGGCTAACTCACAGATTGAACCCTAAAACAACCTCTGGGCTGATCTAAGTCAGGGCATGGCTAACTCACAGATTGAACCCTGAAACAACCTCTGGGCTGATCTAAGTCAGGGCATGGCTAACTCACAGATTGAACCCTGAAACAACCTCTGGGCTGATCTAAGTCAGGGCATGGCTAACTCACAGATTGAATCCTGAAACAACCTCTGGGCTGATCTACGTCAGGGCATGGCTAACTCACAGATTGAACCCTGAAACAACCTCTGGGCTGATCTAAGTCAGGGCATGGCTAACTCACAGATTGAATCCTGAAACAACCTCTGGGCTGATCTACGTCAGGGCATGGCTAACTCACAGATTGAACCCTGAAACAACCTCTGGGCTGATCTAAGTCAGGGCATGGCTAAATCACAGGTCAAACCCTGAGACCTAACTCTACTCAAGGATGATGCTGAGTACAGGAATCAAACCTGAGACCCCAGAGGTGAGAGGTGAGTGTACTACCACTACACCACCCTTGATTCCCTCACAAGTGATGCTGAGTACAGGAATCAAACCTGGGACCCCAGAGGTGAGAGGTGAGTGCACTACCACTACACCACCCTTGATTCCCTCACAAGTGATGCTGAGTCCAGGAATCAAACCTGGGACCCCAGAGGTGAGAGGTGAGTGCACTACCACTACACCACCCTTGATTCCCCAACTACAACACATACACATTACATATATAACAACTTGAGAAGGAGGGGGTATACTAAGGGGGTGGGGTGGGGAGAATGACACAACAAAGATACTGTAATGTAACTCACCATAATCATTAGGAAATAGAAGACATCAGACCATGCCCCCTTGTTGTACTTGTTGATAATTGGGATCAAAATCTATGCAATAAATAATATTCAGAACATTATTTAAAACACAATTCACTAATAAAAACAACAAAGATCTACTTTGCAAAGATGACTACAAATGGAGATGGTGTCAGCAACCATGCTCCCTTCACTAATATAGCACAGTTCTCGACCAATCAGTGCGTGTATCATCTAAGCTATAGACCAAATACCAATATGGCCGCCACTGACTTTCAGAAATAGAAACCTAATCTTAAAAGTACTACCATCAGAAAGAGCAAGCAGAAATATGTATTTTTGGAAAGTTTTGTTGCTATAAATAGAATTCAAGTGAAGCTATTTGGAATCAAAATTACAGAGATTTGTGTTTAGTGAAGTGTTTCCTTGCTACTAAGCCTCATTGTGGTGTTTTTCACAGGTCTAAAATTCTCATAACTTCTCAAGAATTTTATAATTTTGTCTCAAAGTTTCTAACTTTGTTGATGTAATTCTAATCTATAATAATAACTATATAATAGCCAACTAAAATATGAATTTAAAAAATTATGATAATGGAGTGGCATTCGGTCTATGCATGTGACATCAAAGCAGCTCAATTTTGAGGACAACACAACATAATTACAATCTAAGAATTGGAAACTTATTGTTTTGTCCTCTAAATTTAGCTGTATTCCAAAGTGCTAAAGGGGACGACATATGTATGTAATTAAAAACATACGATATCGTAGTAATACCTGGCCAGCTGCCGCGCCAACACTACCAGTTCCATCAACTATACCAGTAACGGTAGCTAGTGCTTCACTGTTTCCTTTAAGACTTGGCTAAAATAAATAAAACATTAGGGTTCATGGTTTGTCATAGTTTGAATGAGTCATTGCAATATAATACATCATAAAAGAGAGTAAAAACTCTAGTAACCCTTAAAATTTCTCCTTACATGTCTTCCTAAATCAGCAGAAATGGCTGAACTTATCAGGTTCGCAGGTCCTCCTATCATAAACCCTGAGAACAGAAAATAAACTTATTAAGTTAATTTATTGGGAATCAAGGGTGGTATAGTAGTACTGTAGCAGTGTTCTTACCAGACCACGCGTTGCCGCGCTTTTTAAAAAAATGACGAAGTAGAAATAGCTTGAGGGGTCTAGAGGGTGCAAAGATTTTCCTTATGGTAGTGTATGGTTGTTTTTCTTGTGCAAATATGCTATCTTTAAAATGTGGAAGCCTTTCTGGGACTGACTGCACAGGGCCATAGCAAGGCCAAAAATATTGGGGGGGGGGCATGTCAAAAGTATTGGGGGTTACAGGGGAGTAGCCAGGATTTTGGCATGCATAGGGGGACCCAAAACACCAAACTAAAAAAATATGCAAACCTCAAAACAATGGGCAACCAAACAGACCAAAAATGTTCAATGTTCAATATACAGTACACTGAAATTATTGGGGGGGCCCTCCCCCTCCCCCTGCTAGGGTCCTGATGCACATGACAGTGACATATAAACCTTGACTGCGCATGACAGTTAGGTACAAACTTCTATTGATGTATAAAAGTCCATGTTCGTGACATGTATGGTCACTCTAATTCAACCAAAGGTTTGTGAGTTATTCATGAGTTTTTGAAGTAGTTCAATAAACTCGTAAACTGTGTTTTATCAGGTCTAAAACCACTTGGCTATGCCTTGTGGTTTTAAACTTGATAAAACACTGCCACTCATTTATCAAACAGTACATAAAAAACCTCTTTTTACCTGTTAAAGTCATGACGCCTACATTGAGTTTATAATTAGCACCAGTACCTATAAACATGACCAGAAAAAATAATCATTGCACAGCAGAACAAGAGGATTAAAATCAACCTAGCATGAACTAAACAATGTTTCGTCAGTACAAAAATAAGTTCCAAAAAATAACAACAAAGCTAATGGAAGATGCTCGAGACTTTTTAAACATGTGTTCAATATCTTACTTTTATATCCAAACAGACATCCTATAGAGAGTATAAGCATGGTTACTACTACTGGTGATCTGGAGCTCATACGGTCCTGGGAAAAAAATAAAATCACAACTTGTCAATATTCTGCGAACTTGGTAGAACTTTCAAAGTTGCCCGTTGGAATTTGCTTTTTCACTACCGCCAGTCAAAAATATAAAAGATACTGACTGATTAGTTTTGATTGACGGCAATGAAAAAAAACAATTTCACTATTATAATTCATTGAAACGTCTGAAGTTTGCGGAATATTGAGAATCACAGTTAACTAAGTGTTACGAATAAAGAAGAGAATATTTCTTGATCACGGTGAAGAATATCAATATCAAAAAGTTATACTAACTGTAATGATTCCAGCTAGTGCTCCACCTGAATACAAATACAAAATATAATAGTAAATGTAATGAATAGTGTGGCCTATACCAGTAATTTAGTAATCACTGATGATTCAAGTACAACAGTATACCCAAGAAGGTATACTGACTTTGCTCTAAAAATATATGCAAGTAAACTTAACGTAAATCTTTACCATATAGCAGTCACATGATCACACGAAATTATCTTGAGCTTATAATCTGATTTATCGATTTATCCATCGGATAGCGCTATCCACCCTTCATACAACCTGGTCCTGAGAATTGGAACCCATTGTTTTGCCCTCCAAACTGAGCTGCATTTGGACATGCTGCAAGAGGTCTATTGATAATTGCAGTAAACAAGCTAGAGTGACAGCCAAATTTCTCTTTCAACAACATTAGCACTCAGGGCTAAAAATAATGGCTACTCGAAGACTGAAAATGATGACTGGCCACATTGGACTGATCAACACATGACTAATCAATGTGAATGGTCAAGAGAACCAGGCATTTCCCTGGAATTTGTCTGTAAACTAGTTGTTATTCTGAGACCTGGTACTACAGTT
Source organism: Anthopleura sola (assembly GCA_023349425.1). Taxonomy (NCBI): domain Eukaryota; kingdom Metazoa; phylum Cnidaria; class Anthozoa; order Actiniaria; family Actiniidae; genus Anthopleura; species Anthopleura sola. The sequence continues at coordinate 2,598,675 of JALHLI010000006.1, read as the reverse complement.
AAAACTCACCAACAATGCCACCAACATCATAAAAGGTAGACAGTTCATCTGAAACTGTGTCTTTCCAGCCAAAAGCTTAAAAAAAGGATTCTCTGTTATTTTTTACTCATGCTTTTTCTATGTGTGATTTCTAACATGTTCTTACCATTAGATAGATAATATGGCAGCCAGAAGAAGAAGGAATAATTGACAAGCTTCAGGCAGGCATAAGATAATGAATACTTAAAAGAAAAAAGAAAATAAGTTAATTAGTAAAATTGCTTTACAAAAGGAGGAATTACTGTCTACTCGTCAATAAGAGAACAGAATCAAATGGTACATGGGTAGTGTAGTGGTAAGAGCTCTCAACTCTCATCAATAAGATCTGGGTTGGAGTCCCAACATACTCAGTGTTGTATGTGAGTAGAGTTGCTTTAGGCCCGATTTAGGTGTCGAATTTCACATTTGCCAAATCTAATGCAAATGAGCAAAACCTATTGTTTGAGTTCATTTGCATTAGCGATGTGGTTGGGAAGTGAATTCTTTTGGAAATTTCACAATTATTCATGACAGCATGTCCAAAACCTAATTTTTAACTGTTTTATTTTTGCCCCGGTAATACTGGTGCCTTTGATTGGGGATTTGGAATTTAAATATGAACTCTTGAAAGCAACATTTAAATTCCCAAGTTTAATAATCGCAGTCTGATCAGTGATCGATGCTTGTAGTGAATGAATGCAGTGCTTAATTCAGGGGGGAGGGGGCTTTAATATTTTTGCTTCATATGTGGTGCTTTCATATCACATCTGGCACTTAATTGAATAATATGGTAAAACCAAAATGTTCATACAGTACATACAGGGATGACACCAGGTAGAAACAAAGCTTGGCAAAATCCAATGGCCTTCTTGTTTTCTTTTGGAGTAACAGATGATGACTATATCACATGATAGAAGAAGAAATAGTAAGTGGCAAAGTACACTAATAATTTAAAATCAAGGGATTGCATTCAAAATACACCAATTCCAAACATGGCAAACACACATGGTAAAATATATAATACATACATTATTATATATTTCATCTAGGGTATCACACTTAGTGTGATACTCGATAAGTTGTAAATAATCTGTTGTTAAATAAAAAAAATAAAATAAAATATAAAAAAAAAATAAAAAAATAAAAAATAAAAAAACACACATGGTTTGCCTGGATCAATGAGATGAAAAAGAGGCTAGTCAGTCATTCAATACATGATGCTGCATTTTTAGGCATCACTAACATCAATACTTACAGTCAACGAACTTCAGGCATGAACGCATAACTTGTAGATTACAAATAATAATCGAATATTCAAAAGAATAATCAAATATTCAAAATAACAATTGAATATTGGAAAGAACAATCCAATATTCAAAAGAATATTTGAACATTCAAAAAAATATTCGAATCTTCGGATTGTCGGACGTCATACTGTACATGGAAACGGTGAATGAACTCCTTTCGATTTCAATTCTTACATCATTATATGACTGGGATATTTTTAATCTACGAATGTTCATTTTAATCTATGAATATTCGTTTGAATCTATGAATATTCATTTCAATCTACGATTATTCATTTCAATCTACGAATATTCATTTCAATCTACGAATATTCAATTGAATCTATGAATATTTATTTTATTATTCGGACAATCGTAAAAAATGTGTTCATGCCTGAAGTTCGTTGACTGTAATGGATGTAAACACCAGTAACAAAGATTAAGCTTGAAAGTGACTAAAAAACACAGATTAAAGATCTTGGATGAATACATGACTAGCCTCATTTTTACACCCTAGATCCAGGCCATCTATTTGTGTCTGCTGTGTTTGGATTTAGAGCAAGGAAAGCCTTTTTCTGTGCTTCATTCAGTAATATATCATTCATGAAAGCACAAAAGAAGTGTGAAGAGTTGCTAAGAGTTGCTAAACATGAGGTAACATGACATTCAACTTTACCTGGAAGAGCGTATCTGGAAGGGAGTAAGGAGCTCTGTTAGGGTATGGCTGCTGTTGTTTATCACCCTCAGTATCACTGAAAACTGGGAAGCAAAGCAAAACAAAACAATTTTCAGGACACTAGTTGACCAAAGTTTGGAACGCATCTAGTATATGTTTCATTTTTAAAAATGTTTCATTTATCTATTTTTCTTATTTTTTATTTTATTTTGTCATTTAAAAAAAATAATATTGAAACAGGTTGCCCAATTCAGTATAGCTGGTTTAAATGGGGGCCTGTAGAACTAAATCTAATCATTTCACAGTACGTGTGTATGCAATTTTCTATACTAGACAACAGACTTCTCGTCTCAAGACCTTTGCAAATGCACCACAGTAACCACAAAAATATTGATTCCAAAGGGAAGTTGGGTCTGAATAAGACATCGAACAACATAAGTGACCTTGAGCAATTGATTTGTGGTAACTCAAGGAAATTTGGGAAGGGTCAAATTTGGAGCAAAATTCTCCTGCCACTTTATTTTCCATTTGGCAGTTCAAAACTTTTTTAGCCTGACAGTAGTAAAAATTTGGGAAGGGTCTATTTTATATTTAATACTAGGTGTATGATTACTACCAACCTGCCTGTCTCTCTTCTTCTGTGCTGTCTTCATCTGATGGCATAGGAAGACCTGTTGAATTACACGTCAGCCATCAATGATCAAATTTTCATTGAGTTTTTACTTGGACTCACCACCCTCACCACCACACCATCATCATTACCATCATCAGCATCGTCTTCATCAGCATCACCATCATCATTACCATTATCAGCATCATCTTCATCATCATCACCATCATCATTACCATCATCAGCATCATCATTATCATCATCAGCATCATCTTTATCATCATCACCATCATCATTATCATCATCAGCATCATGTTCATCATCATTACCATCATCATTACCATCATCATCTTCATCATCATCTTCATCACCATCATCAGCATCATCTTCATCTTCATCACCACCACCACCACCACCACCATCATCATGACCAGCATTACAGGGCTCAAAACAGAAAAGATAAATGGCCAGACAGTTTCTTATTTTTGGCAGGATAAATAATTTTGGAGCAAAATTCTCCTGCCACTTTATTTTCCATTTGGCAGTTCAAAACTTTTTTAGCCTGACAGTAGTAAAACTTGACCTGCATTTTGGCCATTGGCAGGCCCCTATTTCGAGCCCTGCATTACGAGGCAGCAGCAGCACAAAACATTTTCACAACATCTTAATCATTTTTTCAGACTCACCAATGTCAGCAGGTGAAGGCACCATACAGAAGAACACTATGATACCACCAGCAAACAAAATAACTGATGGTAACATCATGGCATACTACAATATAACAAACAATGGTAAAGGTTAATGTTGGTAGTTCCTTCAGCTCATGGCTGGTATCAATGGAAGCTGAGGGTGCACACTTTACCCAACTACCCAAAAATTTCCCTATTTTTGAGGGCTTTTCGACCGCCCTTAAATTAGGATAGAAATTCTAGGACATTTCAAGGAGTTTCAGGACCCTCTTTTCATATGAGTGGGAAACATATGGCACTGACTTACATACATGACACACGTAAATGGTACAACATGTATGCCATAACATTGAAATGGCTTCCCATAAGAATTATACATGTAGATAAGATACAAATAAGGTTAGCTGTAAGTCGGCAGCTGTAATAACTAAAGTTTAGAATTTTAATATGTATGTATAGTATTAGACAGTGCTTCCTCACCTCATAACCATAATCCAGGACTGACGCAGCCTGTAAACAACAAAAATCATAGACAATAAGACATTAATTTTTAGTAAAAGTCTAGCCATTTTTAAGGACCTGACATCAATCAAAATTACTAACTTCAGCAGTTCTAAAATTTAAGCCTGGTTCTTATCAGTGGAGCTTTTTAGCAACTCAAGCAAAAGAGTCCTCATTTCATTGAGAAACTAGGCTTATGCAAATACAAAGTCAAGGATAAAAATGTGAGGGTGCACAAGAAGTGTGTGCTACTAATGCATGACCTCTCATCAATGGAACCTGGGGTCAAGTTCTACTGGACTCGTATGTCGTGTCATATGTGGGTCAAGTTGCTTTTTGGTTCTCTCCTGTGGTTCAAGGTTTATCTCCAGGTTCTCCAGTTTTCCTCCTTCAAGGTTTTTCTCCAGGTTCTCCAGTTTTCCTCCTTCAAGGTTTTTCTCCAGGTTCTCCAGTTTTCCTCCTTCAAGGTTTTTCTCCAGGTTCTCCAGTTTTCCTCCTTCAAGGTTTTTCTCCGGATTCTCCAGTTTTCCTCCCTCCTTAAAAATCAACCACTTAATCCCAATTCCATCATTGGGCTTTCACCTAGCATGGACCTTCATGATTGTCCCACGCTGTGATATAACAGCCAGAGCTGGTAGATTTCTTTTGTTCCTTTTCCTTGTGCTTGTGTTTGTGCTTGCATCACTAGTAATAACTAAGCTTACTGAGCGCAAGCAGCCATGTCTGGTGTTTTTTTTTTTTTGTGTGTAATTATTGCAACACACAAGTACTCACCTCCAATGAACCAATAATGTTGCCAACTGATGCACATGCACTCCAGAGTCCAAACACAAAACCACGACTAAAAAAATGAATTGAGGTTTATGAGGGAAATAATCAAATGCATGAATACAGTGATCAAACTATTTGACATGTTTGAATAAGTGCTGAAGCAATTTTCGTAGGCTTTTTAAAATAATTTCTAAAATGTTTCTAAAATAGTTTTAGTATACTTAAACCAGTCAAGAGATTGAGCCAAATATTTTACAAACCACCCACATTATCCTAAATATTTCATTTTCTATAGAGCTTTTAAATGTGACATCAATCGAATGAAAAAACAACTTCCGGATCCAAAACGAAAAGTAGTTTTATAAAGATTTTTCTTACTTTTTCTTCATGACAGGATTTGTTGTCCAAAGTTCTAATTGTTTCAGGTGGAGGTTAAATCATTGAGAATATTTTGCTCTTTATTTTATCGTTTTTGTTAGCAGTTGGACCCAGAAATACATCACAATTTAACAGCTCTATATAGTTTTTACCTATACTCTAGACCACAGGGAACCCAAATTAGATAAAATAAATTCAATAAAAGGTATTGGGTACTCAATTTTCTGAATTCATTTCATTTTCCTCTTCCACTATTAAACTGGGCTTCCTGTGTCTAAACCATCAGCTGGTTAACAAACCTTGACTTTCCAAACCAGTTCCCCATGATAGCAACAGTTGATGGCCAACCAGAGGATTGAAAAAACCCTGAAAATTGTAAAGGTTGTGCAAAATATTACAATAAAAGAAAGATCAGGTAGTAAGATTTTACAGCCATTTCTCAATCATCCTTTTACTTTTTACAGGGATTTGATAAAAATTTCAAATAGACAAGTGGCTTACTTAATTGTATCAATGAAAGGGTGGTACATGTACAATAGACCCTTTTCGAATATGGCATCTATGACGTTAAACAAGGAGTATGAGAATGTCCCGGATGTCGAAACCCAATAATTTCCATTAGAAAAAACCTACTAACAGTCTATCACCAATCAAGCCCTGTGATTGGCTGAGCTACTAGGGGTCTATTAGTAATAGACCTCTAGTAGCGAAAAGCGCCGGTTTTGAAAACCAAAAAATATATATTTAAAGCAAAATCCAAAACTTTTTGCATCCTTTATTGGACCAATTAGTAGGTTTTTACTAAAACAATTAGACCTCTCGCCCTCATGGCCTACAAGTCAATAGCCCATGAGGCTATTGTCTCCTAGACCATTCGGACTCGAGGACTAATTGTTAACTAGCAGCATCTGGGACTTGAATGCCTCGGATTTCAAAACACAATCATTATCACACATAATCCAAGACATTCTAGGACTCCTTGTTTGATGGCATAGATCCCATAGTTGAAAAAGGGTCTATTGGGATGTGGAATGGCAAAAGCAGGCAGCTCAAAGTAACCAGAGTCTGTGGGTTACCAGCTACTAATGAGATCCCTGTTTTTATGATTGAATTGTCAAAAATAGGGGGGAGAGGGTGGGTGGTACTTTTACACTTTTGACCCACCCCTGGAAAGGAGCCTGTTTCTACAAACTAAAGGTTCAGTGATTATTACCATTTAGAGCCATAAATATGCCATAGTACCAGATGTTGTAGATGCCGAGCCACTTGCTGACAGTTCCAAACATGAAAACCTGAAATGAATGAAATATAATATAATTATTATGTAAACTTGATGTTCAGTTATCAAGAGACTGCAGTAGACAGAGGAAGCCCTACAGAGGAAGCCCTACTATCTATCCATCCAATTTTCAAGTCTCATGTATGCATCCCCCCCCCCCCCCACTTTTGGTATTATACATGTACATAGGGTAGCGGTATGTACTAGCTAGTCTGTTATATTTTCCAATTTAATCTCTCCACTACTTTTTAGGGTGTTTATCAGTCCTTGGTAATGTAAATCTAATGCAGATCAGCAGGGGGAGGGTCGGGAGTCCCTGACCCCCTAGTTTTCAATTGTCAATCGTCATTTTAATGAAAAAACTTTGATTTTTTTTCTTTTGCTTAGTATGCATTTGGACCCCTTACATCAAAAATTTTTTTTTGGGGGGGGGGGGGGGGGGGGTTAGGAAACGTTAGGACCCCCCTATCAAAAATTCCTGGGTCTGCCCTTGTAAATTATTAGGTACCTTTTAATAAAGAAATTGTCCAAACACTTAGATTACTGATAATACTTACCATTACGGCAGATAAACACATCCCCAAAGAAAGAACCTTCCTCAGATTAAATCTAATTAGGAAAAAGACATGATTACGGTATAATATGGTTTAGTCACTAATACTATTATCAAGAAGGTTTGTGTGCATGAAGATTTAAAATCAAAGGTTTATTGGTTTTTTTGTTTTGTTTTGTTGTTTTTTTGCTTTTTTGTTGTGTTTTGTTTGTTGTTTTCGCTTACTTACTTTACATTTGGACCCCCTCTCAATAGACCATTTTCGAGATGCACGAGCGCTCAAAAACATCGCACACGCAGACATGAAAAATAGGCATTTTCGGGCAAGATCATGCGCGCTATTGACTCTGCCCAAAAAAGCCTTGAGATCATGTCTGCACCTGCGATACTTTTGAAAGCACTCCCATATCTCAAAAAATGGTCTATTAAATTCCTGTTTCCCCCCCTGAAAACCTAACATACTAAATGCCAATTGTGTGAGTTAGCTATTACCCTGACTTTGATCAGCCCAGAGGTTATTGTTTTTAGTGTACATTGATAAAATTTAAATGATTACATCAGAACTGATGGCACAATCATCAAGTATCCAAGTACTGTACTGTACATGTAATAACCAAATGCTGTGTTAAATATTATAAATATATCTTACCTGTCCCCTAGAGCTCCGCTAATATAGAGGCCCTGATGGAAACAACCACAAAAAGAGAAAATTACCATACAAATTACTTGATTAAGTTTCATGGCTCTCTTTAAATTTTTAGTGTTTCAGTGCCAGTGTTTAATAAATTATTTGAAGATGGCACTTTTTAAAAACAATAACGTTTGTAAATGATAACAAGTAAATGTTAACAACAAAAAGACGTTTAAAGGTCATTACTATCTCAGTCTGATGATGCTTTGATGAAGCACTTCATCGTTGTGAATGAATGCAGAGCATATTCTAGGGCATATTCTACTCTCTTTTATATTTTTACTCTCATATATGGCCCTTAATCTTCGGCTGCACTAAAGGATCTGTTACACTGTGCAATTTTCCCTGCAGCAACTTGTTCTGCAACACTGTTGCGAGACAAGTTGCTGGAGAATTACACAGTGTAACAGGGGCTGTCTTGTTGTTGTGGGTAGCATTACAAGAAGTAGAAATCAGTTCTACTTTTCCCAACAGATTGCAGCAACTGACAACACCATTGCACAGTGTATCACCCCTCCAACAACTTTTATGGCAATTTTAAGGCATATTTTTCAAGTCACTGCTATTTGCTGAGATCACGTTGCAGTGTAACACCTCATCTCGGCAACCTGCAACACTAGATTTTCAAGTATCGAGAGACTAATAGCTCAGAGTATTGCACAGTGAAACAGGGCCTTCTCTACAGTTTCAAGCATTGCAACTTTAGACAAGTTGCTGAAAAATTGCAAAGAGTAACAGAACCTTTAATGTAATACTCCAGTTTCACATTCAGTGGAAACCACTGTTTTTGAAGAACACAGACTCAATTGCACAGGCTTAGCCTTGTTTATAAGTTAACTTGCACATTCTTTACATTACAGTTGGCTGTTGCTAATGATTTGCAAAAGTCAACCGTAATGTAATACCAATGTTTTGAAATCCCACAGACTTTTAATAACGTTGTTGAATAGCTGACTTATAAACGAGGCTAAGCCTGTGCAAATGAGTCTGTGGTCTTAAAATACAGCGGTTTCCATCGAATGTGAAACTGGTGTATTGGGGGCAAAGCTTAATCAAGTATATACAGTATATGCTTGCCTCATAACTTATTAAACATGGTAAGAATGTTGAAGTTAAAAATAAAACATATTTCTTACCAAGGCATATGTAGAAAGGAAGGTTGTGTCCATTGCGCCAAGAAATAGTTCAGCACTATCCTGTTATCAAAATTAAAAAAAAAAAAGATTAAAAAAAGAAATTAGTATAGGAAATTACACCGTTCGAGAAGAATTAATGAAAAATACTGTGCGTATTTGATGAAAGTGAATTAATACCACGAGTGCGTAGCACGAGTGGTATTAATTCACTTTCATCAAATACAAGCGGTATTTTTCATTAATTCTTCGAGAACATAGGTGTAATTTCCTGTTAATACCAAATCTATAAAAAAATACGAGTTTCTGAGAATAAAATACTGAAGTTTGTTTTTGTTCTTGAATGGATGTCAAGCATTCCGAAAGCAAAGTTCCCGGATGTGTGTAATTAATTACGCGCGAAGTTCCCGGATGTGTGCAATTAATTAATTGCACAGTATTAAGAAAAATTTCACAGTTCGTCAGCCAATCAGAATCGAGTATTTTTTATAGATGTGGTATTAATATAAATATTACACGAAATAATCTCCAGAAGAAGAATCACACTTAGATTCATAGCAGTTTTCAATATTAGACTGTAAACTCAGTAGTTGCCAATAAACAGAGGAACAGCTACAGTACTACCAAAAATAATAGTGAACTTCAGATCTGACGATAAATACGAGAACAAGACTTTAGTATGAGTATGAGTGGTCAACACTAAGAGATGGGGCACTATAACTTCGTAGTCGTGGTGGAGTACATAAATTGAACCTTGACAGGATATACATTGTTAAAAATAGGAAATCAAATATGATTCAGTGTTAAGCACTCGCACAGGGCCGACTGCAAAACTCATACTTGTACTCATTCTTGTACTTGTAGTCGGATCTGAAGTTCACTAATGTTTTAAGATAGTAATTAACATACCTTGTCTTTAAAAAAATGGACTGAATTCCATTTCTATAACAAAGAGAAACATAATTTTACCATAATTATGAAATTTCCCATGCGCTGATTGGTCGACAGCCATGGTAAATAAGAGGACATAACAATAAAATGATGAATCGCTCGTGTAAGGAACCAGCGCATGCTTGAAAAAGTTTTTTCTTTCAAACTTTTTCTTCGTTTTTGGCTCTTTTATTTGAAATTTTTATAGTAAAAAACAAATTTCTGATGGTTTAGTGTGATATGTCCTCTTATTTACCACGATATGACATCAAAAGTTGGTCAAAATTAGTTATGTATCCACTCAGCTATGCTTCATGGGTACATAACATTTTGACCAACTTTTGACATCATAATATCAGAAATCTGTTAAATTCACACATTTAAATCCAGATTACCAGATAAATCACTTGATGCCTTCAAAACAGATAGACACTCAAATACCAGTTGTAGTTCCAAGAAATTTACACTTCCCTCCCTGAGATCTGATGTTAATAGCCACCCTACCACTGTGACAGCTAGCCCACCAGTAGCATGGAATGTCCACCCAAAACATCTGTAAATATAGTGTACAAAACATTGCTTACTGTAACTGGTTTTAATTCATATGTATCATTGTATGGAGTCCATTCTTTTCGTAACGTGTCTTTGATGTTACTGAATGCTTTTCTCGTAGCATGGAAGAATGCATAGCTGAAAGATGAAAGAAAAAAATGTGACATGGTCATTAAGATGTCTAGCTTGGTAATATTGTTCCATGGACATTCAAGTGAATCCAGGAAAGGTCTGTTTTCAAATCACAGGTTTGTAAGTGTGTTTATCAGTAGAACTCTTTCCCTTGGGTATAATGTTTTCCATTTCAGACCACATGTCATTCAGCTCTTGGGAATAAGATTCTTTGTTTGAGTTGTATCCACATTCATGTGTATCGCGATTCTCCTATAAGTTTGATTGGGAGAGAGCCACCAATATAAAATTGTATCATTGGATCAGAATTAGCGGGCGATAGGAAAATCGCAATACAAAACTTATTGTGATTTTGAGCCACCAATACGGGTTATATTGACAGCATTGGAAGAAAATATATTCTGTATTGGCCTTCGTCGCTTCGTGACTACGGCCAATACGGAATATATTTTCTCTCAACTAGCCAATATAAGCCCGTATTGGTGGCTCAAAATCGCAATAAGTTATAAGTATTCTCATGTGCAACCATTAAACAAAGAAATGATACTCTCGGGAATGACACATGGTCTGAAATGGGAAAACATTAAATCCATCAAGAAAGCATCAGTGCTACCAGGGAATTCATGGTTACTCATGATAATTTCATTATGTAAAATATATAATTATTATTTTCATCTACATGTATCTACATGTCAAAAAAGTTAAAATTAGTATAAGGAAGCTTGTACACTTAACTTCGACTGCTTTCAGCTTAATTTTTCTACCCCAATTCAAGAAAGCCTTACATCAGGAATATAAACCTCATAAAGTTGACTAAGATTATTCATATCTTCTTTATAGTGAAATTAAAACGACGACTGAGTGGATGTCTCTATGATTTTCGTCTATAATCATTATCAACAAATTTCAAAATCCAGAACTTATTATAGGACTTACAAACAAGCTAGGGCATAAGAAATTTATTGAGCCTTGATCTTGCCCGAAAATACCAAAAAATTCCATTTACAGATAGTTCCTAAAAAATTATAAGCGATCAAGTTATCCAGCATATTGCCAGACTTTCAAAGGTGTTAAATCGTCGTATATCACATCACAATTTAACAGAAATGGCTCATTGGTTAAGTTAGAAGTATAATGTATAAATGTATAAGAAATCCAGTGAATAAATAACGCGACATACCTCATAAAAGTGAGAATAAAGACAAGCAAGTGATATCCTGTCCACTTCTGGGACGCCATCTTGTCGCGTGACCCAAGACACAGGGAGCCCATAAATCATAAAAATGACATCACATGATTCAGCCATGCTAAGAAATCGAGAATCATGCTTTATTTTCATACATAACTAATATTTATTTTTTACTTTATTTTTACGGTCTCAGTTTTGTAGTTATTAAATGTTTCTAAGATTAAGATAATTATTTTCTAAATATTGTAGCTTATGGGTTTTCTGTGGCAGGCGTTCGCATGTAATGTGAAAAAATGCTACTAAGGGGGGTAGGGATGATGTCAAAAGCAACAGCGCGCGCGGAAGAAAGACAAAAACAAAGACAAGACACTTTTTATTGATAGAATCAAATACATATTCATGTTTTCCTTCTTTATTAGACCACTTAAGCAGGGGCGGATCCAGAAATTTGACAAGGGGGTAAACCACAGGGAGCCCAATTTAGATAAAAGTAAAAGGTGAAAATAAAATTTGAAAAAAAATCGCGTTTCATTAATTTTTTTTAATTCCAAGTTCAAGATAATGTCCTCTATAATACGAACGAGCAAAAAATTCGTAAAAAATGCACTAGAACATTTTTTTACTCGCGCGCCTTTGTTTTCTATATAATTTCCCTATGGTATCCTATGTGTGGATTTGTGTCAATATAATTTAACAAGGGAGGAAAGTTAAACCGCCATCTTGAACAACACAACTCACTCATAATGAAGTTTGATTTCCAAAATCAACACATTTTCTGCTAAATATAAAGCTGATCATCAGAGTTGTATGTCCACCATTTGGGCCTCCTGTGGTTGTTCATTTGTCGGAAGCTCGTCGGTATGAACTCGCGAACTTGTCGGATGAAACCATATCACAGCCATTAAAAATACTTACCGAATGATTTTCAATGTCTTCAATAACATTTATTTATCCTAAATAGGTTTCAATTATGTCTCAGAGCGATCAGAACAGTGACGAAGAACTCAAATCACCAAGTATAAATGTCCTTTCATCGGAACGTGATGTCTTGATTCAAGGTAATTCACCAAAACATGTCGACTCTGGTAAACCCACTCACACCATCTACGTTTATCTGCTTAGTATGTTCGCTGCATTGGGTGGATTCCTGTTTGGATATGACACAGGTGTTGTATCAGGGGCTATGCTGCCTCTAGCTGAAGAATTCTCGTTATCAGACTTGTGGAAAGAGTTCGTTGTTAGCATCACAATTGCAGCAGCCATAATAGGAACGATAATAGGAGGTTTCCTGAATGACAAGTGTGGACGTAAACCTGTGCTATTGATTTGTTCTGCTGTATTTACTGCTGGTGCTGTAGTAATGGGAGTATCAAGATCTAAAGAAGTACTTCTTCTTGGAAGAGCCATTGTTGGTCTTGGGATCGGTAAATATATATAACTTGTTTGTTTTACTAATTGGGACTCAAATTCTGGCACATTTTTTCAAAGCAAAATTCATTTTGACGTAATAAGTTTACTGCAGGTGTATGTGATTTCTAACTTAGAAGCTTATGACATGGAAGGATGCTCAAATATTTAATGGAAAAGACTAAGTAGTTGATATTTTTAACTAGAAAATAAATAGAGTTTGAAGTGTTTTGAAATGAGGTCATGAAGCCATGTTCATATCACCCAGTGTCAGTACCATTACTATGAATGTTTGTCAAAATTAGGGTAATAGGGACCAAGGAAATGAAGCCGTATGAATGGCCATTATTTTGAGCCCTACATTTATCTTGAACATGATAGCGCAATACCGCAATCAATCAGATAATTTTACCATACACCACACATTTGATAATGTAAACACCATACATCGACAGTTTGATGATCACCACAATACCGAAGAAAAAAATATCTGGAAACCTGGCATGACCGCACAAAAAAAAGCTAAGACTGCAAACTCCCAGTGTCTCCCTCCAAGAAGGCAAAGTGTTGTTATTCAAATCATGTATTACTTTTCCTTAAAGGAGGGGCATCCATGACTGTTCCACTATACATTGCTGAGTCCACACCTACTTCTATCAGAGGACAACTAATCACGATGAATAATCTGTTTATTACTGGTGGGCAGTTTGTAGCATGTGTTATTGATGGTCTTTTTAGTAAACATCCAGAAGGATGGAGGTAAAGTACTTCAACATGAATAATGTGTATTGCCTCTCATATATGCACTGCTGTGGTCATGGAGACAGAACAGAAAAACAACATGGCTGCTACTTCACAAATTCTTAAATGTAACTGGCAGTGATACTTCATTTTTGTCACTGTTGCTCCAAACTTATGAAAAAAATCCTGTCATATTAGGATATTTACAGAAATGTTAGTTTTTCTGCTGATCAAAGGCATTATATCTCTAAATCGCGCTCACTAAATTTTGGTCGCATTTGATATTTTGTCCATTAATTGGCTCCAAAAGATCATATTTACAAAATATTGAGCTTAAAAATGTATACCTGTGCTTATAACAAGAGGCCAAAAATGATTTTTCTGCTCTGTCGGTCATGGAATTAACCATCACATGTGAGTACTAACTGTTTGTTGGTTCTCCCTCTGCCTCTTGCTTTGAGGGTTTTTCTCCAGGTTCTCTGGTTTAACTCTCTCTACTTTACCAAAATCAACTTCTAAATTCTAATTTGATTATTGAATGAGGGCCACAGGTTTGTTAACTACTGGCCAGTAACTGCTACCTTCACAAAACAAGGACAAGGATGATTTTCAGTCAACAAAGCAGTACTAACTAGAGTATGTTTTTTCCCAAGGTACATGTTAGGTCTAGCAGGAGTGCCATCGGTCATCATGTTTTTTGGTTGTTTAGTTCTACCCGAAAGTCCACGCTGGTTGGTTAAAAAGAAAAGGATGGACCAGGCTAGACAAGTATTAAAGAAGGTCTTTGGGACACATAATGTTGAAGAAGAAATCCAATCTGTTCGTCAGATATGTGAAGAAGAGGAGGAAAATGAAAAAGGTAAAGCATTGTATTTTCAGCTTAGTTAGGCAGGACATACATGTTTTTTTTCCCTTTATTTCAGACCTTGTCCATAACTCTTTCCTTGACTATTATTTTTTGTTTTCCAGCAATTATTAATAAGTAATAGACCCCTTGTAGCATGTCGGAATGCAGCTCAATTATGGAGGGCAGAACAGTACTGTAGGTTCCAATTCTCATGTGCAAGGGGTCTGTACTTCAGTTTCATTACACCCATTCTCTTAATTACACATTGACCAACACGTACTAGCTGACAATATCAGGGTCTTTTAGTAGCTGCCATCAATCAAAGAATTACTGGCTCAGACCATTAAAAATTTGATTGACATAAGACAAAACCCAATTCGACTTCAATTATGGCACCATATGACTCATCTGGGTCACATAAATATGAAAAACAAAGAAACTTCTCAAATAGGGAAAACATGAGATCTGAGACCAAAAACTTTTTCCCAAGCTGAAAATTTAAGATCTTATATTATATAAATTTTCATTTTATGTGAAGTATAATTTTTCTTATGATATGTAAAGTCATTGTTGAGTCTCCCTAGCTGGAGGCTAATGTTTAGGTATACTGTATGACACACTCCACACTCACTACCACTACATTTAATATTCTAAGCACACTACTCTCAACTCAGATGTAAATAATGAAGTCTTTTTATTCTTTTCTTAACAGCACAGGGAAATGGTGTTTGCATGCGTATGTTGATGGATCCCAACACAAGACGAGCTTTACTTGTTGGTTGTATGCTTCAGGCTATACAACAACTGAGTGGAATTAATACAGTGATGTAAGTTCTTTTTCGAAATTCTTGAACTCCCCTGAAACAACCTCTGGGCTGATCTAAGTCAGGGCATGGCTAACTCACAGATTAAACCCTGAACCATCCTCTGGGCTGATCTAAGTCAGGGCAAGGCTAACTCACAGATCAAACCCTGAAACAACCTCTGGGCTGATCAAAGTCAGGGCAAGGCTAACTCACAGATCAAACCCTGAAACAACCTCTGGGCTGATCTAAGTCAGGGACGGCTAACTCACAGATTAAACCCTGAAACAACCTCTGGGCTGATCTAAGTCAGGGCACGGCTAACTCACAATTGGAATTTAGTATGTTTTGATTTTGTGGAATGAGGAAAGCTCACATAATGATGTTAAAAAATAATATTGTATTAGGGAAAACTTTCAAATAAAACATATCTCAAGATTATTTTTAATGTCTGATGTTGCAGGTACTATAGTGCAACAATTATTTTCATGTCTGGTATTGGGACAGAAGACATGGCCATCTGGCTTGCAGCTGCCATTGGATTTGGCAACTTTATTTTCACCATAGTAGGATTGGTTCTTGTTGAAAAATTAGGCCGGCGGAAGCTTCTTCTCAGCAGCCTTGCTGGTGTTATAGTGAGTTTATTTCTAATTGGAGGTGCATTTTATCTTGCGGAGATGAATGATACCCATGTGACGTTCACTGAGGCAGGAGCACAGTCTTCAGATTGTTTCAGTGTACGGGATTGTATGGGCTGCATAGCAAAAGAGCACTGTGGATTCTGTTATGAGAAGGATGCCAGGGGGAACTTTATCAATGGCTCTTGTGTGTTCACGAATGTATCAGATCATAGTCCATTGAATGGAAGATGCAGCAATGACAAATCAAGTGCTACCTGGAGGTACGGTTCATGTCCTTCAAAGTATGCATGGTTGGCAGTGTGTGGCCTTATTCTCTACATTGCTACATTTGCTCCAGGAATGGGCCCTATGCCATGGACACTTAACTCAGAAATGTTTCCTCTTTGGGCCAGAAGTAAGGGGAATTCATGTACAACGGCTGTGAATTGGACATGCAATCTTATTATTGCAATATCTTTTCTCCACCTTATGAAATTGATAACTCGTCCTGGGGCATTCTGGTTTTATGGTGCTATTGCTTTCACTGGCTGGATATTCTTTTATATTTTTGTTCCAGAAACAAAGGGAAAGTCACTAGAAGAATTAGAAACTATAATGGTTCCATCTACAATAAAGTAATCAAGTTTATCACATATTAAAGTTCATTACACATTCATGTTTCACAAGGACTTCCACTGCAGAGAAAAAAAACCATTATTAACAGACTTGTGAAAGAATTTAACAGGATATGTGCCTGACACTGTTTCTCTCAGCAGCAGAAATCCTTGTAACACATTTGAGTACATGAAAGCACAATAATACAGTACATGGGGGTAAACTAATTACATGACACATGTATTTGCTAAGAATTTGCATTAATTTGGTGAATCAATCACATATATTATCATGTGCTGACAAAGGACTAATGTCCCAAATATCAGTATGTATACAACTCTTTACATGGTTGTATGCAGTGGTTTACATCCTCACTTTATTACTCGATAATCTAACATCCTGGTGTTTAGTTACATACATGAAATAATCAAGCGTAATATGTGACTGTAAGCTAAATATTAACTGTAACAATAATAGAACACTACAACGATGTTTCACATACTGTATATATATAATTATCAATGAATTCAATAACATGTAAGCTGTGCACTGTAAAAGAGCTCACACCGTCATGAAAAGTAATTGATTGGGGGTTTTCATTGTATTTTCAATTCAAAATATTTAAAGCACCTTGCTAAGTGCATTGACACAAAGAGGGTGATAACTATTTGTTACTTTATTCTTATATCAAAAATAGTAAAGGGTTTGAAAAAGTTTTAATAAATATGCGGCCCAGCCAACGAGGTATATGATTCAAGTTGTCTGGGATTTTAGCTACTGTCCATCAAATTTTCAATGGTCTCAGCTAGTAAATAGTCCCTTTCACAGTTCCTTGAGCCATCTTGCCATCTCACTGTTTGTCTCGCTTCAATGCAAAGGCACAGCTGCCTTTCAAAATGTTGCAGGGAACTGTGAAAGGGACTTCTGATCGACAGCAGCCAAAAACCCAGACATCTTGTCGCATAAATGTTATGAAAATGAATAAAGTGTTGTCAAGTTTTTCATCAAGGAAATTTCTCTCAAACAAAAAATTCTGAGCTCCTTGTGGGATTCGAACCCATGACCTTCAGGTTGTTAGCTGGATGCTCTATCCTGTAGCTCAGGAGCTCGGATTTTTTTTTTTTTTTTTTTTTGAATGAGAAAAATTTCCTTGATGAAACACTTGAAATCACCAAGCAACAAGGGGAACGTCTAATATTACACGTTATGAAAATGGTTGGGAGGGAAATCTTGATGGGAGCTGTCTAGTTATTTTTGGTTCAAAAATGAACAAAATGGAAGAGCAAAAATAATCATATTTTAATAAAAGGAATCAATTCCAAATGGAAAATAATTTTAAGATGAAGGATTAGAAATTGGTAATAAAAATATTTTTCAAATTATTGTGGTTTTATGTTTTATTTATTTCATAAAGAAGAAAATACTTTATTGGAATATACAGAAAAGCAAAGTGGTAAAATATCCCTTCCATTCCTTCTTTCTCAGTATTTCCCTTACAATAACCTAAGTGTCTACGCACCCTCCCCACCCCCAAGTAATTTTCTGTCACTTACTTCCCAGTCCTCCCCAAGCTCTCGTTCAAAATCAAAAGCCTTCCCACTGATCAGAAATCTTACAAATGAGTAGACTTTTTAAATACGCTAAAGCCTTTTCAAAAGGCTTAGTTCTAAGTCTTCCAGTATACATCGCCCTAGTAGATAATATAGGAAATGTAGCCACAGTCCAAGGAGCGTCGATGAAGGTAAAAAAAGCTCTAACTTAGGTGAAACATTAGGCTCATGATCAAGGAAGCTTACGTTTTCCCTCGAAGATCTATATTGTGCTTATTTATTTACGATCTATAGTCGTAGTTCCACAATATAGATGTTATTTATCTTTTATTTCATTAAAATAACGTACTGTGTATAAATAAAATGCAATATTTTCGGTATTTTTCAGCCATGTTTCAACCCTGATTATGGATCAGTAGATGTAGTGGTGCTAAGCAAAATCGCCATACGAAACTTCCAAGGGATAAACAGAGGAGACGTTGTATCTATAGTGTAAGAAACAGAACGAGTTCTTTTTAAATGTGCTTGTATTTTTTGATGACTGTGTTAAGGGTTTGAAAATTCCATCTGGGGATTGGTGGTGATTTAAATCTTTATGGGATACCTGTGGTAAGATGCCATGTCCTGGGATTCTGAATTAATGGATGTAACATTTAATTATTATTATTATTTAATTATTATTATTTTATTTAGAGATCCACATGACCCCAACATAGTATTAATTAAAAGGATAATAGGATTACAAGGCGATACCATCAAGTAAGTTAGAATACAACAATTTTCATATGGGCTGGGAAACATATGACAGTCGTTTGCATCTAAGTGTGAACACCAGACATCAAAACATGTTTTAAGTGGTGCGTGAAACTTATACATTTGGTGGCTAAAGGGTCAACTTTAGTGGTCTTGTTCGATGGTCTCCTTTGAAATCTACAAAAGTTAACTTTTCAGCCACCAAACAATAGTTTCAAGCCCAACTTAGGATATGTTTTGACTTCAGGTGTTCACACTTAGATTTAAACAACTGTAATTGTACTGACTTACAGCATGTACATTGTCAAGTTAAATCATTTGACATGGGCTTTAATCACACAGTGGCCATGTTAATTCCCATTCGAACCTTTGTTTGTAAAGTTCTGAAACACCTCAGCTCAAAGCAAGGGCAAGGAGACCCAAGGGATTATAAAACATATTGTTTCAACCAATATGGCCAGTGTGTGATTATTTAAAGGGAATTATTAAGGGCAACATGTAGGGAAGTGGGCTAGCATGCCTCAGAGGAATCAATCATTGAGAACTTGTAATTAATAACTGACATTTTTTTACAGAACTTTAGGATATAATAATAAGTATTTAAAGATTCCAAAAGGACATTGCTGGGTGGAAGGAGACAACAATGCGCACAGTATGGACAGCAATACCTTTGGACCAGTAAGTTAAATACTTCTATCATATGTAGAGAGCGTCGCATGTGAGTAGAGTTTATTTTATCTCTTCCTTGTATTTAGGGTTTCTTTTTAGGTTCTTCAGTATATCTCCCTTCACGAAATTCCAATTCAATCTGTTAGTAATGTCAGTGCCCTGACTTAGAACAGCCCAGAGATTGTTTCAGGGTTCAAACTGTGAGATAGCCATGCCCTACCCTGGTTCCATAGGTGCTTTTATATGGCGAGCCATGGCGCGAGATGAGCTGAAGGTGAGAGAGAAGCAGAGGCGCTTCTCTTGCTCCTTCAGGTCGTTTCATGCCACGGTTTGCCTTATATAAAAGCGCCTCTGGAACCAGGGTAGCCATGCCTTGACTTAGATCAATCCAGAGGTTGTTGCAGGGTTTGATCTCTGAGTTAGCCATGTACTGAGTTAGATCAGCCCAGATATTGCTTCAGGGGTGGATAAAATTTGAGTTTTAAAGGCTTTTCTATTTCTCTCAGGTCGCTGTTGGCTTGATCCAAGCAAAAGCAACATACATAATATGGCCCATGCATCGATGGGGCAAAGTACATAGCAAGCTTCCAGATAGTCGAGGGCCCTTAACAAATGAAGAATGTGAACGAATAAATGACCAAAAGAATAATAATACATCCATTACTGAAGTCAGTGATGAAGAAAGAATTTCCAAAGATGTAAATGAACTGAAGTTTGCCGATTATGAATCTATGAGTGATTGTAGTTTAATACCTGGAAAATTTGGACCCGTCAGCTAGTATTTTGTAATTTTTTTTGAAAAAAGTTCATAATCTGGTGTGATAATCCGTGCACGCCAAAACTGAGAAAGCATCTTAAAAACAATTTTATCTCATACGATGAAAAATATCAATGCTTGATAGGAAGATTGAGTGGTATACTGAGCAGTAAGCAGTGTCTTTTTCCTGTATCCTGCTTGGCTGTTTTATGTTGTGGAATAAATATGTTATTGGACACTTTAGAGAGCAGTACGTGTGGATATTGTTTTTTCAAGTCTGCAGTATTTTGTTGAGCCCCTCGACTCAGAGAGGTTGAGTTCGCAGGCTTTCGAGATTCCCCTCGACAATGTGTGTCCATGTAAGAAGGTACCTTGATGCAATATCAGTGACCGCGCGAGGGGAGGGGCTGGTAGGGCTATAGTCCTACCACGTTTTCCCTTTTCCCATACTAGTCTCTTATAAAGCCCCACCACCAGTTAGGGTGCTTCGCGGTCCATGAATACACGACTTTCTAACACTCGCCAACATAACCATAGGCGGCGGAAGGAACTGAAAAGCGAAGGGACTGAAATAGCCAAAATTACGCCGAAGCGAAGGTGGCCTAAATCGCCGAAGCAGAAAAAAAAACGGCAAAAACGCCGAAGCACAAAAATTCAAAACAACCAGAACGCTATGAACGTCGTACACCCAAATGAGCCAACGTGAATAAAATAGGCTGCTACAATTCTACAATTGTTGTAAATACAACTTTGCCTAAAAAAAGCACCCCGGCTCCCCCTCGTCCGCTGCCTATGATAACAGACTTGCACTCCTGGTTTTAACATATGCGTTTGAGGCAACAGTGCATGATGTCATTCCGTGAGCTACTCAAGCCTTGTACTGACTGGTACACCATTCTGCTGGGATACTGAACTCAACCAACCATTTGAAGAATCCAAAACTGTGATCATCAGCGAAATAGTCCCCTTCACAGTTCCCATGAGGTGCCCGATAGGGTTTGTGAACTTGCTGAGGTATTTGCTGAAGAAGAAGAAAAAGAAGAAGAAGAAGAAGAAGAAGAAGAAGAAGAAGAAGAAGAAGAAGAAGAAGAAGAAGAAGAAGAAGAAGAAGAAGAAGAAGAAGAAGAAGAAGAAGAAGAAGAAGAAGAAGAAGAAGAAGAAGAAGAAGAAGGTGAGCGCTTGAATGTATACCACAGGGAGCCCATTCCTGATATCACAACTGCGTCATCATTCTGCAAGTTGCTGAGTCATTGCTCAATCCGTGACAGTACAAAGAAGATCAGTAAATATCGACCGTTCGTTTCCCTAACTTCACGATCGCCTTTCAGTTAGCAAGAAAATGTGGCTGGTGATAGTTGCAGTACTTGTGCTGTTAGCTCTAGTCTACTGGAATGGAGTCAAAGACTTCTCCTCATTGACAGAGATTGCTTTAAACGGGCCCAAACCTTTGCCGTATGTTGGCAACTTTCTCGATGTGTTCAAATACGGAGGCCTGCACAAAACATTGTTGGCTTACTTCAAGCAATACGGCCGCGTTTACAAAATGGCCCTCGGTAGAAAGCCAACTATTGTGATCAGCGATCCTGAAATGGTTAAACAAGTTACTGTGAAAGAGTTCAGTAAATTTCGAAACAGAACACCACCCCTACAATTAAATCCTCCACTTGAATCTGGGGTATTCTTTGCAAGGGATGCTACTTGGAAAAGAATTCGCACGACCCTCAATCCAACGTTTAGTGCTGCGAAGCTCAAACAAGTCGTGCCTCTCCTCGAGAAATCGTCTGATAAGTTGGCTCAGAAAATGCACAAGTTTGCAGAAACAGGTAAGCAAAATTCTAGCATTCGAGCAGCAAATTTAGAGCAGCTGGATCTATTGTTGAACCGTTCTTCCATCGTTTGTAAACAAAATTTATCGGTAGCCAGATTGTTGAGGGTTTAGCGATTTTAAAATTCTTCTAGGATCATGATGTTTGTATATGAAACATCCCGATGACTAGAGAGTAATTTGTGTATTTTTTTAAGGATTTTTTTTCTGTCGTTATCGTCGTTATCGTTTGTGGTTGATATTTATTCAGTTGATATGGGCAAATGTCACGCTTTAAGAATTCCTTTCACTGTGATCAGTCTACTGCAACGAATTAGTGTCTTCATCATATGCATGCACTTGACCCTTCGACTCTATCAGGAGTTCCATTGTGTCAGATGATCGATCAGGCATAAAGATGAATTATGTCAATCATGTAGCTATCACCTATATTACATGCGATTTTAGTACTTTTCTTCCTCTCCTCAACTTCCTCCTCTTTCTTCTTGTTCTTCTTTTTCTTGTTCTTCTTTTTGTTCTTCTTGTTCAGTTCTTGTTCTTTTTCTTCCTTTTCTACTTGTTCTTGTTGTTGCTCTTCTTGTTCAGTTCTTGTTCTTTTTCTTCCTTTTCTACTTGTTCTTGTTGTTGCTCTTCTTCTTCTTCTTCTTCTTCATCCCAGTTCTTCTTCTTCATTACTTTCTTCCTCTGTCTTCTAGAGCATACAAAGTTACACTATTTTCTATTGATTTTCAGGTGAAAGTGTGAATTGTTCAGAGCTTTTCAGTCTGTTTGCACTAGACGTCATAATGCAGGCAGCATTCGGATATGACGCAGACATCCAAAACGATCCCAACCCAACGTTTATAAAACGTGCAAAAGAAGCCTTCAAAACACCCATCTGGATTCGTGCCTTCTCCATGTTTCCCTTTTCCAAATACCTCAGCAAGCTCACAAACCCTATCGGGCACCTCAACTATTTCCTTGGCATTGCTCAATCGATGATAGAAAGTCGACAAAGAGTTGGACACGTCCAAACTGGAAGACGCGACCTGCTGCAGTTGATGCTGGAGGCTCACGAGGAAGAGCTATCTGAGGGGCTGACAAAATTAAGTGACGAAGAACTGGCAGCTCAGTCAGTGGTATTCTTGCTTGCAGGCTTTGAGACCACGGGAACTACCCTGTCATGTGCTGCCCACGTGCTTGGGACACGACCAGACGTACAGGAAAAGCTGATACAAGAGTTGGATAAAGCGCGCCAAAACCGGGGGGATGAGTCGTTATACGATTTTGTCCAAAAAATCGATTACCTTGATCAGTTTATTTCAGAAGTGCTTCGTCTGTACGCCCCAGCCTTCAACCTTTTTCGGGCATGCAATGAGGAAGTGGTCATCAAAGGGGTCCGCTTTCCCAAAGGAATAGACGTGAATATTCCTACCTACTGTCTCCATCGCGACCCAGAAGCATGGGAGAAACCAGATGAGTTCTACGTAGATCACTTCACAGCCGAGGCAAAAGAAAAGCGCCACCCATACTCGTTTCTCCCTTTTGGTATCGGACCTCGACAGTGCATTGGAATGAGATTTGCTATGAATGAGATCAAAATTGGGTTGTTCAGTGTGCTTGAGAAATTCAAATTCGAAAAAGCACCAGAAACTGTTGAGATCGAGGAGAGGGCAGTCCTCCTCATGCGACCAAAGGATGACATTACTCTTAGAATTGTTCAGCGTTAATTCTCCTTCTTATTGGTGATCTAGTTCACCTGCTGATAGGAACATTGTAAAACTGAAAGGACATATTTCGCATGCATGTCGGGCTGTGATACAGCACAACACAGTAGTCAAGAGCACATTTGTTTTTAAATTGTTAAAATTTCATGGTTTTGTAAACGTAAATGTACCAGGCCGTAGTTATTTTTTGGATGAGTTTACTTCACATGTTCATGAAATTCATAGTTCGAGCATCACTTAGTTACCGCGTTGCTATGATTCATTGCGATGAATCCGTCAAAATTTAGCCGTAGAGCAAAGCAATACCTTCGAATCCGTTCATCTTTTTTAAGATTTGTTTGTTTCTATGAAAACGTATTAAACAAATTCTTGTAATAATTGTACCAACCTTGAAAACATGCAAGAAAAATATCTTGTAAATGCAATTTACTTTAGATGCATTTTAGATACTGATCTCAAAGCTTTTACAATATATGCAGTTGAATAACGAACTTTAACGTGAACGAACATGTATATGAAATGAATTGTATATCGGGGCTTGTTCCTGGTTCATATGCTTTCCATATACATGTTATGACTTCAGTGTTTTTCTAGTTTTGATGCTCGATTAAATTAATCCTCAAGAACCAAGTGTGTCACGATAAAAAAACAAATAAAAAAGGTAGAAAAAGTCGGATGAACTCCAATGCAATAAATAATGTACGTTTACTAAAATAGTTTGATTAAAACCAATACAACTTTTAATCTTTTTTTGTCTTGCTTTGTATTTGATAACAAGTGTATTTCCCGCGCATTTTGAGAAGCCGCGCGAAACTGGAGCGCTGGCGTCTTCTCTCAAGCAATACTTCCTATTAAAGTCAAAAGTACTCGATTATTTCCATCAACTTTTAGCTTGCATTTCCGTTCATCTGTTTTAATGGAGTATCTTTACCTTGGGATTTAGTTTCTTCGTGAGGAAACTAATTAAAAAAAACAAAAACAAAGTCGGCTCCCTGTGACTAGCTATCATTTCCCGCCTCATGCAGCCTTTCTTGGACAGCCGCGCTTTTCGTTTTCCCGCCTTTTTTCTGGGCGGCCTCGCTTATCGTTTTCCCGCTTTTTTCTGGGCAGCCGCTCGCCAAGATCAAGTGACAGAACATGGACTTATCGCCCATTTCCTTTGGCTCCGACAACCTTTTTGGGAATATGTATACTTAGACTAACTGAACAAAATTTAAATCAAGCAAATTTCATAAACTGACTGTGGCTACCTATATAGACTAGATCTTATTTCCCAATTCATGAATTTAAATAAACAAGATAAATAGCAAAAAATTTGGTATTTATTTATCTTCTATTAAAGACTTCTTCTACAAAACTAGAGTTTGACATATCAGTTAAATATGTTGAAGTTCAAGTAAATTTTATAAACTGACTGTGGCTAGACTAGATAGAATTTGCTTAGTGATTCATGATGAATGGCAAGGTACGATTATTGTTTTTCAGTCTTCCATATTTATTGAGAAAGGCTGATCAAATAGAAAATCTTCTTCTCTCCAGAATGATATTTTCTCTTTAACTCCATTCGGTAGCTTGTCACTAGACTTGATTCGCTTACCAACATAGAGACCATCAAGAACAGTTGTGGAAAACCCGGGAGAAAGTCCATCAGGTCCTGGAGCATCGAATTCGACCATGCACAGAACTCCTAGGTGAGGCATAAGGCAAGTCGAGTTGACAGCCTTTGACATAGTACCTTGTAACAGCAATGGCTTTCCAATGTATTTCAACACAAGTGATGCATTCATTTCATCTATAGAGTGATTCATGACGGCCAGCAGTGTATCCATATTAGACTTGATGGTTATCGTTAATTTGTATACTTTTCCTGTTGACTTTTTTGTTTGGGTCACCGAGTACTCTCCAATGAACGGTTTAGCTTCAATGGGAAAAGATTTATGGCGTCTCATCTCGAACAATGTCTTGTTCAAAGCAGGAAGTACAGTCGAGTGGATCAAGTCTGCGATCACAAAGCTAGACATGCCCCGTGCTGGAAATACAGGTGCATTATTCACTAACACACTAAGACCCATTTCCATTTCTGGTATGACCGAGAACACAGCATTATAGGTGTCGATGTTACCTCCCTTCTGACGGGCAACGAAACCATTGACGAAGCGCATCTCCCACGGTGAGCCCCACAACCACAAACCATCTCGCGTGATGAACTCAGGTAAGAGAATCTGACGTATGGTTTCTCGATTTAATATTCCCTGACCGTCAGCTGTAGTGAACATCTTTGCTAGTTTCATCAGGTCGTTAGTCGTTGAATACATTTCACCTGCAGGTGCTGCCCATCCGACGTTCATGAAAGGACGCCGTTTCCCATCAGGACCGTAAGGAAGAGCCATATTCTCCAGGACTTTCTTGGTTATTTCAAAACCAGTGTTTTTCATGTCGAGTGGCTGGAGTACCTGCTTCGTAACCCACTCCTCAAAGGTTGTGTTGAGAAGGTTTTCGGTCAGAAGTCGTCCAAGTAACGCATAACCAAGGTTGCTGTAAGAAGGAGATGTCCAGGGCTCGATCACAAGGTTCTGAGATCTGAGAAAATCAAGTTGTTTGCTAGAAGTAGTGTTATTGCAGCTAAAACCACACGAAGCCTCGCGAGGTAGACCCGACATTTGACCAGCGATTTGTCTGAGTGTGATGTTGGTTCCAGTGAATGGATTGTTGATGTGGAAATTGGGAGCATATTTGTTCAAGGGATCGTCTAATGAAGTAATCGTTCCATCTTGGTAGAGTTTGTACAGTAGCATAACGGGAAAGATTTTCGTCACGCTTCCAATTCGATATCTCGTATCATCATCTGGAGCGTTGGAACCCTCGTAAACTTTGCTGCCATAATGTCCTCGCCAGATAACCTTGTCTCGATAGAAAATATTGACCGAGATCGCCGACTTGTTTTGGGCAGTTTTGGCAAGTGATTTCAGATGGTTGTCGATAAGTGTGAGCGAATCCTTGATGGCTTTCGGCAGTGGATTTGGTAATTCAAATAAAGGTGGTTGTCGTGGACAAGGTAACTCGAAGATGCTTGGGTTTGCTGGTTTTGGAGATTGAGGCATGGGTTGTTGACTGGGTTTAGCTACCATCCATATGAACAGAGCTGTCATAATTATAGTTGTGATGAAGAAAACCAATGCTAGAACCGGCCAGATTGGCGAGAATAGAACACGGAACTTGATATTAGGTGGGTTAAGTCTTTCCATGATTCCTGCAGCGCAGCTCTAGTTCAAGCGATGGTGTCCCTATAAAACAGACGCGCTGCAATTATGCAAAGATACGGTGTATCTGATTTGACGTCATATGCTTGAGTGGCTGTCGAGAAGAGGTTTGTTTGGGAATAATATTGTTTCACTGCCAGAGCTCTTGTTGACGGACAGCTGTCGAGATAGTCTTCTTTGTTTACATGCTGAGCGTTGCGTGACTTATTTATGATTCTCGTTGAACTGTAGGCAGAATTGTCTTCATCAAATTATGTCGAAGTACAATACAATACATGTCCTGCATGGTAGTTTATTGTATGTATTGTATTGTCGTTATATTGTTACTTGGAATATATATTTTGAAAAAATACTTGGAATATAAATTTGCAGTGAATTTTCTGCCAGAATTTTTATAGCATGAGTCTGCATGTGGAAGGTATTAGTCTTTAGATCAAGATATAACTGTGACTGATTAAGCTTGAATGAAGCAAGTCGGGTTTCGCGTCTAGCTACACTAGCTATGGAAATTTGAAAACTTGCATACAATTACTTGGTTAGTAGTGGTCTCTTCTTGATGTAAGTTTGGAGCAACAATTAAATCCATTGGTCCATTGATCCATTGATCCATTTATCCATTGATCCATTGATCCATTCATCCATTGATCCATTGATCCATTGATCCATTCATCCATTCATCCATTCATCCATTCATCCATTCATCCATTCATCCATTCATCCATCCATGCATCCATCCATGCAACCATCCATGCAACCATCCATGCATCCATCCATGCATCCATCCATGCAACCATCCATGCATCCATCCATCCATCCATCCATGCAACCATCCATCCATATCCATATCCATCCATATCCATATCCATCTATTCATCCATTCATCCATTCATCCATTCATCCATTCATCCATTCATCCATTCATCCATTCATCCATTCATCCATTCATCCATTCATCCATTCATCCATCATGTTCCAACCATGCATCCATCCATGCATGCACTCTCTCTCTCTCTCTCTCTCTCTCTCTCTCTCTCTCTCTCTCTCTCTCTCTCTCTCACACGAATTCAAGACCTTGCACAATTGAAAAACGCCATAATCTTCTCGAACCAGGTCAGTATATTCCCCCTATGTAACTGCCTAAGGCGATTGGCAAGTCAGTCGCTCCGATCTATCACTAAACATTTTTTTGGTATATTTGTCGTCGCCCCATCTACATACTCCTCCATACCAGATGAGAGTGAAATGATCTATAGCTTTTTGAAAGGTTTCTGAAAACGAATTCCATTTTATTCGAGTTCCTTCCTCGACCCATTTTCGGTCGCACTTAGGTATATAATCAATATTTTATGATAGAGTCCGTAATGAGCATTAAAATTGCGAAAGGGAAATGTATCAACTCACGAGACATATCGACCTCAAAGTCTACAAATTTCCTCAAACCGCGACATATATTGAACAGTGAATTTTAAAAAGCTCAATCTTGTCTGCTCAAGGAAACATAAGTACCTGCTAGAGCAATCCAATCACAATAGATCTTATCATATTTTTGAAGGATAACAAAGCTGTTCCAATATTTGTTTCGTAATGTCTTATTTCGCCAAATGTCAATCAATAAAATCAGCTTTACATTCCGACCCTCGGGTCGTCTAGATAGCCTTATTATGCTCTCTTACTTTTACCAATTTCATCTCTATCATTTGATAAATTGAAGATTCTATTTCACTTGAACCAGCTTAATCCGAGTTATATCGCATTTATTTATGTCGTTTCCGTCTCTAAATCAACTTGAAACCCTTAAGTAATGAACCAATCGATGTCTATCCTTTATCAAATCCTTCAAAGGAAACGATTAAAGAAGATCTTTAAGTGGTATGCTAAAATGCTAGCTCTCAATGATAAAAAACCTAATGAATATTCAAAAGAAACATCAAATTCAACAAAAATAATTTTCGATAAATCAATTAAATCAATCTTTATTTATGCTCAAGTTTTTCTGCCTCAATTGTTTTTCCTTTTGTTTCCTCTTGTTTTAATGGATTTTTCTTCTTTAAAATTTTACCAGTTTAATTCTACCTTGAAAAATAGATCCAAAAGTCGCACAAAACCGTTCTTTTAGATGCCTTAAAATGTGGAATAATTATATTATACGAAAGATAAGGAAATCAAACAAATGTCACGCAACGAGTAGTCGAAAAGACGTGCTCAGGCTATTTGAGAAGATGAGAAGCAAATGTGGGAGTCAGGTTAGATAGGGACCCTGTAACATTATACTCAGTTGAAAGACTGTTGTTTTCAGTGTAGTGAGTTGTATGCACATAAGTAGTAGATCCAACGCTCTATTAAGAAAGTGGGTATATTATATAGCTTAAAAGTAGGGGCCCAAGTATCGATCTCTGAGGTACTCCGTATTCAAACATTTGTGAAGATGACGATGTCTACTAATAACAGTGGTGATGATGGTGATGATGACAACGTCACGATGACGATGATGGTTGTGGTGGGGCTGGGGGTGGTGATGTGATGTGACGTTATGCATATGTTTATGAAGGTGCATGTGGTTGGGGTTGGGGTTGGGGTTGGGGTTGGGGTTGGGGTTGGGGTTGGGGTTGGGGTTGGGGTTGGGGTTGGGGTTGGGGTTGGGGTTGGGGTTGGGGTTGGGGTTGGGGTTGGGGTTGGGGTTGGGGTTGGGGTTGGGGTTGGGGTTGGGGTTGGGGTTGGGGTTGGGGTTGGGGTTGGGGTTGGGGTTGGGGTTGGGGTTGGGGTTGGGGTTGGGGTTGGGGTTGGGGTTGGGGTTGTGATGATGATGATGATGGTTGTTGCGGTGGTGGTGCAAAAAAAGCTCTCAAGAAGCCTGAAGAGAAACACGATCCGTTTCTTCTTACAGAAGCTTCGAGAAGAGAACTGCGCACTCGATCACCTATGGCCAATTGCTCTCGATGGTTCCAAAATGCAGTATTCAATACTGGACGGAGCACGGAATAAGCTGTTACATTTGAAATAGAATACAGTTGGTAGGAGACCAAACAAGGAAAGAAAGGCATCGCTCACTAACGGCCCGTTGGGTTTAAGTGGACAGCCGGCTTAACGTGGTTGCATTGGTTGCCGCTTGAGGCCCTCCAAACTTGAGCCCACAAGGTCCAATTTTTGCTTTATCTTGCGATTATAATGAGATCCATGTAGCCCAACTCATTTAACCCATTTGAATGCGATAGCGTACGAAAATTGAAGCTTAGGCTCCTAACGCTGTGAAAATTGAGAGGGATTCCGTTTGCAATGTGAAAAAGTTGAAGATGATAATAGTTTTTTCATGACTGCAAAAATGCCGTGTATTTCAAGTCGAAACTGAATGCAAGGAGTGATGGCTCAGTCTCTAGATCGAGTTTTATTTATTCCATTTGCGTGAAAGCCACCTGATAAATGAACGCATGAATTGCCTTAAAGGACTTAACTGATGACACTCGTTGAATACCATCACTCTACTACAATCAAGCAAAATTATATCCTTCACTCGAGGTGAGAGTAGCAGCCGTTTCTGGCAGGTCATAACCTTGATTTTCGTTATTACCACTGTTATCATGACAGCTCTGTTAATATGGATGGTAACTAAACCCAGTCAACAACCCCTAGTGTGTTGGTGAATAATGCACCTGTATTTCCAGCACGGGGCATGTCTAGCTTTGTGATCGCAGACTTGATCCACTCGACTGTACTTCCTGCTTTGAACAAGACATTGTTCGAGATGAGACGCCATAAATCTTTTCCCATTGAAGCTAAACCGTTCATTGGAGAGTACTCGGTGACCCAAACCATAAAGTCAACAGGAAAAGTATACAAATTAACGATAACCATCAAGTCTAATTCATGGTCTCTAGTGAACCTCTTTTTAAAAGATGTTATTCAAAGTCCATTAAGGTTCCATTATTAAGGTCCACTAGTATGTTGAGTGCAGCACAAGGGACTCCACAAGGGACTCCACAAGGGACTCCATTTGAAGGTACGAAAGCTGTAGATAAGTGTCTTCTTAAACTGCTGCAAAAGAGGCATTTATTTCAAAACTAGACGCTCTGGGAGCGTTCACTGGGTTGCCTTTACAAGTATTCTAAAGCTCGATGATGAACATTCCAGGACTCGCCAAATCTCCAAGCTCTACATATTTCAGGATCGAAACTGCTCACTGCCAAATAAGCTTTTTTCATATCAAAATGAACTTTTGGTTACAGAGCATTTTCACCCACTCACAAAGTAGCCATATGGTTGCACCAAAGAAAAGAAATTTTATGCAATTGTTTTTACCCCTTTTATTACTATTTTATTTTTTATGTGCCTTTGGTAACCAGTGTGGGTGTTGAGGCAGTATATCCCCCAAATATCCATTTATTGTTGTTTTCCTAGCTTACGTAATTAAACTAACTATTCAATAGCTTATATATAACAATAGATAAGTAGTATAAGAAAGACGCCTCTTTCTCAGAGAGTTCAAAGTTATGATGTTCCCGCTAACAAATAGCGTTGCATTACGCGTGTTAAGTTACTCCTCATCTTGACCTTTAGTGCACAACGAGGTGACAGCTAATTGCTGATGAAATATCTAAACTTCATTACTTTATCCTGCTCGTCTGACTTCAAGTTCTTGTGGTCAGCTTTAATGTCTTGTTTGTCTATTGTTTTGTAGTTTGTCTCCGTATAGTTTGTATTTGAGAATTGGTAAGATATCGATTGGCTAGTTTGGCTAGTATAGTTCTAAGATTCTCATAGTTTGCTCATAGATTCTCATAGTTCTCTTCTTCAGTACGTGGACGAACCCGTTCCAAAATCGATCTTTTAGTGTAGGTCTACCACGTACGGCGTGTACGTTCGTAAGTAGTTTGAGCGTAGCGATAAAAAAGCTAAAGATAATGGTAGGCCACATGCTTAAAGACATCATACTTACATCAAGAAGAGACCTAATATGTAATTCTATATCAACAAACCTCGAAGGAACGATGCGAAGACAAATAGACCTACTTCCTGCCTCATGCTTAATATTATTATGTGATTAATTCTGTCAACATTTATCCAATCATATTTGAGAATTAGACAAACCAAGACTCCACTGGACAGACAATTGCTATGGTTACGAGATTCGTCAAATCATGATCGCGACCAGGAAAAAGGAAAAAAAACGAGCCTCATTTTAAGACTGGTTTGCTACCATGCATGGCGACCCAGTAAAAAGATGGCTTCCAGTCTAGATCGATAATTTTTCATTCCATCTGCGTTATCACCACTCATGAATGAACGCATGAATTGCCTTAAACATGTCAAAGGAATTTAAGTGGTCTATTAATATCTATGACACTCGTTGAATACCATCACTCTATCGGAATCAAGTAAAATGGTGTCCTTCACTCAATGTAAGGGTAGCCGTTTCTGGCTGGTCCTAGCCTTGGTTTTCTTCATCGTCACAACTATAATCATGACAGCTCTGTTCATATGGATGGTAGTTAAACCCAGTCAACAACCCATGCCTCAATCTCCAAAACCAAACCCAAGCATCCTCGAGTTACCTTGTCCACGACAACCACCTTTATTTGAATTACCAAATCCACTGCCGAAAGCCATCAAGGATTCGCTCACACTTATCGACAACCATCTGAAATCACTTGCCAATACTGCCCAAAACAAGTCGGCCATCTCGGTCAATATTTTCTATCGAGACAAGGTTATCTGGCGAGGACATTATGGCAGCAAAGTTTACAAGGGTTCAAATGCTCCAGACGATGATACCAGATATCGAATTGGAAGCGTGACAAAAATCTTTCCCGTTATGCTTCTGTATAAACTCTACCAAGATGGAACGATTACTTCATTAGACGATCCCTTGAACAAATATGCTCCCAATTTCCACATTAACAATCCATTCACTGGAACCAACATCACACTCAGACAAATCGCTGGTCAAATGTCGGGTCTACCTCGCGAGGCTCCTTGTGTTTATAGCTGCAATAACACTACTTCTAGCAAACAACTTGATTTTCTCAGATCTCAGAACCTTGTGATCGAGCCCTGGACATCTCCTTCTTACAGCAACCTTGGTTATGCGTTACTTGGACGACTTCTGACCGAAAACCTTCTCAACACAACCTTTGAGGAGTGGGCTACGAAACACGTACTCCAGCCACTCGGCATGAGAAACACTGGTTTTGAAATAACCAAGAAAGTCCTGGAGAATATGGCTCTTCCTTACAGTCCTGATGGGAAACGGCGTCCTTTCATAAATTTGGGATGGGCAGCACCTGCAGGTGAAATGTATTCAACGACTAACGACCTGATGAAACTAGCAAAGATGTTCACTACAGCTGACGGTCAGGGAATATTAAATCGAGAAACCATACGTCAGATTCTCTTACCTGAGTTCATCACGCGAGATGGTTTGTGGTTGTGGGGCTCACCGTGGGAGATGCGCTTCGTCAATGGTTTCGTTGCCCGTCAGAAGGGAGGTAACATCGACACCTATAATGCTGTGTTCTCGGTCATACCAGAAATGGAAATGGGTCTTAGTGTGTTGGTGAATAATGCACCTGTATTTCCAGCACAGGGCATGTCTAGCTTTGTGATCGCAGACTTGATCCACTCGACTGTACTTCCTGCTTTGAACAAGACATTGTTCGAGATGAGACGCCATAAATCTTTTCCCATTGAATCTAAACCGTTCATTGGAGAGTACTTGGTGACCCAAACAATAAATTCAACAGGGAAAGTATACAATTTAACGATAACCATCAAGTCTAATATGGATACACTGCTGGCACTGACCAAAACCTCGAGCTCTGAAATGAATCTAGCACTTGTGTTGAAATACTTTGGAAAGCCATTGCTGTTACAAGGTACTTTGTCAATTGCTGTCAACTCGACTTGCCTTATGCCTCACCTAGGAGTTCTGTGCATGGTCGAATTCGATGCTCCAGGACCTGATGGACTTTCTCCCGGGTTTTCTACGACTCTCTCTGGTAATTATTTTGTTGGTAAACGAATCACGTCTAGCGACGAGAAACCTGATGCAGTCAAAGAGAAAATTTCATTCTGGAGAGGAGAAGATTTTCTATTTGATCAGCCTTTCTCGATAAATATGGAAGACTGAAAAACAACAATCGTACCACGCCATTCATTATGAATCATGAAAGACAGTATATGATTCGTTTCGATTCTTATCTACATCTCTAAGATGTATTAAGTCTAGCTAATTCAATACCAATACCAATACCAATACCAATACCAATACCAATACCAATACCAATACCAATACCAATACCAATACCAATACCAATACCAATACCAATACCAATACCAATACCAATACCAATACCAATACCAATACCAATACCAATACCAATACCAATACCAATACCAATACCAATACCAATACCAATACCAATACCAATACCAATACCAATACCAATACCAATACCAATACCAATACCAATACCAATACCAATACCAATACCAATACCAATACCAATACCAATACCAATACCAATACCAATACCAATACCAATACCAATACCAATACCAATACCAATACCAATACCAATACCAATACCAATACCAATACCAATACCAATACCAATACCAATACCAATACCAATACCAATACCAATACCAATACCAATACCAATACCAATACCAATACCAATACCAATACCAATACCAATACCAATACCAATACCAATACCAATACCAATACCAATACCAATACCAATACCAATACCAATACCAATACCAATACCAATACCAATACCAATACCAATACCAATACCAATACCAATACCAATACCAATACCAATACCAATACCAATACCAATACCAATACCAATACCAATACCAATACCAATACCAATACCAATACCAATACCAATACCAATACCAATACCAATACCAATACCAATACCAATACCAATACCAATACCAATACCAATACCAATACCAATACCAATACCAATACCAATACCAATACCAATACCAATACCAATACCAATACCAATACCAATACCAATACCAATACCAATACCAATACCAATACCAATACCAATACCAATACCAATACCAATACCAATACCAATACCAATACCAATACCAATACCAATACCAATACCAATACCAATAATACTTATATAATGTGCATGTTTTTTTTATATGCTCACATCCGCATATACCTTCATGCTAATGAGCCATTAATGAAATTTGACGGTTAGTTTTAAATTTTGTTCGTTGAAATTGTAGTTCCTAGGTAGTGGATGATACGTTATGTGCACCCCACTTGGGCCTTTCCACGTTCAGTATCAACATTTTTCATTAATCATAATATTTTTTCATAAATTCAGGACTCACCAAAATCTTAACACCCAGAACACCCAGAACATGCTCGGATCACCCCGGACCCCATAAGAATAAGGGAATACGAGAAAAAAAATAAAATGTAATATTGACCTTTGATATTGACGTGACAGATTTGAAGTGATGTTAGGTATAGAGGTCAGGCTGTAAGCATGATGTATCTCTAACTATTTTGAAAAAAGACACAGCACTTTTTTAGTTTAAATTTAATATACATTGTTTCGACACTATGTGTGTGGAATTTAAACTAAAACGTGTTGTTCTTTTTTCGAGATCACGAGATATTGTCGGCAATTTTGACTTTAAAACGAGAATTTTGCCTTTTAATATTGCGATTCGTGAGGCATTAATGTCAATCAATCAATCAATCAACCTTGTTTATAGAGGGTAGCACGTAACAGTAATTCAACTGACAAACCTTTGGCCCTCTTTTAACGTCTCTTAGGCCCAGTTCAAACGTCGATCTTTTCATGAGCCGAACGCATTTGAAACAATAGATAATAAGGCGGTCTTCTTTGATGTCATTAGGTTCGGTTCATGAAAAGATCGACGTTTGAACTGGGTCTTAAGTTGAAAGGGACGGGACGGCCATTAATCCGAGCCACGTGAAGGTCTAACCATTTACAGATGTAATTACAAAGGCAGCACCTTCTCCTCAGTTATTTTAAGACCCTGAGTGTTGGTCCGGCGGGGCTTGAACCACGACCTCCCGCACGAAAGTCCTGTGCTCAACCAACTTAGCCAACCGGACAACGAATTATTGAATTATTGACGAAGTACTGAATTATTCGTGATGAGAGATGATGACTAGCGGTAGCTAGTGTGGGAGATGTTTAACAGCCACCGAATAAAAAGGAAAAAAAAGTGATTTAAATAAAAAGTTGACCCGGGAAGGAGGGTTATCCGGCCCTAGCTGACGACGTTACACGGAGAAAACTTAACCGGTTAACCTTTCCACTAGGGTAACACGCGTGCGCTTGTAAGCGCCGTTCAAATACATAATAGAAAAAAGTAAAAATAATAATCGAATCCACCTTAAAAACCTGAATATAATTGAATCCACCGATGTCCACCGCAAAAAGAAAAAAGAAAAAAAGTAAATCCATCGCAAAACTCCGGATCGTGCCATGCGCACACTACTACTAGCCCTATTACTAGCCAGGGTAACCTAGGGATAAGGTCAAAACAATGGTCCCAGATTGGCCGGGGGGGGGGGGGGGGGAATAACCCGCCAACACCATTCTTCAGAAAAAGCGGGTCCTTAAGAAGGTACCCACCTACCTTTTTGAAAAAATCGGGTCCCTACTGTGGACAATTGTTTTGACCTCCTCTCCTAGTGGTGCGGTTACTCTCCCTCCTTGTAAAGTGGTTTTTTAAAAAACAATTACGTTTTGCTCAATTCTACGTATTCACCTAAATCCAGAAACTATTACTGCTAGTTCTTTTGCCTTAACTCATATTTGGTATCAGTTTTACAGACTGGAACTGTTTACTCAGTATTTAACGAATAACCCGAATATCTTCAACTCTATAAATAGAATTTACTACATTCAAAGATTTTTTGCGATTTCAAATATATACACATTTGAGGATGTCCGTGACCCACATTCAATCTTTTGCTGGACAATAATTATGCTTCTGAAAACTCTCCCCGGGGAAGGCCTGAAAATAAGGCAGGTAGTGCGAATTATTGGAGAGAATATATTTGAGGCCAGCTCTGTTACTTGTCTGGGTTCTTGTTTGTCACTTTTTATTTGGTAACGGACCGTCAAAACTGATCCAACTAACAGGGCGCTATCTCTCATAGTTCTCTTCTTCAGTACGTGGACGAACCCGTTCCAAAATCGATCTTTTAGTGTAGGTCTACCACGTACGGCGTGTACGTTCGTAAGTAGTTTGAGCGTAGCGATAAAAAAGCTAAAGATAATGGTAGGCCACATACTTAAAGACAACATACTTACATCAAGAAGAGACCTAATATGTAATTCTCTATCAACGAACCTCGAAGGAACGATGCAATTGCGACCGAGCAAAGACAAATAGACCTACTTCCTGCCTCATGCTCAATATTATTATGTGATTAATTCTGTCAACATTTATCCAATCATATTTGAGAATTAGACCAAGACTCCATTGGACAGACAATTGCTTTAGTTACGAGATTCGTAAAATCATGATCGAGACCAGGAAAAAGAAAAAAAAGGAGCCTCATTTTAAGACTGGTTTGCCACCATGCATGGCGACCCAGTAAAAAGATGGCTTCCACTCTAGATCGATAATTTTTCATTTCATCTGCGTTATCACCACTCATGAATGAACGCATGAATTGCCTTAAATGAATTTAAGTGGTCTATTAATATCTATGACACTCGTTGAATACCATCACTCTATCGGAATCAAGCAAAATGGTGTCCACTCAAGGTAAGAGTAACCGTTTCTGGCTGGTCCTAGCCTTGGTTTTCTTCATCGTCACAACTATAATCATGACAGCTCTGTTCATATGGATGTTAGTTAAACCCAGTCAACAACCCATGCCTCAATCTCCAAAAACAAACCCAAGCATCTTCGCGTTACCTTGTCCACGACAACCACCTTTATTTGAATTACCAAATCCACTGCCGAAAGCCATCAAAGATTCGCTTACACTTATTGACAACCATCTGAAATCACTTGCCAAAACTGCCCAAAACAAGTCGGCGATCTCGGTCAATATTTTCTATCGAGACAAGGTTATCTGGGGAGGACATTATGGCAGCAAAGTTTACGAGGGTTCCAACGCTCCAGATGATGATACGAGATATCGAATTGGAAGCGTGACGAAAATCTTTCCCGTTATGCTTCTGTACAAACTCTACCAAGATGGAACGATTACCTCATTAGACGATCCCTTAAACAAATATGCTCCCAATTTCCACATTAACAATCCATTCACTGGAACCAACATCACACTCAGACAAATCGCTGGTCAAATGTCGGGTCTACCTCGCGAGGCCCCTTGTGTTTATAGCTGCAATAACACTACTTCTAGCAAACAACTTGATTTTCTCAGATCTCAGAACCTTGTGATCGAGCCCTGGACATATCCTTCTTACAGCAACCTTGGTTATGCGTTACTTGGACGACTTCTGACCGAAAACCTTCTCAACATAACCTTTGAGGAGTGGGTTACGAAACAGGTACTCCAGCCACTCGGCATGAAAAACACTGGTTTTGAAATAACCAAGAAAGTCCTGGAGAATATGGCTCTTCCTTACGGTCCTGATGGCAAACAGGTTCCTTTCATAAATTTGGGATGGGCAGCACCTGCAGGTGAAATGTACTCAACGACTAACGACCTGATGAAACTAGCAAAGATGTTCACTACAGCTGACGGTCAGGGAATATTAAATCGAGAAACCATACGTCAGATTCTCTTACCTGAGTTTCTCACGCGAGATGGTTTGTGGTTGTGGGGCTCACCGTGGGAGATGCGCTTCGTCAATGGTTTCGTTGCCCGTCAGAAGGGAGGTAACATCGACACCTACAATGCTGTGTTCTCGGTCATACCAGAAATGCAACTGGGTCTTAGTGTGTTGGTGAATAATGCACTTGTATTTCCAGCACGGGGCACGTCTAGCTTTGTGATCGCAGACTTGATCCACTCGACTGTACTTCCTGCTTTGAACATGACATTGTTCGAGATGAGACGCCATAAATCTTTTCCCATTGAAGCTAAACCATTCATTGGAGAGTACTTGGTGACCCAAACAATAAAGTCAACAGGAAAAGTATACAATGTAACGATAACAATCAAGTCTAATATGGATACACTGCTGGCACTGACCAAAACCTCGAGCTCTGAAATGAATGTAGCACTTGTGTTGAAATACATTGGGAAGCCATTGCTGTTACAAGGTACTTTGCCAACTGCTGTCAACTCGACCTGCCTTACTCCTCATCTAGGAGTTCTGTGCATGGTCGAATTCGATGCTCCAGGACCTGATGGACTTTCTCCCGGGTTTTCTACAACTCTTCTCGGTAATTATTTTGTTGGTAAACGAATCACGTCTAGCGACAAGAAACCTGATGCAGTCAAAGAGAAAATTTCATTCTGGAGAGGAGAAGATTTTCTATTTGATCAGCCTTTCTCAATAAATATGGAAGACTGAAAAACAATAATCGTACCTTGCCATTCATTATGAATCATGAAAGACAGTATATGATTCGTTTCGATTCTTATCTACATCTCTTAGACGTATTAAGTCTAGCTAAAGTCAATAGCAATAGCAATAGCAATAGCAATAGCAATAGCAATAGCAATAGCAATAGCAATAGCAATAGCAATAGCAATAGCAATAGCAATAGCAATAGCAATAGCAATAGCAATAGCAATAGCAATAGCAATAGCAATAGCAATAGCAATAGCAATAGCAATAGCAATAGCAATAGCAATAGCAATAGCAATAGCAATAGCAATAGCAATAGCAATAGCAATAGCAATAGCAATAGCAATAGCAATAGCAATAGCAATAGCAATAGCAATAGCAATAGCAATAGCAATAGCAATAGCAATAGCAATAGCAATAGCAATAGCAATAGCAATAGCAATAGCAATAGCAATAGCAATAGCAATAGCAATAATACTTATATAATGTGCATGTCTTTTTTATATGCTCACATGTGCATATACCTTCATGCTAATGGGCCATTAATAAAATTTGACGGTTAGTTTTAAATTTTGTTTGTCGAAATTGTGTAGTTCCTAGGTAGTGGATGATACGTTATGTGCACCCCACTTGGGCCTTTCCACGTTCAGTATCAACATTTTTCATTAATTATAATATTTTTTCATAAATTCAGGACTCACAAAAATATCAGCTTCGTTGTTTTCGATCTTAACACCCAGAACACCCAGAACATGCTCGGAACATCCCGGACCCCCTAAGAATAGGGGGGGGGGGGGCGGATACGAGAAAAAAAAAGTAATATTGAGCTTTGATATTCGTGACAGATTCGAAGTGATGTTAGGTATAGAGGTCAGGCTGTAAGCATGATGTATCTCTAACTATTTTGAAAAAAGACACAGCACTTTTTTAGTTTAAATTTGATATACATTGTTTCGACACTATGTGTGTGGAATTTATAGTAAAACGTGTTTTTTCAAGATCACGAGATATTGTCGGCAATTTTGACTTTAAAACGAGAATTTTGCCTTTTAATATTGCGATTCGTGAGGCATTAATGTCAATCAATCAATCAATCAACCTTGTTTATAGAGGGTAGCACGTAACAGTAATTCAACTGACAAACCTGTGGCCCTCTTTTAACGTCTCTTAAGTTTAAAGGGACGGGACTGCCATTAATCCGAGCCACGTGAAGGTCTAACCATTTACAGATGTAATTACAAAGGCAGCACCTTCTCCTCAGTTATTTTAAGACCCTGAGTGTTGGTCCGGCGGGGCTTGAACCCCGACCTCCCGCACGAAAGTCCGGTGCTCAACCAACTGAGCCAACCGGGCAACGAATTATTGAATTATTGATGAAGTACTGAATTATTCGTGATGAGAGATGATGACTAGCGGTAAGCTAGTGTGGGAGATGTTTGACAACCGAATAAAAAGGAAAAAAAAGTGATTTAAATAAAAAGTTGACCCGGGAAGGAGGGTTATCCCTAGCTGACGACGTTACAAGGAGAAAACGTAACCGGTTAACCTTTCCACTAGGGTAACCCGCGTGCGCTTGTAAGCGCCGTTCAAATACACAATAGAAAAAAGTAAAAATAATAATGGAATCCACCTTAAAAACCTGAATATAATTGAATCCACCGCTGTCCACCGCAAAAAAAAAAAAAAAAAAAAAAAAAAAAGTAAATCCATCGCAAAACTCCGGATCGTGCCATGCGCACACTACTACTAGCCCTATTACTAGCCAGGGTAACCCTGGGGATAAGGTCAAAACAATGGTCCCAGATTGGCCGGGGGGGGGGGGGGGGGGGCTAATAAGCCGCCAACACCATTCTTGAGAAAAAGCGGGTCCTTAAGAAATCTATGGGGATGGGGGAGGGGGGGGGGGATAGGTACCACCCGGTACCCACCTACCTTTATGAAAAAATCGGGTCCCTACTGTGGACAATTGTTTTGACCTCCTCTCCTAGTGGTGCGGTTACTCTCCTTCCTTGTAAAGTGGTTTTTTAAAAAACAAATACGTTTTGCTCAATTCTACGTGTTCACCTAAATCCAGAAACTATTACTGCTAGTTCTTTTGCCTTAACTCATATTTGGTATCAGTTTTACAGACTGGAACTGTTTACTCAGTATTTAACGAATAACCCGAATATCTTCAACTCTATAAATAGAATTTACTACATTCAAAGATTTTTTGCGATTTCAAATATATACACATTTGAGGATGTCCGTGACCCACATTCAATCTTTTGCTGGACAATAATTATGCTTCTGAAAACTCTCCCCGGGGAAGGCCTGAAAATAAGGCAGGTAGTGCGAATTATTGGAGAGAATATATTTGAGGCCAGCTCTGTTACTTGTCTGAGTTCTTGTTTGTCACTTTTTATTTAGTAACGGACCGTCAAAACTGATCCAACTAACAGGGCGCTATCTCTCTGCAAGGCTACCTATTTTTCAAGCCCTGGGCCAGGATTCGAGTCAGGAATATATGGAGGGTAAACAATTCAAACCTGTTTAGAACAAAAGAAATGACGCACTTCCGTAACAAACTAAAATATCCATTGGCAATAAGTGATGTAACGTCTAGGGAGAGGTTCAGTACATACAGGTAATAGCGTGATTCGTTATCAAGCAAAATGGCGTCCTTCACTCAAGGTAAGACTGTTCGTTTTTGGCAGATCATAGCCTTGGTTTTCTTCATCACAACTATAATCATGACAGCTCTCTTCATATGGATGGTAGCTAAACCCAGTCAACAACCCATGCCTCTAACTCCAAAACCAGCAAACCCAAGCATCTTCGAGCTACCTTGTCCACGACAACCACCTTTATTTGAATTACCAAATCCGCTTCCAAAAGCCATCAAGGATTCGCTCACACTTATCGACAACCATCTGAAATCACTTGCCAAAACTGCCCAAAACAAGTCGGCGATCTCGGTCAATATTTTCTATCGAGACAAGGTTATCTGGCGAGGACATTATGGCAGCAAAGTTTACAAGGGTTCAAATGCTCCAGATGATGATACGAGATATCGAATTGGAAGCGTGACGAAAATCTTTCCCGTTATGCTTCTGTACAAACTCTACCAAGATGGAACGATTACCTCATTAGACGATCCCTTGAACAAATATGCTCCCAATTTCCACATCAACAATCCATTCACTGGAACCAACATCACACTCAGGCAAATCGCTGGTCAAATGTCGGGTCTACCTCGCGAGGCTCCGTGTGCTTTTAGCTGCAACACTAACTCTAGCGAACAACTTGATTTTCTCAGATCTCAGAACCTTGTGATCGAGCCCTGGACATCTCCTTCTTACAGCAACCTTGGTTATGCGTTACTTGGACGACTTCTGACCGAAAACCTTCTCAACACAACCTTTGAGGAGTGGGTTACGAAGCAGGTACTCCAACCACTCGACATGAAAAACACTGGTTTTGAAATAACCAAGAAAGTCCTGGAGAATATGGCTCTTCCTTACGGTCCTGATGGGAAACAGATGCCTTTCATGAATGTGGGTTGGTTAGCACCTTCAGGTGAAATGTATTCAACGAGTAACGACCTGATGAAACTAGCAAAGATGTTCACTACCGCTGACGGTCAGGGAATATTAAATCGAGAAACCATACGTCAGATTCTCTTACCTGAGTTCATCACGCGAGATGGTTTGTGGTTGTGGGGCTCACCGTGGGAGATGCGCTTCGTCAAAAGTTTCGTTGCCCGTGAGAAGAATGGGCTGATTGACAGCTACGCCACTACTTGGGCGGTGATTCCAGAACTGAAACTGGCAGTTAGTGTTCTTGTCAGTTCAGTCTCCGCTTTTCCAAAGTTTGT
Organism: Anthopleura sola; assembly: GCA_023349425.1. NCBI lineage: Eukaryota > Metazoa > Cnidaria > Anthozoa > Actiniaria > Actiniidae > Anthopleura > Anthopleura sola. Next base: position 2,555,360 of record JALHLI010000006.1, on the reverse strand, counting down.
GAACTATAAGATAGCGGACATGATCCACTCATCTCTTCTACCTGCATTGAATGAATCTTTATTCAATTTGAAAAAGAAAGCGAGTTTCCCCATCGATCCCAAACCGTTCCTAGGTCAATATCTGGTCACGCAACGCCACATCCTCACTGGCAACGAAACCAACTTCAATATAACTTTTGACATACATAATGGCAAACTAGTTGGGATGATTGAAACAGAGGTTGAAATCCCGCCTTTTAGGGTGGCTGTAGGGGTCATTTTGTCATACATTGACCAACCGTTGGCCTTCCAGGCCGAAGCTCTTAAACCTAAGAACCATATAGAATCATGCTTTATGGCCCTCTTAGGCGAGTACAGCATCTTCACATTTAACTCTTTTGATTCTAAAGGCCTTTCGGGTGGATTTTCTGCACCGGCTTGGAAAATCAGCGGGAATCGCATTTATTAACAAGATTTAGCACCAATAGATCTCAGTTAGCCCTCTTTAGCTTGGGCGTAATGACTAGATCACGTTTCATTCCCTCGAAGTAATGCACCTTTTCGCGATCCCCTTTAGGCGATACTATCGTCCTGTATCGTACTAACTTTTGTACAATTCATCGACTTGATTTGTATATTCTGTTCTCAAAATGTGTGACGTCATAGTAGCAAGAAAAGTACCTAAAATTTATGCGTGAGTTTAAGTTAGGAAAAAGGATATACGGAAAGTTGATAAGTATTACATGACAAACAGCTTCACGTTTGGAAATCTTGAACTCGATTGCTTAGGAAGGAGATATTAAGTGGATTTTAAGCGAAATCTATGGTCATGTGACCTGTTTACCAAACCTATTTCCTTAACAAAAAGCAACAACCAGGTTTTCCAAACGACAATCTGTTAAGACCTTCAGGTGAATGAAGTCCATTTAATGTATAAGTTTTTTTTTTATGTTCCGCATTTCCAAAACAAAAATGAAACCCCTTAAACATCAAAATTAGTCACTTAATTACCCTTAAGTGAAGTGCATATATATTAAGGATCATCATCAGCCCGAGATCTACCAATTTTCATCAAAATCTGATGAGTTTCGTGGCAAAGAGAAATCAAAACGTATTTCCTGAAATACGGGCTAGAACCAGGCCTCATACTACAGTAAAAATCGAAATGTGTTGATACACTACCCCTATAATGCTCCCAAAATTGGCTGTGTGAAATGACTGATGTCCACTGTACACTCCCCCTCCCCTTGCAATGTTGTCTAAATGGCCAAAGTTGGGTACCGTGAGCTAGCCACATTCTCAAGGAACAACATTGAATGGGGGGGGGGGGGGGGGGGGGGGAGGGGATTTAGTTTATATTCGATTTTTAAAGCGCTTTTTCTTACACTGCATGCCTAATTTTTCCAACATTATGAGGTAGTGTATCAACACTTTTGATTTTTACTGATCCGGAACGTAACTGCGGTTAGGAGTTAAATTAAAGTCGGGCGTCACGCAGTCTGGCCTCATACTTGAGTATTAACCACGCAGGAGCCTATAGCCCAAAAGGTGGATTCACCGCCCTTCGTAAAAGATTTAAAATTCAATTTAAGAAAGTAAAGTAAATGTATTTTGATAAACAGAGGTATGACGTGCGGTACGAATAGGTAAACCATATTTACAGAATATACATTATAATTATAAAATAAGTTCATATCAATCTTCTTTTAATTTGTGTACTGGAGGGAACTTTCGAAACGAGCAAGGGACTGGGGCGAATTTTGAATTTTAATGTAGTTGTCATCTGACAAAGCATCTCACTTTTAGTAAGTCTGGTAAATTTGAACGTGATTTGTTAAAAAGAAGCAGAGTACAAGCCTTCAAAAGTGTTGAAAATTTACAAAGAATGTATGATTACAGCTAGGGGAAGCTCCGGGGATCCCTGTAACCATAAATTCTTCACGGTAAATTTTGAAAGCCAATAATTCTGGTTCTTTTCATTCAATCAAGTTCAAATTTTTCCTTTTTCGCTAATTTGATTAAGATTCAAAATTCGCCCCAGTCCCTTGCTCGTTTCCAAAGTGGCCAATTAATGGAATTAAGATCTGCTAAAGTGTATTAGAAAAAACCTTCTAATGGTCTATCACCAATCGAACCCTGTGATTGACTGAGCTACTAGGGGTCTATTAGTGATAGACCTCTAATAGCGAAAAGGGCCGGTTTTGAAAACCAAAAAATATATATTTAAAGCAAAATCCAAAACTTTTTGCATCCTTTTATTGGATCGATTAGTAGGTTTTTACTAAAACAATTAGACCTCTCGCCCTCATGGGCTGTTGACTCGTAGACCATTCGGACTCGAGGACTAATTGTTAATTAGCCTCTATATAAGATCTATTTCACGAGTTTAGCGATTTCACTCTATATGCAATGATGAAGTAAATTAAGCCTCATATTTGAATAGTTAGATAAATTTATCTAGCATGGATGACTAATTTTGACATCGAATAATTTTGATATTTTGACATCGATTCAGGGCTGATCGTCAGACTTGGAGCCATTTACATGAAGGTACGATGACCCTAGTCTACTGCTAGTGCTAACTCTTTTGCTTTTTGGCCTTCTCTTGGGAAAGAAAAACAAAACCGACCTTGATGTCAGCGGCCCATTTATGAAGTTTCATGATTTTCTTAATCAAAATTAAAATTGTTTCGACGTAATTATGTGGTTAATTATTGTAGATTATTGGTCCCAGACGATGGTCCTTTTATATCGGTTCTTTAGGCGCCTTTCCACGTATGTATCCCATATAGTCCCTTCAGGCCCTTTAAAGTTCACATACCTTTTATGAGTCCCTTTTGTTTAGAATACATTATTCAAAAGTCCCAGGAACGGATTTTGAGTTTGGAGGTTAGGATCACTAACATTTTCAGAAATGTTATTTTCAACATTTTTGAGACTGAAATCTTGAACAGAAACTGATAAACCTCTCCTAGATCCGCGCCGGAGTCCCTCATAGGATTGTTTGTCATTCGTTCGGGAAACGAAAAGCGACGATTCCATCCCCATGTATTGTAAAACCAGGCGACTTTCCGTCACTTCCCTTTGGCTGAAAATAGACATCAACTGTAGCACCCAGCATTTGAGTCAAACATGTTCCCATACCTCTTCTTCCTTGTAAAACGCTATCGTCTTTGATGTAGTACAAAGAAACTTGTATTGCATCCGAACGTAACTCAAGACTTGGGTCTTTTTTCTCTATAGTCACGGGGAAATTTCTCGTCACTCCTGAGATTACGTCAACCTGCGTCGCGTTGTATTTGCCACAGAAGACCTCGGCATTGCCTCGGAAGGTCCCTTTCGTATTAACTTCAGAAAGGGTGTGGTTAAACACTGGAAGAACATTCCTATAAACTCGGTTTAAAATCTTGTTCATGATTCCTGATGTCAAGTTAACATGAGTACTGATAACCACATTGAAGCCAAACTGTAACTCAGGCACCAAGCTTAGCATTGCTAAGTAATAATCTATAGAACCTCCTTTTGTACGAACCAAGAAATTTTTATGGAAGACCATTTCCCACGGTGACCCAATGATGGTCTGGCCATCAGGAGAGATATGAACAGGTGCAAGAATTTCTCGGAGACTACTCTTTTTTAAAAAGTCCTTATTGGTTTTATTTCCTGTTAAGAACATTCCAATGCGTGCCATGTCTTGTATTGTTGAGTACATCTGACCCGAGGGGCTCAGCCACCCTACATTCATAAAAGGCATTACATTGCCAGTTACATCATATGTGAATGCCATGTTCTTTTCTACATCTTTAGTTATGAGGAATCCAGTGTTCGTCAAACCTAAAGGAATCAGTAATTTGTCATTGACCCATTGTTCAAATGTAGTGTTTATCTTTTCCGTTAATACTCGCCCAAAGAGTGCGTATGCCAAGTTGCTGTAGGATGCAATTGTCCCAGGTTCAGCCACGAGGCTCCGGTTCTTGAGGTGCACAAGTTGTTCTTCAGTAGTCTCATTGGAAACACACGTCACGCAAGGAGCCTCCCGAGGCAATCCTGACATTTGACTTGCCATTTGACGCAGCGTGATATTTTCGCCGTTAAATGGATTATTGATATGGAAATTTGGCGCGTATTTACTTAATGGATCATCGATTGAGTCTATGAGCCCTTGTTCGAACATTTTATATAACATCAACACTGCAAAAACCTTGCTTACACTTCCAATACGATATCTTGTGTTATTATCGGGTTTTTTTCCACCAAGCGTCTTGGTTCCATAATGCCCTGTCCAAAGGATACGATCCCCGTAGAAGAGGTTAGCTGAAATAGCAGGCAAACCATTCTCGTTTACTTGAGATTCCAAGTATGCGTCGAGATTCTGAAGGGCCTTTTGAAGATCCTGAGGTAATGGAGATGGTAATGAGAGAAGCAAGGGGATTTTGGGACACAATCTCTTGGCCGGCCAACTTGAGTCATCGCCGAGGTCCGAGCTAGGTCCTGAGCCACTTGAAGGAGATTTTGTCACTTCCCAAACAAAAAGAGCCATCATGACCACGGCAAAAATGCAAGCAACTGCAGTTACTAAAAGCAGTATCTTATGGACTCTGTTGGATTTGATGGTACTTGCTTCGGGAACTAGATTTTCCATGCTTACTTTGTTGGTAACAGAAGCCATGACAATTAAAGATCAAGACTTATTAATGCCTAACCAAACAATCAGCGTAATGTCGGCTTGAGTGTAAACTCCGGAGAAGGCCGGATTGTGTCAGCTGGGACGACTCAGTGTCCTCTTGTGCTGACGCTGAAAACTTTTGTTTTAAATAGCATTTGCATCTGACAGGCGAATTAACTTAGCAGCGGAAAGGTGAAGAACTGCTGAACGAGAGAAGCCATGCTGGGCGCCTTGGACTAACGATAATGGCATGCAAGGACGAATCCTTATACATACACGAATATCTGCATGACAATACAAATGCAAACACTTGCCCGAACTGAGTCAATAATCTGTAAGATTTAATTTCAGGCATAACAACCGACTTAGCTTGGGTTGCCAAGAGTTTGTGTGTTGTTTGATAACATCATTGAAGAACAGCGTATTTTAGACGGCAAGTTGAAGAGGTCACACAGATGGTTCGGTCAATGCATTCAATTCAAATGAAAACCATGTTTCACTAGACCGGCACCAAAACTCAATAACAAATTCATTAAAGATCTATGCATTTGGCAAGTGTGAATATGTACTTATTTCTATACTTTTTCATGATTGTTTTTATTATAGCTCGTTGACACCATTTCGCGTCGTATATGAAGTGTCTGTTTTATCACTAATACGTGGCCTGTTCGTTTATACATGTAGATCTTTTGATTGAAGCAATGTCAGGTCATGTACGGACGTGACAGCTCGCTATCGTAAAATCCTTTCAATTGCGAAAGCTCAAGACCGATGAAAAATTAATTAAAAATATGGGAAGATTCGAATTTTTGGTGAGACATAAACACATCAAGATTTATTTTATTTACCAAGCCATCAAAGTTGAAAAGAAAAACAACACCGACCACAAACTCACGCTTCCTATATATCAATTAAGACTTTCACCACCGAACTGATAAACAACCGTTTTTAGTCTAAAAATTTCGGGAAATCATCATAAAACAATAGTTATTTGATTCTGTACTCTTTGAAATACATTTTTGAGTAAAGTAAATTATTCGAAGGAGTCGAAATGGTATTTTTCTGTCGACATTTGAGTCAAATTTATGTCGAAATGCTTTACCTAAAATCGTTGATTTTAGGCGGGAAAACAAGAAGTTGGACGCGTCTGCGTTTGAAGTTCACCGAGGTAGCTCAATCTTGTCCGCGTATCATATTTTCAATCAATTAGCTCTTCAAAAAACATAGAAAATTACATTAATTAACGATCTAGAACCGCTGATGGATTCGTTCAATGGTTTTGAATATGATACAATTTTTAAAGCAAATTGGGCAACAAAAAGAAACCTCAATCGTTTTCTCCAGTAGTAGTTAATTGAAATTTTTTAGCTCGGGCTGGATTATGGTAGTCTTCGTGCAGCCATACTTTACGAGAGAAAAAGTCCGGATGCATGCAGGCTGGATTATGGAAAATAGAGCGAATTTTAACGTTTTCAGTCGATATTATCCGAAGACTTCACTAGAATTTAAGCGGTACGTTGGCTCGACACCTTTTCCGGGTGTCGGATAAACTCACAGAAAGCGAGTTTCACCTGCAATTATGATTTTATGACAATAGTATTAGAGAAACTTTATCCCACTAGACAAAATGGAGCCAAAAGCGAAGGCTTTGTTGATGACAGCACTCAGTTTTGTCGGAAAATCCACCGATATATTTCGTTTGAAATCCATTAAATGCGAGCTGACATTTACTATTTTAATGACATGGACTGACCTCTCGATAAGAATCTCACGAATTAATCATTAAAAATGGATTTTTGAATTTTTGAAGTCTGTAGGGTTTTGTTGCCCCTGTCTTTACGTCCAATTATTTTAAGGTGGTTGCCTTCAAGAGAGCATTAATATGCCTTTTATCGTACGTTCGGCTTGAGCCCACGAGAGTACGCGCGTTTTAAAACCGCTGAATTACTATGGCAACCGTCAACATTTTATTTAAGAACCATACATATTTTGAACATCACTGAACAGGATAGGTGGTTGTTTCTGCAAAAAGTTAGTACATTGTACACATTTTTGAAAAACTACACGCATTGCTTTTACCCTAGGAGTTTTTTTTTAAATTGGATAATTGGGTTTAAGATTAGTCTTCCTAAGCATATGAGTTTATCCGAGAAACAGTGCTACATTTATTTTGCATAAACTAAACATTTCAAAATTATAACTATATTTTTGCTAAAAAAAAGACCTTCAAAATACTTGTACTTAAAAAAAATAATATAGAAAAATATATACAATACTTTTTATTTCACATTTCTATTAATGTATACATTTGAAATAAAAAGTATTGTATTGTATTGTATGGTGTGGTGTGGTGTGGTGTGGTGTGGTGTGGTGTGGTGTGGTGTGGTGTGGTGTGGTGTGGTGTGGTGTGGTGTGGTGTGTTGTGGTGTGGTGTGGTGTTGTAGACATAATACAAATAGTGCAATGTCTATTTTGTTCTATCGTTTCATCAATGCTATATGCTACCTGTGCAGTTTGCATAAAAAAAGTGAAAGGTAAAGCGTCCTTATTTTTCGCCGGTAGCTCGTAATAGTCCCGGGGGGGGGGGGTACTCCCTATAATTGACTATACGGGGATGCTCCGCCCGAAAGGGGTACGTTTTTCAGGCCGCAGGTATAGAAAAGCGGTGGGAATTTGTGAATTTTGGTATAAAAAGGGGTAGATTTTCTTCAAAGGTATATGAAAGGGGTACCTTTTCAGGCAAAAAAAGTGTATAAAAGGGGTACTTTTTTGCTGAAATTTGGTATATCAAAGGGTAAGGGGTCGAGAGTCCGGGCGAAGTACCCCCCCCCCCCCCCCGGTAATAGTCCGTGGCTAATAAACTTGAGGCCGATGGTGCGTTTATTTTACCCCCTTCTCTCCATCCGTGCTCCGTTTTACGGGCATTTAAAGCTCATTAAAGCTACACAGAAAGGAAAGAAGTCGAAAAAACGATGCGAAGTCACCTGGAATCGAACTCGGGCCTCTTGCACCGAAGGCCGCTCACTAACCAATGCATTGTGCCATATCCTTGTATGACAGGGAATTCTATACTTTGCCCTTTCTTTGAAGGTTATCACAACAAGTACCTTGTCGAGTTTGGTCCTTCGTTAGTACAACATAGATTTGTTACATTGTGAAATAATAGACGAACCTCTGGATTTAATAAAAGATTCGATAGCCGGAAACGATTAAGATCACGGACTACTACCACTTACATTCCGTACACAGCATGTGTCGAAGCTTAAAATTGCCGGCGATAACGTAAGAATTTGAAATAGTCCAAATCCTTGCGAAAATTACAATTAAGTTTCTTTACTATGAAACATAAAAACGTTCATGGAGATTTTTTTTGTGGATTGGAGACAATTTTCATCGCACTTTTTCTAAGAGGTTCGTCTACAAGTTCGAAACGCTCTATCCACCCCTTCCTTTAAGAAAGGTTTTGTTTGTGAAATATTGCTATGCTAGTTTATTCCATATTCTTCCCTTTCTATTTTCTAATCCTTTTAATAATGCTTCCTTTCAAAGTGTCGGGGGGGGGGGGGGGGGGGAATAAGAGAAGACTTTAGTTTTGACTTTTACCTAGCCTGACGTCTGTTTTCTTAGGCTAACTTTTACCTCACTGAGCAGAGGAGAATCCAGGACTATCACAAGTGCTTGAGCGTTCAAGGTAGCTCCAAGTCCCCCCCCCCCTCAAATAATGCTAATAATTATCATCAGCAGTGAACAGAAGTATACTGTTAAAATTTAGCAGGCGCACGGTGCGGTAAATACAGACAAAAATCGTGAGACTTGCTCTGTGACATTGTTGCCTTTCAAGTCGTAGTGCGCCGTAGTAAGTATCAAATGATATCAAGGAAGAGGCGAGATTAAAAACCCAACATGAAAATCTTTTATACATATACTTGAATACAGATACTTGTCAAAAATAACTAAAATCATATTTCCACAGGAAGCCCAAGCTCTGTATCTCTTTAAGAGTATTCACTTATTCAAAGCCTTTCACGCAATCAGTAGCCTCCTCCCGACCCTAAGAACGTCTGCGAAGGAGGCTACGCAATCAACGGTTTTCGCATTAGTGGGAAACGATGCGGCAAATTCGCAGGCGCAGTGTAACCGTACCATATTTTACCGTGGCGTAACTACGCGTTTTGATTGGATGCCATTTCAAAGTTACGGCATGTCGTGCCGTGTACATGCTGTAAGTCACCGAGTACCATGTCTCCCACTCATACGAAAACCGCTCTAAACATTCTCACATACTCTGGTTTGTAAATGGATACACAGATACACATCTTGGGCTTCCTGTTGTCTTCTTTCGGCATACACTGATAATGCAGAATGCCCCAATTAAGCCTCACACTGACGTTACAAAATGATTGGTTAATTTGACGCAGCTTTTGTTTTTATGCATTCAAGAGAGGCTTGAGATGATTTGCATGTAAATGTGATGTGGTCAGAACAACGGGCATTTTACTGGACCTGATTTAGATGGGAGGGGTGGGATATCTAGATTTTGTATTCAAATTCAGTAAAGAATGTGTCTGTTTCAAGGTATAGACTGCCTTGCAGCACGTCGGAATGCAACTCACTTTAGAGGACAAAACAATAGGTTTCCAATTCCCAGCTGGAGATTGAAATTATTTTGCTTTATCCTCAAAAAGAGCTGCTTTGACGTTATTGGGTGCTGGCCTATATACGTTTTTTTTTTTTGATAGAAACAGACACTTCAAGGAGACAATCGGGGGGGGGGGGGGGGGGAGTACTTCTTTGTACCCGCCACTACCCACACCAATAAAATCGGGTCCTGCCCATAAGCATTGTTTGACCTCATCCCTGTCACCAATACATTCCTGTTTATACTATTATAAACCCCCTTACGCTGGGCAAAATGTTTTCCAATTTGAAGCCACTTGGAAACAATAAAGAAAGAAATAATACAGAAGAGAATAACACATGGCTTGAAATGGGAAAAATTTCACCAAGCAATATTATCTATTTCCCTTCTATTTAATTAATACAACTTCAATATTAATTTTGTAAAAAATTAAGTTGTTTATAAAATGTCATACATTTTAAGGTGTAAGTTGACTCTATAGACCTCTGTCGAGTGATGTCAAAGCAGCTCTTGGATGACAAAACAAAAGAATTTCATTCTCCTGAGAATTGGAACCTATTGTTTTGTCCTCCAAATTGAGCTGCATTCTGAGGTACTGCAAGGGGTCTATGGAAAGACTTCTAGACTTGGCACAAATACAACTTGTTGCCATGGAAACAAATTTCATCATAACAAAGCTCTTATAACAAGTACTAGAATGCTTTTACTTGGCCCATGAAAAATTAGTAAACATAATACATAGTTTGTCATTGTCCTAATTGAAATTGGGATGTGTTTTTTTTTTGTCCCCTGCAAACTTAGACCTCCTCTGATTTCATTTTGCACACCTGAAAAAATTCGCAAGTCCCCTATTCTCAGATTTATGGATCCACCCCTGGTAGTAGATGCTAATTCCATTGTTTGCTGTTGTTTTTGTTGCTTTTGTTTTAATTAAGCCTGGTTCTCAATAGAGAGCAAATGCAAGTGAACAGAAGATTTTGTTTCCTTGCATTGGTTTGTGCTGTGATAATGCTTACATCTGCTTGTGTCCCTATGCGAGAACAAGGCCTTACTTTTACTATTGTTCAATAATTATATGATCTTTCTCATGGGTATAGTAAAATCACTCTGACTAATTAGTACAAAATAATACTCTTAAAAATAGAAAAAAAGTTTTTTTTTGCACAATTTAGTATCATATTTTATCTTGACTGTTTTAGCTTGAAAGTTTTTTTGACGGTTGATTTGTATTTACCTAAAAATCTTAAATAATTTGTTTATCAAAAAACTAAATATTCTGTTCATGTCCAGAGTAAAAAAAATGTGGTAAAACAAACCAGTTCTCTTTGATAATTTAAGTAGGATTCAATGTCAATCCTTATTTTTACCTTAAACTGCAAAGGGTCCTGAAGGGGGGCACCTAATCTCATTTCCCAGCCCCAAATTTCGCAAAAATCCCAGTCCCAGTCATGCAAAATCTCAGTTTCCCAGTCCAAAAAAAGGTGAATCCCATGTCAGCTCCCATTTTACCCCTTCGGGACCCTATGTGCAAAACCACGAAATACAAACAAACAACTTAGTTAACAATGATAAATCTGAATGTTGAACACTACATAGAAAAAGGATTGGTGAACCATAAACTGACAAGGGGTGGATCCAGGGGAGGGGTGCAGGGGGTGCACACCCACTAGGAGCAAGTTCTTCCCCCTTATTTTGAAGATACCCAATAAGAAATGTTTTTTGATTCTGAGGGTTGCACCCCCCTGGGCTGACTTTGTGCCCTGCACCCCTCCCTGAACAAATTCCTGGATCCGCCCCTGCTGACACTGAAAGGGCAGGAAATTCTTCTATCTCTTTCCTATACGGCTCAACATTTATTTATCATTTTATACAAGTTAAACCAAAACACATATATATGATTTATATATACGTATAAATACAGTAAAGACATCAAATTATACATTAAAAACAATATTATGTTATCTTAACTTTAAAATGAGAATACTTACTTGATTGACAGCTAGTCTAAGATCTGAGCCAGCTAGTTTTGCATGTAGTATTTATAACTTATTGCAATTTTGAGCTGCCAATACGGGTTTATATTGGTGGCTAGTTGGGAGAAAATATACCTATTCTGTATTGGCCAGGGCAAAGCGACAAGGCCAATTAGGATTATATTTTCTTCCAACGCCACCAATATAACCCCTATTGATGGCTCAAAATTGCAATAAGTTTTGTATCACAATTTTCCTATTGCCCTGCAATTTTCTGAGCCGAGAATATGGGTTTATATTGGTGGCTCTCTCCCAATCAAATTTATGGGAGAATCGCGATACTACATACACTAGCACTGTATCTACCTTATATCACATATTTTGATACATCCCATTCAAAATTCCAAAACTTTAAGCTAAGAACTGAGCAAACCTTATGACTAGCTGTGCATATCTGAACACATTCATTGTTTTTAGCTTTAAAAATGTGTAACTATTCCCTCCCACTTTCCACTTCCCATTTGTCCCATATTCAATCTTGACACACTCATTAATCTAGCTAGATGTAAGACACCCTACCAACACTGTCAGCTATACAGATTCAATGTTCTTCTTCCCTCCCATTTCTTAATGCCCATTTGTCCTATTTTTTGTCCCATTTTCAATCTTGACATGCACTCTTCAACCTAGCTAAGAGGCTCTACTAAAACTATCAGTTCACAGAATTAATTGATCCATAAAATAACAAACTAAAATATCATTCACTAATATAGCCCTCTATCACCTAAGTATGGTTAAGTTACTACAGGAGCAAGATTTATGCCGAGGTGGTGATTAAGCTGCAGGGTAAAACAGGAAATCAATGACTGTTTTTACTCATTTAAGCACTGTCCCTGATAAAGTGCCGCCCTCAACTAAGCACCGAATATCAGAGCACAATGATGTAATAGCTTGTCACATCCAGACGAATACCCTGGTAACTGGGTTATTTGTCTGATGTGAAGCAGGCTAAATATCTACGTAAGAGCACTGCCTCAAAAAGTGCTTCCCCTGAATTACATTGCCGCTAAAACACTAAAAATTTAAAGAGTGACATGGAGCTTAATCCAGTAAATACAGTATTTCCTTAAGGGAACATTGCCAAAGTGGAGGTGGGTGGGGCAGAAATCTGTCTAGTACTGACTGTCACAGCATAACTAAACAAATGAGGCAAAATCTTAGATTTACTGGCTTAAATAGGCAAACACTGACCCAGGATAAAATAAAAAATATCTAAAAATTAAAAAGGAGTAACTGTTATGTTGCAATTGGATAATTTCGTAATAAGAGTCTTACATACACTACCCCTATTTTTTTGTGCTTTTTTCCTGCAAATGTGAAGTATGGTAGCTGTTCATAACAAGAATATAAACATGGAGAAATACTAAGAAGTAGATACGACCTTGACATATCACCCAAACTTTTAAGAAATCAAATTATTATTAATAATATATATTATACAAAATGTTCAATACATGCCTCCCTTAAGGTGCAATTACACAGAGAAATTTCCTCTGCAAATTGTCTCACAATAGCGTTGCCACACAAGATGCATGGAGCACTGTGGCATGTACAGTAACCCACAAATATGCAATTTGAAAAATTTTGCGAGACAAGTTTTAGCATTGCGAAAAGTAGAATTTGTTTACTTTTGGAAAGGATTGTGTCTCCGTTGCACCATGTAAACCCTTTTGCAATTTGTTTCGCAAAGCTGTTGCAAGACAAGTTGCATAGAAAATTGCTTTGTGTAATCGCAGCTTTAATTGTCACCATGAAACAAACCAGTATCAGAAAACATCGGGAAATCCTGGAGGTTTGGAGATCCTTGGTCTTTGACCTTCAAATGCCGAGTGTTCTTTATGACCTTGGGGAGTTAAATATTAAACAGTAATTAAATTCCATGGAACTATTATTAATGATAAAAAATAATATAGGTGAGTGGCAGTGCAGAAAAATGACAAGACTACCACTTTCATGATTTTTTATTTAACTGGCAGTGATACACCAAAACTTAGCCTGAGAAAATAGACATCCTTTTGCTACTCCTTCCTTCGCGAAACTGTGAAAGGAACTACTATATTGGCAGATCATTGGCTGAAACTCACAAAACAATTGACCAACAATCTGCCAACTGTCAACTGATGACTTAGTAACCTAACAGTTGTGATAAAGAAGTAAATTTTACACCGTAAAAAATAAGATCCTTTAAGTCCTTTTTTACTCCGACAAAGGACTAGTGTCCGAAACGTCAGTAAGTGATCTTTCTTATTTTTTACAGGTGCAAAATTTACCTTTTTATCACAACTGTTTAATTAGAAACATGGACGCAGCCCACACTAGCTTACCGCTAGTTATCATCACTTAGTAACCTAACAAGGTAGCCATCAGTTTTGACAGTCAACACAGGTTATATAATCTCTACAAACTTTACTCACATTTATAGAAGTGATCGCGGAAGTCGACATGTGGGAGCAATGTTCTCACTTTTTCTAGTACCTGCAAAGTGTTTTAATACTAACATTTTAACAGTCACAGATTTTAGATAAGTTAGTTTACAATTTTGGAATTAAACTTGTTAGTTTCTATTTTTTTCTTTCTTTTTGGCTGAGGCAAGAAAACCAGAAAACCTTCAATATACCTATCTAATACTAAATATAATAATGAGAATCATTTGTGCAATGCTTACTGTGGACTGATCTCCAACAGATGCCTTTGTATTCCATATTTGAACCACGTCATCCCGGTCACGCAAACTAACACTTACACCACAGACTTGATCACCTAAAAGAATAAGGAAGAATGACAAGAAGTCAAAATAATGGTGGAACCTATATAATATATATAAGGCAGATAAAGCTGAGTAGTTCAGATATGACAGAAGTGGTGTGGCTGACCTCAAGCTCCCCCTCCCCTGCCACTCCTCCCTTCCACCCCTCCCTATCCCCCGTCCCCCTAATCCCCCATGTACCACACCACACCCTTGGCCATTGCCATGCCAGTTACTAATGGTATTCATGCAGCTGATTATTCATCTCTTCCTCCATATGCACAATACACCTTCACACGTATAATTCATGTATATAAAATCTATTATTATCCTAATACCTTTTCCCATGCAATTGTCAAACTGTTCTCCAATGACTGCCAATAAAAGCTCTTTCCATACCAGATCCTGCACACAAACAACAAGCACTATTCATATACTCATGCCTATTATATATCCTAGTACAGGATATAATACGCACATGTGACACAGAATAAAAAAAGCAGGCAATAATAGTAATCAAGTAAGTTAGTATACTAGTGGCACTGAGAGCCCTCACCTCTCATTAAGGTATCAGGATATGATTAGGACCCCTATTCGCACTTCCTCAAATTTCACACGGGCTTTACAATATTTTGACATAAAAGTATACATCTTCTGAAAGCTAAATAAATGTAGCTTTCAAATATCTATTTATAATTGTCTGTTTTGGAGCACAAAAAAAAGTTATTGGGTTCAAAGTGACATTCTACCTCACTTCATTCGATGACTTCCCGCAGGGTCAGAATTTCTGCTATGTCGATCAAAATTACATTAGCATACTCTGTGGATAATGAGCTTCAAAACAGTGTCTCAGATTTTTGATATCTTTTTTTAGATTGTGCGCAATGAGGCATTAAATCCAGAAGATTGAAATTTCGGTGGTTATGATTGCAAAATAGACAATATCTTTTGAATGAAAAAACATTTCAAAAATCTGAGACACTGTGTTTTAGATTGTATTGTTACATGTATTCATCATAATTCAAAGTTTCTGTTCGATCCAATGTAATCTGAAAGAGCTAGAATGTTTTTAAAACAATAATTTTGTCACTCAAAAACTGCGGAGAAAGCCAAGAACCTTTTTAGTGTCGCGAAACAGAAAATTCCAAATTGATTTTTAAAAACTATGTTTATTTAGCTTCAGAAAATGTATACTTTTATATACTAGTATTGAAAAGGCAACGAGAAATTTGGCTTGCACGTAAAGTAATCTCGAAGGCCTCAAACATATCCTGATACCTTAATATGACCTGGGTTTGAGTCCCACTGGGCTCAGTGTCATATATATTAGTAGAGGGTTTTTCTAGGGCTGTGCGGTTTTCCTCTCTCTGCAAAGATCAACTTCTAAATAATTTCAATTGGACTTTTAGTGGATGAATAAGAGCCACTCTGTGGAAATGCCACTGGTAGGTCCTATTTATTCATTTTTGTATACATACAGTGGTTTCTTTAGGACATCGCATTTTCCAATAACCACCATCTGCATTTTCTTCATCTTCCCTGTTAAATTTAGAAGTTCAGAAGTTTAATTGTAGATTAAATAAATAAATATTTCCGCTAGCCCTCCCCTTCCCCTCATGGGATAGGCATGGCCTGAGAAGGGCCCATTCTATTGTAGTACACATATATACCAATTCCTCTCCCCAGGGTCTGATATGCACAAGATTATTTAAGCATATATATGTATAGTATGTAATTTCTTCTTAATGAATAGGATTATAATTTCCTATCAGGGGTGGGATGAATCTGATATATACCATCCCCCTCTCCCAAAGGAAGGGTCAGGAGGGTCTGAGATATGAGATGCATAAGTACAGTATAGACCCCTTTAATTTCTTGGATGTCAAAGCAGCTCAATGAGAACAAAACAAAAGAATTCCAGTCTCCTGGGAATTGGAACCCATTGTTTTGTCCTCCAAATTGAGCTGCATTCCAACGTGATTCAAGGGGTCTATCCTCAAGTACAGTGTACCTGTAAAGGGTATTAAAATTTCCCATCAGGGGGTGGGAAAGGTTTAAGAAGGGTGTATTCTAGCAATTTCTAATTAGTGGAACTTCCGTTATAGAAGGTCTAGCTCTCCATGGGATTATTATTTTTTCCTGAAGCTAAATACATGCAGATAATTTCCCCAAAACACTTTAAACACATAACCAAAACAAATGATATCTTATCTTCAAATAAAATATTTATGTTGCATGCACGTCACAATTAGTGAATATTTTCAACATGCAGGCATTCAAATAATTACCAGATAGGTCGTCTCATTCCTCTCATACAATGATAACTTGCTCTTGAGCCAAGCTCTGATGTTTTTGGGATATTATTAAAAACACTCCAAAAACTCTGCAGAAAAACAATATCTTTAAACAATTTCCTGACAATAAACAAACACCTTAAAATAACCTTATTTTATAAATATATAAGCTTGATATTGGCAAAATCAATTTTATTTATATAAACTCTTGCTAGGCCTTACTTTCAATGAATGCAATTTTTTTGTTTTGTTTTGAAGATATTTCTAGAAGAAGTTTATACGTAAAACGAGACAGAAGATGGCTGTTTACCCGACCATAGAGATTTTTCCTCGCCAACGCAATTTTGACAAGCAATAAAAACAAGCTTATTATCAAATCTAACTTATCATCTAAGCTCTCCAGGTCTGGAAAATTAATATCTACAAAGTCCAAAGTCTCATGGTTATAAAATCGAAAAAGATATCAAATTCACAATAATTGATAGGATTGAGTTTAAAACGGATCTATTCCCGTCGTATGCATTTGCTTTCACTTTGATTCACTAAGAGATACGCGAAAGAATATTTTAAATAATATATTCTGTGCACAATTAAATACAATGAGCTTTGTGCTTTGGCGAAGAAAATTTGACACTCGAAATTTTTTTTTAGATGATTACCTGAACAGTCCTAAATGTGTAGATTTTACGTAGATTAGCTGCATATTCTGCTGCTGTTGCACCTCGTACATATCTAGCAAACCCCAGTAAAGTAGAAATGATAGTAAGAAGAGAGATAAGAAAGTTTTAAGGCTAGTTGTCAACAGGCCTAGGGATGCATAACAATGTCTCACCTATCGTGCCACAAAGTCCATGGAGAATTCAACAAAATTCCGCTCTTTTCGGAGTCTTCTAGCTGACTTAGAGACTTGCGAGATAGCTGTGGTGACTCAACATTGCTTGACTCTCTTTGGTATTCTACTTCGGGGGAGAATACGTCGTCTTTTTGGTCGGAAAGGAAGGAAGAAGTTTTGTGTTCGACGGCCATTTTCTGGACGAAAGACTGTCAGAACCACAACAAATTACGTCAGGCGCGCTACATGAACACCAAACTTATAGGGGAGGGGGAGAAAACTGAAGTTTGCTACCAGCAAAATAAACAAGGATACACATCTTCAAAGCTTTTTTCGTAAACAAAATACATTAGTTACTTAATCTAAGATCCTCATGAGCATATTTTTTGACTTTATACGCTTTTAAAATTTTAATAAGGGAATTTATTTAAACCTCTACGCACCCTACCCCCATTAGAATATTATCTCTCGTGGAAACCAAATACGTTCATCCACTTGCCAGGCCAGGTTCCTCATTTCCAAGATGGCGTCCATAGCAGAACAAATAAGAAACCTTTCTCGTCCAGAACCAACGAATTTTGACCCCGAAGAAGACGAGTTTGATACTACAAGAGCTAAACTAGTTAGTCAAGATGTTGGGGAAGAGTTAGATAGTGAGAAATTGAACTCAAGTTCGTTGAGAAAGAAGAATATTGCGCTTTTGGCGGAAGAAGACAGCAAGTATCATGGAAGGCCGGTGTCGAGGGGTGATGTGGCCAGGATGAGGGGAGACTTCCAAGACAGCGATGAATCACTTGAGGACGATGAGGATGATGACAGTGTTGAAGGAGGTAGTGTTATTAGGATGGATATTAAGATATAATGATACTCTGATTGAAAAGTCTTTTAAATCCATCAAGTCACGTGGCCTGATAAAACTGCGGCCTTACTCGTGAAAAATCTTGTGATACCGTATTCTGATTGGTTGAGAAGTGGTCTTATACTGTCTGTATGGTTCAGCAGATGATTCCTTATCACATACCATAGCAATCAATTTCAAATCAAACATCCTCTTTCAGCACTCTCCTTTCAGGGCTCAAAATAACAGCCGACCAAGAAACTCTGAAACTTAGTTGAGACATTTTATGATGCAGTATTTAATTCACCAGAAATCTCACTCTTTTATTTTTCAGATGAGATTGAATCAGATGATGATGAAACTAAAGAAGAAGATAGAGAGATGAATGATGAAGAGGATGACCATGATGATGGTGATGTAGTTGATGATGATGATGACAATGACGATGATGAATATGTTGATGATGATGATGATGATGATGTTAGGAATGGCAGAGGTCTTAGTGATGAAGAAGAAGGCGGAGGTATAGATAGTTTCACATTATCAAGAAAAGAAGATGAGATAGAAAAAGGAATGGCAGTTAAACAGCAACTCAGTAAGTTCAATCATATTATTATTCTTTTTTAATCTTGGTTTCAATTTGCAACACAGGCAAAGTAAACTGTAAGAAGCATACAGTATTATGCTTTATTGGTTGTACATTTTTTTCCTTGCACTTTGTGAAGAAGAGTGGTATAAAAAGTTTCCATGGGTGCTTATACAAGTGTTGCAATATATCTTTTTTGAATTTGCAAAATATATATAATGGACTCATTTACTTAGGGTTCAAAATAACAGCTGTTCAATAGCCAGACACAATGACCAGCGACATCCAACTGATCAACATGTGACCAGTCAAGAGGGTTGGCTAAATAGTGTTTTGGCAGAAAGTGCCAGTTTTGGCCGACATTGTCCATTGACTGGCTTACTGATGCAGTAGTCATTAATTTTACCTAAGAACAAACCTACCAATTGCAAGGGATTTCAATAGAAGGCCACTACCGGCGGTCGATTGCCAGTTACTTAACTGCTTACCAATGGCTATTTTATGAATCAGTCTCAATAACTATGAAGTAAAATTAGTGGAAACAGATGCCTGGATTTTTTGAAAAACGTCCACTGGCTGTCAATAAAATATTTAAAAAGAGCTATATTTTTTTTTGGTACTCAGGTCTGTGGGACAGCTTACTTGAATATCGTATCAGGATACAGAAAGCCATGATGCTGGCCAATAAATTACCCCAGTCAGACAATGTTAATGAATTCACAAGTTCAAATGATATTAACCTGAAATCTGTAAAAGACAAAGGTAAGTAGTCGTACTTGTATGATTGAAGTATGGAGGATTGGATTGGACGAGTGAATGTATGAGTTGATTGAATGAAAAAAGAATGAATGAATGAGAATAAAGAAATACAAAATTTACTGTGATTCTCAATATTCTGCAAACTCAGACATTTCAACAGCTTCTTGGAAAAATTGTCTTTTACTGTGCTCAATCGAAACTTATCATTTGGTACTATTTATATCTTATGACTGGCAGCAGTGAAATACCAAATTCCACAGGGAAACTACTGAGTTTGCAGAATATTGAGAATTGCAGTTATCCAAAAATGTTAAAACATCAAGGATGGTGTAACACTTGCCTCTCACCTCTGGGGTCTCTAGCTGGTTCGATTCCTGGACTTGGCATCACATGTGAGGGAATCAAGGTTGTGTAGTGGTAGTACACCCACCTCTCACCTCTGGGGTCTCTGGTTTGATTCCTGGACTCAGCATCACTTGTGAGGGAATCAAGGATGGTGTAGTGGTAGTGCACTCACCTCTCACCTCTGGGGTCTCTGGTTTGATTCTTCTACTCAGCATCACATGTGAGGGAATCAAGGGTGGTGTAGTGGTAGTGCACTCACCTCTCACCTCTGGGGTCTCTGGTTTGATTCCTGTACTCAGCATCACTTGTGAGGGAATCAAGGGTGGTGTAGTGGTAGTGCACCCACCTCTCACCTCTGGGGTCTCAGGTTTGATTCCTGGACTCAGCATCACATGTGAGGGAATCAAGGGTGGTGTAGTGGTAGTGCACTCACCTCTCACCTCTGGGGTCTCTGGTTTGATTCCTGTACTCAGCATCACATGTGAGTAGAGTTTATTTGGTCTCCCTTGATTTGGGGTTTTTTCTCCTGGATCTCCAAACACGATCAGCACAGAACTGAGAAGTTTTTGCTCTTTTAATTTTTAACAGAGAGGAAATCCTTGATGGATCTTTTGTGCAATTTACTTATGGTCCAAGAAAAGTTACTTGAAGGAAATCCAGAGACGAAAAGCATCTTATATCCTGGAAAGAAAAACCATAAACAAGAAGGAGAAGATGATGAAGAAATACCAAGCGATAGTGAAGAAGAAGTTGAAGAAAAGGAGTCAGATGAAGAAGAAGAAACAGAACACAAAACTAGCTTGAAATTACCATCAAAGAGAAAAAGAAATATGGTATGAAAATTGCTGACAGTCTGCTTATATGAGTTAGTAAAAGTAGCTCTACAGGGGCATAGCCAGGATTTTGCATTTTTTTGGGGGGGCCAAGACAACACCTGACTGTGCTTCCCATTAGGTAGGTAACCTAGATTATATATATATATATATATATTATTTGTGGTTGTTTTGATTGCTTCTTTCTTACAGACTCAAGAGGAATTAAGTGAGTGTATAACAAAACGACATGCCGCTTTTGAGAGCTATCGTGATTCAGTTATCTCAAAGTGGAGTGAAAAAACAAGACTTGCATCTGGCAAACTCAGCAGTAAGGTGTGCAAAATTGCTGGTACACATTTTGATTTTTAGATATCTTCAGTTTTTTGATTGGTGATGTTAGTAGAGTTGTTTGTTGATTCTCTCCCTTGCCACAAGATAGGGTTTTTCTCTGGGAGGTTGTCTGTTTTTTCTCCTAGCCTCCACAAGAATCAATTTCTAAATTCCAATTTGATCACGAAATGGGGACCAAATTTTTTCTCCTCACCACAGGAAGCCCGACAAGCCCTTAACTGGTACCCCAAGGGAGAGATAAAGAGATGCCTGAGGAGGAGGCTAGGGCTAAACCATTCAGGCTTTAGATCTAATAAATTGTTAATAGTTTTTAAAATAACTCCAAGTAAGAGTGGAATAAAAATCATTCAACTTTGTTCATATTTCTTTGTATTGCAGTCATTCAGTGCTTTTGACAAGTCAGCTCTTACACAAATTAAACAGGTAAGTTGTTTTTACTTTGATTTTCATTAGCTTGTTGTGAAAAAAAAAATTTTTGCTGATGTCAATCAAAACTGACCAGTCAGTACCTTAAGTTTTATATTTTTAACTGGCGGCAGTGAAATAAACAATTCCAACAGGAAACCCACAACTACTGAGTTTGCAGTAAATTTAATAAGAAAATTATTTTAATAAGAATATTAATAAGAAGCACAGGTGGCGTAGCAGTGAGAGTGCTCGCCTCTCACCAAGGCAACCCGAATTTTGAGTCCCACTGGGCTCAGTGTTGTATGTGAGTAGAGTTTCTAGTTGGTTCTCTCCTGTGCTTTGAGGGTTTTGCTCTGGTTTTCCTCCCTCCACAAGAATCAGCTTCTAAACTCCAATTCAATCATGAAACAAGGGCCACAGGTATGTTACAGTAGCTACTGGCTATTTTAGTGCTACCCTCAAACAAGGAGTGTTTTTTATTGGAGTGAGTAAGGTGATGTGATATTGTTTTATCCCCAGAGGGGGGACTCCTTTACAAAAGGGGGCGGGGTCCTTGCCATCCCTTTTAGGGTTTGAAATCAGTGTTTTGGTCCTGCTTAGGGTGATAATGACGAGAATGCCCACCAGCTGAGTTTTGTGGTCCCGCCTAGGGTATAAGATCAACAACAATGCTTCTTTTCAAAGATTGATTTTTATTTTAATCCCATTTCTGGATTCTGTCACTTATTGATTGGTCCCTCTTTGGGGTGAAATTTCATCACTGCCACGCACATCATCTCAAATACAGGTCCCTTTTAGGGGTCATTTTCAGAATTTCTGACGAGGACCCCCACCCCCTTTTATAAGGGAGTCCCCCCAGGTTTTATCGTTTATAAGAACGTTTGCAAAAAATTGAGTAAGTGTCTGGTAATTGTTTGGGAGAAATTCAGAGAAATGAAATAAAATCACTGCTGCAGAAAAGGGCGTAGGGCTGAAAATATTGACAATGTTTAGCCAAAAAGGGCACTTGTCTGGTTTAACGCCTCTTAGACCAGACATTTTGACTGCATGGTAACATTGATTGAGGGCCACAAGTTTATTAGCCTTTTGGCTATTTTGGTGCCACCCTCTTTAAATAAAGAGTTTACTTACTTACTTACTTACACTATTGACAGCTCAAATGTATATTTGTTGGATGTGGCGAGTCTAGATGTCCAGCCATTGAGAGGCATTATTTGGTTATTTCTTGGTGTAATAATGCCGAATACAGATCATGGTAGAAAGGCAAAATACTTTCATTGTTACAAAAAACTAGACGCTCTAGGAGCATATACTCGTGCCCATTGGTGAAAGGAGTAAGCTTTTGAGAACATGAAGGTCTTAAAATATATAGCAGACTTCAAGGGCGGATCCAGGGGGGTGAATTGGGTGACTAGTCACCCCCCTTGTAGTTGAATATAATAAGAATAAAGGATAAGATAAGAGCAAAAAATACACTATGTAATGCCTTGCTAGGTACCAGTCACCCCCTTGAAATCCTTCTGGATCCGCCACTGGACTTAGAGAGAACTGATAAGCTAGGCCTCTGAGTACCTTTGAGTTCATTTGAGTTCATTTGGCATTCGTTTGAGTTCATTTGGCATTCGTTTGAGTTCATTTGGCATTCGTTTGGCAAAGTTTGGCATTTCTCTTTGAGTTCGTGGAACGACCCGTTCCGAAAACGCTCGACATCTTTTAGTGTGGGTCTACCGCGAATGGCGTATGCATTTGTGTGTATTTTGAGCCTCCCCGAAGCAAAATAACTCGCCATAATTATCTTCAATTCGATCACAACCTTCTACAAGTCCAAATCTGAACAATGGCGTTGTGTCACAGGCACATCAACCTCGACGTAGAAGATAGATATAAAGCCCAAACCTAGATTCGGCCCGGCCTAGAGGCCTGTTGCGATTACAGTACATCAAGAAAGAACCCATTGTTTTTATTGACTGTTTCTTTGCAGATTTTAAATGATAAACCAAGATTAATAAAAAGAACTCAGTTAAAACGAAGTTCTTACAGAGTTTTGGGAAAAGCTGATAAAGAGCAATCAACTGAAACAGAGACAGAGGTATGTTAATGAATTGGTATTTTAAAATTGCATTTTTATTTACGCTTTATTTGTTTTTATTGTTTTTTATTTATTTATTCATTTATTCATTTATTTATTTATTTATCATTTTATTAGCTTCGTCCAATATAAGAAAAAAATATTAAAGAAAAAGGCAGGGTGATCGCCACAGCTTGAACCAATTACTGCGGCCCAATTTTGCTGTTTTTGTATGAGGGGTTGCATACCTTGATACATGCTGTTGGCAAGAATCAATGATTGATTCAATGAATGAATGGATATTTATTTTCCTTATTTTGCTCATTTTTAGGAACAAGCGAATGCACATCTTAAAGACTATGATAGTGAGATTTTTGATGATGATGATTTTTATCACCAGGTGAGTCAGGCAGAGTGCATTTTTCCTATATGATGGATTGATAAATATTAATGATGATGATGATGTTGGTGATGATGATGATGTTGGTGATGATGATGATGTTGGTGATGATGATGATGTTGGTGATGATGATAATGTTGGTGATGATAATGTTGGTGATGATGATGTTGGTGATGATGATGATGATGAAGATGACAATGATGATGAATGTGTGTCATGATGATGACACAGGTAACGATGTTGGTTATGATGGCGATGATAATGGTGATGTTAGTGTTGATGATGACAATGATGATGATGGTTATGCTGCTGCTGCTGCTGCTGATGATGATGAATGTTTTTGGGAAATTTAACCCTTCAACTCAAAGTTCTTTTTCCATTGCATTGCAAGACGTGTTTCCCGCGTATAAACATATTTTGTCATCTTGATTCATGTATTTTAACTTTCAGCTTCTGAGAGAACTGATTGAGAGGCGAACCACCACAAAGACTGATGATCCCATTGAAATGGGCAGGTAAATATGTTCTCAAACCGTTCCCATTTTATTCACATCTTATTTATTTTCGAGTTCTAATTCTTATGATAAAATAACTGTA
This sequence comes from Anthopleura sola, assembly GCA_023349425.1. NCBI lineage: Eukaryota > Metazoa > Cnidaria > Anthozoa > Actiniaria > Actiniidae > Anthopleura > Anthopleura sola. Next base: position 2,531,004 of record JALHLI010000006.1, on the reverse strand, counting down.
CTGATTGATTGGGGCGTCGTGCTTCGACTAACACTTCTCTCGTGCTTTGCCAATCACCTAGTGCTTTGTAACAGCACACAGCACACGTGCGCTTTCTTTCTTACTTGGTTGCTTTCTTGCTTTCTTGCTTTCTTGCTTTCTTGCTTTCTTGCTTTCTTGCTTTCTTGCTTTCTTGCTTTCTTGCTTTCTTGCTTTCTTGCTTTCTTGCTTTCTTGCTTTCTTGCTTTCTTGCTTTCTTAACTATCGCTTTCATTCCATAATAGGCAATGGTTAGAATTACAAAAGTTAAGACGGAAAATAAAGAAGAAAATTGACACCAAGGCGAGCAAGGGAAGAAAACTAAGGTACTGAACAACGAGTTATGTTAAGGCCGATTTCCACGGTACAACTTTTGCTTACAACTGTCACATGCAATCTGCTTGCGCCACGCTTACAACACGAATTGCGTCGTGTAAATCAACCCTATAACTGTTGTGTACGACAAGAATAAAGTTGTCGCAAGTTATAGGGTTGATTTACACGACGCAATTCGTGTTGTAAGCGTGGCGTAAGCAGATTGCATGCGACAGTTGTAAGCAAAAGTTGTACCGTGTAAATCGGCCTTTAGATGTTAAGTAACAATGCACGTAAGAGGTAGGCAACTCTCTATTGTTCTGCGGCAATAGCAACTTCCCCACATAAGAATGTCTTAGTTTTCAGACTGAAAATATATCAACCTATAGGTAACACATTCTAAACATAAAATGTGCAAAAACTCTGTTTTGCAACAAAGTTTCTTTTGTACTAAAAGATCTCGTCCAATCATAAGCGCTCAAAACAATAGCCAAAAGACGTTTATAATTCGATATGTTCCCCACGTAGAAATGTTGATATATAAAGGCTCAGGAAATCTTAGATGGAAAGGGAATCAGTTCTCAAATAAAATATTAAAAAATCCGCTTAGTTTTGAAATTATGGGAGATTTTCATGTTTTAACCAATGAGATGGACGGATTAGACAATACACAATTAGCACCTTTCTGCATTCCATTGCCGTTTGCCTGCCTAGTTCTTACTAGGACCATTACTTAAAACAAGATGGAAAGTCCCTGAAAGAAAATGTATTTTCTACAGGTCTACAAAGTATTGAAGCGTTGCCTTCTAGCGGTGACAATAAAAATGATTTTGATGATGCCTATTACGATGGTGTTGATGGTGTTTAAAGTGGTGATGCCGGTGGTGGTGGCAGCTAAAGTAATGATGAGAATGATGACGATGGTAGCTGTGATAATAGTGACGACGAAGGTGGTGGTGGTGGGATGGTGTTTATGGTGATGTGTGATATTGTTGAATGTGATGATGACGTTGTACTGGATATTGTTGATGGTGAAGATGATCTCGATGGTGATTGCTGTTGGTAGTCGTGGTCATGACTTTCAGCGGTGATGATAATGACTAAAGTAATATTGACTGATGATTATGATGTTATTTCAGGTACAACGTTCACAGCAAGCTGGTAGGTTACATGCCTCCTATCGAGACTGGAACCATGCCGTACTCTTCAAGGTCAGTACTGAATGAATTATTACAGTTAGATTGAGTTTTCTCTTTTTCTCTGCAACTTAGTAAAATAAGCCAAGAAGAAAATAAAAGAAGAGAAAACGATAGTGGGAACGAGGGACTGTTTATTGAACAACCGACCCCAAAGCTCATTATTACTGCGCATGCTCGACGTAGCGCCACAAACCCTTGAATTCTAAGCATTGTGATTACGTTTCTTGCATACGCAGTTAAAATGAGTGTCTAACAGTCAAAGTAAAACAACAGGGTTCAAACGGGCAGGGAAAAGTCGGAATTCTGATTTTTTTTCGAGGTCAGGGAATTTTGATTTTGTTCAGGGGATTTCTGTCAGCCTTCACGAAATAGTTTTAGATTCGTAATTCCTAGTTGGGCTTCCTGTGGTTGAACTACGATTTTTCGTAAAATAAGTGCCCAGTTTTGTCAGTGAAAAATGCCGGTCAGAGAAAGTCAGGGAATTTTATTTTCCTCGATGAGTTGGCTGAACCCTGAACGAAAGAGAACAATGGTATTACTGTCTACTACTATGTATTTTGTTTACTATTTTTTTTACGGGCCAAGAAAAATCACACTAACTACCCATCTTAAACTTCAGTCGATTTATTTTAATGCGCATGCTCTGTGGTTTCCTAGCAACGCTTGCATGTTTTCGCATGATTTCGTCCTGAACGTGAGGGAATGTACTGGAAGACTAATAGACTTATATTGCTTTTTCTTTGCTTTGCTTTTTTAGATTTTACTTCTGTTTTTTGTTTTTTCGCATCCTATACGTATCTGCTTTTACTACTTGACTTATCGAATAATCCATCAATCCCTCTCCCTTCCTAACCGTGTATCCTTTACCCTAAGGCTTCCTACATACACCTTTACTTATCTGATCTTATGTCTTCTCTAGAAATGAGCTGTTCTCTTCACTTTTTGGACAGAGTAAAACCCAGCCCGAAGCATTCGACATGGACGTTTTCAGATGACACGAACATTGATATTTATGATAACAAACTATTCAATAAAAAGGTAGTACTTCTATTAATGGAGTTACCTTGCTTATGATAATGAGGATATGTCATATATCTTGTACTTTTGACATAATAGCGTTTAGCTCCAGGCGGCCATGTTGCTTCTGAAATTTAGAAATTTTATTTCGGTCCCAAGGAAGTTGTTTTGAGACTAGAAAAGTCACGCTAAAATAGTTGAATTATTTTTTTACTTTTCTTTTCATCTCGCGCTGAGGGCATTTCTCAAGGCATATATCATGTTTAATGAAAAAATATTTGTTTTGAAATCGTGATAAATGCCTTGAAAAATGTCCATTGGCCGGTCTAGGACATGTGACGTCATGTTGTTTAATGGTTCTTGGTTCTTTTAATCATGATTTTGATATCAGAATCGAATTCAGCATCTCTCATACTCCTAGAAACGACCAAAAAACATTGGCATTTTTCAAGGACTTACAGTCTTTCAGTTGCAATGTTCTCATATCTTTGAGGAGCGGTGTATTTGTAATACAAGTATTGCAATTCTTTTTGCACTTTACAGTGTATTTCAGAATGTTTTCGTGACAATGGCCCTATTTCATTATGACGTCACGGCTTGTTTAAGAGGGGACAGAATCGTCTAGAACAATAGAAATTTGAACAAAATTACTATGCTAAAGAAAGTTTAATCTCAAATAGTCTGGTTTCCAAATTTAATGTGTATCGACGTTTAATAAACAATACATATTGCATTTGATGGCTGTTAACGCTTTTCTTCGTTCTTCAAACGCATTTTATATCAATTTTCTTTCAATGTGTTGTTGCTGTTTTGTCCCTCTCTCACGACCATGATCCTTAGCGTTTATTGCTTTCACGTCATAATGAAATAGGGAAATTCTCGATTTCCCTTTATTGCGCTTGATACCACTAATACCAGAATCCTTTTCATAGTTCCTGTTGTTGGCCTAATTATTTTTTTTTTTATTTATTTAACTTATTTTCTGTGTTAAGCTTAACCAAATCTTGGAACAGCTCGAAGTCCAAACAACCTGAGACAAATTAGAACCATTATCTTGCGACTCCCAAAGGAGTTCAAACATTTGAATGAGAAAAATAATCCGTAGTTGATTCTGTTTATAGTGGTATTATCATGAAGACGTAACAAGGGCAATGGTGCCGGAAAACCTGTGTCTAATTCCATACAAAGAAATAAGATTTCCCACAAATTCCTTGATAAAACTTAATCTGCTTTAATCGAAAAAATCATAAAAATAACCCACGATATTTTGTGTGGATTCTCAGTGAACGTAATTCCAACAAAAGTATTTTGGAAACGAAGACAGTTCGCAGTAAGGAAACGCACTCGCGTTGCTCATATTCCCGCCCTTTTACCTGAGCACGTGGACATGTAGTTCACCGGGAAGGAAAACTTCCAAAAACCCTTTCAGTTGTCAAAGTTGTTCATAATCTTCAATTACAAGAAACCAAATAAAAACTATTTGTTTTTGATAGAAAATGAGACGGAATGCAAAATTTCCCTAACCACTGACAAAACAATTAATATTTTATATTTAGTAGAATACAGAATTAAATCTTAGAAATTTGTTTTTCATTTTTGGTTATCCATTCGTGTTTTCATGAACTTTGCCTGTCGAAATTTCAACTCGAGAAGCAGGAAGGAAGGAGTTCTTAGAACGACATTATAATGGCACCAGAAGATACTTCAAAATACTCCCATCCGATAAAACTTTATTTCTACAGATAATCTAAACTGGATTTAATCATTAGGATGTACAAGCCTGATGTAGAATTCTTAGTTTTAATTTTTAGAGATTAACTTTATACATTTTTCTGCATTCTTCACCAAAAACTTGGTAAACCAACTTTATTCTGTTGCCCTTGGAGACGTAAATATTTTAAATAAAACAACAAGTTTATTTCACATCCATAATATTTTCCTTTATGACAACTAATTTTATAAATATTTCGCTACGGGCTTTAAGTATAGAACAGCTTAAATTATTAAGTGTCCTTTAAAGCCAAAATGATATAATATATGTATCGGGGGAAAAATGAATTCAGTGGTTTTGATATTTAAAGAAAACTGTTTAGACCAAATCAAAACAAACCAAACTACAAAGTTCGTGATTGATGGAGTCATGAAGTCTTGAAGTAAGGCGAAAAAAATTTATCGAAAAAAAAGCCCACGAGGAAAAACGAGTTTTCTTGACGAATTGTTAGTTTTTCTAGAAGTAGTGCTACGTGATTTTTTTAAGAAGTGAGAAGAAAAACTCAACCGGCAGCACTCAACGACCACTTCTCGAAACACATGCATCTCCGAACTATGAGGAGGAGACCGGAGGGAAAAATAGTTCGATAAAGCTCTTTTATTTTAGGAATAATAAACTGCTTTTAAAGATAAAGGAAATGAGTTTGAATAAATCAAAAACTGGAATGCCAAGGTTTAGATATTGTGATCAGCAAGCGAGACAAATAGGAGACTTTTTTTTTTCGGGAATCCGTGCAGTGGACAATACAGTGATTTTAGCATTCGTGTTAACTCCACCTTTCCGTATATCGCTTTTAATAATCCCCACTTTAATTACGAAAACCATAGTGATTTTTTTCTAGATATTGCTCTGATATCATTGATGATTGGCAACACTGTCAAGCTCGTGAATATCGTTAACCAACGCAAGCCAATTAAGGTATGATTTGGAACTTATAACGTTTATTCGTGATCACGCGGGATCATTGCCGCTAACCACCAACATACGACATGAACAAGCATGATCACGACCCAACCAATTTAGCTCAAATTCACCGCGACTTAAGATGTGCTCAATAAAGTAAGTAGCTACCAAAATGATACCTATTGAATTTCCCTTCGCTTCTTTGCTGCCAAGTACTTCATTTCAACCGCAGGAGCTTTGGATATTGACCTCATGAGAAAACCATCTTTTTTAGAAGGCGCCAACTGTTGACAACCTTTTTTGGTCAGAATATCGAAATATGATTGACAAATTCGAGTAGTAAAACACGTCGAAAAATATTGAGCAGATTATTTATTTCAATTAAGATCTTTTTAGTATAAAATTGAAGCGCAAACTTCCATCGTACATGGGGTTAATTGACGACATTCAAAAATTCTCGCTATTAAGATCAAATTTTCCGGCCACAGAAAAATTTATATCCAATGTCGCAGTCTTGCGCAAACAGTGTCAATTTCCTAGCAAACATACAGCCAATATTCTGATGACGTCTCCTTTCAATTTTTAAACTACATTTTGGTAAGATCTGACAATTTTTGACTGTCGTAATTGTCTTACGCGCAATAGAAGAGCACAAATCGGATAGCGCCTTGTAATACAGTATTTGTTTCCGGGAACAGTGATATATTTTCAAAATATTTGTTTTCAAGGCGCAGTCAAAGCGAACCGAGCTACCGGGTCACATCAATAGATGATTTTCTTATTCCTGATACAGATAACTGCTGAGACGAGGCAAGTTTGTGTTGGGTAGAAAAACTTGCCTGCAGGCGAAATCTTGACTCGAAGAAGCCAAAAGGCACAAAGTGTTAATGACATATTGGTACGTGCAGGAAGAAAGGAGTAGATTGTTTCAAGTTGATGTTAAAAGTAATGGCTGATTTCAAAGAAGCTTTCAATATTTCCATTTTGAATACATCTAATGGCCTTCAAGAGTCGGAACCGTGCGATCTTTTTTCACCGTCAAGTGCAGTTGTTCGCAGTAAAGTCTTCGCCTACTCAATCCTTATACCAGTGGCTCTTCTCGGGAACATTCTTACGATTCTCGTCATCTACACCAACAAGACCATGAGAAACACTCTGGACTACTTCATCGTCAACATGGCTATATCCAATCTTCTGATTCCAGTTGTCGCTCTTCCTTATCAAATCGTCAAGGCTGCCAACAACTCGAATGTATGGTTGGTGGATGGTACAGCTGGCGAATGTCTGTGTAAAATAGTCTTTCTACTGGTCGATGTTAGTCCAGTTGTTTCAATCTTGAGTTTAATAGGCATGAGCTTGGAGCCGTTCAGGGCAATAGTGTGCAGGTGTAGAAACAACAGTTACTTTGTGAGTGCGAAACGCAGGACAGTGCTTATTCTCTGCATCTGGTTCATTGCGTTGACCATCTTTTCACCGTATTTCTACACATTTCGTCTTCACCACCATAACAACATGACGTACTGTGTCCAACGTTGGAGCCCAGCTTTTGATCAAGTCAAAACTCATCGTACTTTTGCAACCATCGTTCTAGTCCTGGTCATCATTATTCCATTCTTCATCCTAACGGTCCTCTACTCAGCTATTTTGATCACCTTAATCAAATGTCTCCCACTCTACAATCCACAATCATCAGCAGCGAGAAGCCGCAGACATCAGACTATCAGAAACACTACAATAATGGCTTTTACTCTGGTGCTCGCGTTTGGGTTATGTTGGGGCCCGTACAACGTTTTTATGATCCTCTGGGCTTTTTCCTGGAACTGGAAGCCTCTTCCGTCTTGTACTTGGTACCTACTCTTTCTCTGTACGCAGTACCTCACTTATGCTTACAGCTGCCTTTGTCCCTCGATCTATTTCTTATTCTTCAATAAATACAAACGGGGAATGAAGAGGTTTTTCCTAAGGCTTCTTTACGTTACTTCAAATGGAAGCTGAATTGGCTCAGCTGAGATGTTGAAAAACAAGGTGAAATGCTATTGATTTCGCGTTGAAGGATATAATATTAAATATGACCTGGGCAGGATTTGCAGAATTAAGATGAATTTATCTAGACACCGGGCTCAAAGGACTGAGTCAAAAGTCAAGGTTATGGCGGGAACTTGAGCGTTAAAATTAATTATAAACATAAGCATTCTACTCCAGTTGGGAATATTAAGAGAATATGAAAAAAACCCTTCAAGCTACTAGCTAATAAAAGGGACAAAGTATCGTACTTAATTAGAAATTGATGCAGTGCTTGCAGATAATGATACTATGTTGAACTAGATTCATATTGCAATTCTTAAACGCGAGTTTTATGGCTGAATATTTTAGAGAAAGAAAAGAAAAAACGCCCGAAGGAAGATTAAACTTTGAAAACGAGATCCTTAACAAGCGAAAGAAAAACAAAACGAACAGCATTGGTCTAAATACTAGGTTCATTATCCTGTACCGGAAGATGAATTCAGTATTAAAACCCGAAAACGTCTTTGATCTAGACAAAAACAACTACTATTGGTTGAAAGTGTACAACCTTGGAATAAGATCTCTATTGGCATATTTCATTCCTTTTAAAACTCTTCATTTTGTAAAGACTATTGCTCTTAGGGTACTTCCCGAGGACACTTGTCCGTCGTTTAAGCTCTTACTTACAGCAAAGCGCTTCGGTAGATGTCATTTGTTTTGAAATACATTTGGCTAATAAAAGAGTATAATGATTGATCTCGCGGGAGGTGAATGTGTGAAGGCTGATGACTTGTGCGGTGCGATGTATTTTTAATCTAATTGTTTTCCTGTTTTTGTGTCGGTAGAACTGATCAAAATGACCTTCAATATCTTTAAACCAACTCTCTCTCTCTCTCTCTCTCTCTCTCTCTCTCTCTTCTTCTTCTTCTTCTTCTTCTCTTCACTTCCCTTCCCTTTCCTTTTCTATGCTTCTCTCAGTTATCTTGTCTTGTCTTGTCTTGTCTTTTTTGTTTTGTAAAAATAAAATCGGCCAAGTCTACGACTCACCTCCAACTGGCATACCCCCTTCCCCACCCCCTCGGGATGTTGTGCAAAAGTGGCTGATGCAGGCTTCATTGTCAAGATCACTACAACAGATCGTGAATGAACATCCGCTACGAAATTAAAATTTAATGACTGTTCAACCACAAGAAACAATAATTTCCCCCAACTGTGAGACTTTGAGATTGCTGTTGACAATTTCTTTCGAGATGGTTCTATGTTCAAGTTGAATTTCTCGGAAAATTTCGAAAACCAATATTCGCCTCTTGCACTTGTATCTCAGAGCAAATGCATGCTTGTCATTTCCTTGAGTAGTACTCTTTTCCTTGACGCTTGAGAAAATATTTTTTGACAGGATTAAAACTGACACCCAATCCAAGAATTCTAAATGACATTTTAAAAACATTTTGTTCAAAGATAACACTGTTATTCTTAGAAATGCAATTTTCAAAATAATCAGTCAAAAATCTGTGATTTTTGAACAATGTTTACAGCTAAGGATGATTGTTGGGGCATTTGTTCCTTGAGCGGTTGATTTTTCGACGATAAGTTTTATCCGACAATCGACGATCTTCTCATTGGAGTTCACCATCCAGGCGCTCACATCTGGCAGCAGGTGGGCATGGAAGAGTCGTGCTGTCTGTCTTGTCGCTTGAATCAGGCAGTCTGACAAACACCAAGCACGTATAGGGGTATAGGACGTGGTAAGGAATAGTATCCTTATTGCGCATGACTTTAAATTTTAACACAGACCGCCCAAGCAAACTTTTTACTCCCAAACACACTAAACGGCCTCAAATCGCGCTGAAACTTCGCTAGGAGACCGAATGAGGTACAAACAGCGACAGAAGGAAGTCTTAAAGGAAAATGTTGAGTGAAAGATTTTATTTTTTTATCTGTATTCCTAGCCCGGCCCATACATCACCCTATAAAACATGCACAGAAAGTTTGCTTGGGCTGCCTGTGGTTTTTGAAATACCTTCGAATTTCATTGCTACCCTGAAACAATCTCTGGGCTTACCTATACCCCACACCGGACCTTTAAACATGTTTTAAGATTGTTTAGTCGGACTAGTGCCCTTACATCAGCCTGTACACCTAACTAAACAACTTTCAAAAGTTCTTTAACTAAACTACTTTGGGGATGTAGTTTTAACCCTGTATATGTAATATGGCAGCCAAACTACAAAGCAGATACGATAGATAAATTAATAAATACCAAGGTTAGTTGGACGGGTGTGAACGGGGCTTAAGTAAGGGCATGGCTGAACTCCCAGATAGAACCCTGAAACAACCTCTGGGCTGATCTAAGTCAGGGCATGGCTAACTCACAGATCGAACCCTGAAACAACCTCTGGGCTGATCTAAGTCAGGGCATGGCTAACTCATAGATAGAACCCTGAAACAACCTCTGGGCTGATCTAAGTCAGGGCACGGCTAACTCACAGATCGAACCCTGAAACAACCTCTGGGCTGATCTAAGTCAGGGCACAGCTAACTCACAGATCGAACCCTGGAACAACCTCTGGGCTGATCTAAGTCAGGGCATGGCTAACTCACAGATCGAACCCTGAAACAACCTCTGGGCTGATCTAAGTCAGGGCATGGCTAACTCACAGATAGAGAATTTAACCGTAGCATCCCTTTGGGCGCGTGAACAGGAGAGATATAAATCGATCGATACATCGATCCCTGATCATGAGGTATTAGACTAATTTGTAATGGTCTGAAATTTTAATATCTTGCTTCAACAACCTTAACGAATAGTATCAATAATGATTATTACGAGAGTTTTCCAATAGCCATTAAGAAAAATACTTACCTCGGTAAAGGGCTACTCCAACATCAAGCTATCGATAATACTAGACTAACATTTTTTTTAAAAACGAAAAAAATCCTTTTAAAATTAATGGTTCTTATACCAAAGAGCCCTCGAAAACTGAGTTCTCTTCAACTTCTAGGGATATTATTCGTAGCATCGATTTTTCAAGTTGCAATGATTTGTCAGTGTTTTAAATGCCATTAGAAAAGCAAGGAAAAATCAAAATAATATTTCATTGCCATAACAAAAGCAAGGGGTGAAAATACAAGGGTTACTATAGGAAATGAAGGATGTAAGTACACGTCCTTGATATTGGTTTGCTTTTAATCGTACATCTGATATTTCTAAGATGTAGATATTGTTTCTTGATGGTGTAAGTGGGTTTCAGTGGACTGAGGATCATCAAGAGGCATGTTAAAAAGGCATGTTATAGGAGGGTAAATATTTTGTGTTTTATGAGAAAACATAGTTATAAGAAATGAATAGGCAGGAAAGGAAAAAAAGTTAAGAGAGAGTAAGTGAGAGGGAGAGAGTGAGTGAGAGGGAGGAAAGGAGGGAGGGAGGGAGGGAGGGAGGGAGGGAGGGAGGGAGGGAGGGAGAGAGAGAGAGAGAGAGAGAGAGAGAGAGAGAGAGAGAGAGAGAGAGAGAGAGAGAGAGAGAGAGAGAGAGAGCCAATCACTTCTAGCCAAGTACTTGTAAGCGAGTTTTCAAATTTGAATGAGAGATGCCAAGTTCCAATATCGATAGAACGGCCAAAGCTTAATACATATTATATATTTCATATTAGATTCAGGATTCGATGATTTAATATTGAAAAAATTGAAAAACTCGTATTTCATGTTTGGACATTATTAATCTTCCTCAGACAATATTTGTCAAAAATCATGTAATTAGTTGTGTGCATTTGAAAGGTTAAAAATTAATAAGTCACGCAAAGAGACAGCAAGTTAAGAAAACAAGATGGACTATGTTTCGTCTATTCATTCGCATTAACCCCTTTATCGTTCGGTACTAAAATATTCTCAATGCCCTGAAGACTTATCGATATTGAACTTTTCATGTCTTGAAGAATATATCAAACTGAAAACCTCTTGAAATAAACGACGCCAGAAGCACCAGAAAGGTCTCCGCATTTTATATAATCTTTATATAATCTCGGTTTCCTTTGTCCTCCGAGGGTAGATTCGCTGAAACAACCATTTCTCTAACCACTAAGCCACAGGGCGAATTCACTGACCAGAACGGAATTTCTGAAAGTTTTATATGAATAACCCGTCAACACGTTCATTGCATGACTAGTAGCCTTCTTAAGGTAATGCGATCGCGCATTTTTTTTCCATGAATTTTTTTAAAATTTGGCACAAATATTCCTTTTGAGCTGTAGTGTAAAAATATGAAATAAAAAATGGGGATACCCGAATCCGTTCGGAAGATATAAATTTTCAAAGACAATGCTTGCGGCCGTGTTTTCGGGGAAAATAAGACAAAGTAAACTAGAAGCTATCGTAGTCCATATGGCTTGAAGAAGTAGCATAAACGATTTCAAATGATACATACCTTAACACATTATGATTAAAACCCCAAAATTGTTCATTTTATTGTGTTCAGAATGAGTTCTCGATGTTTAGATGTCCAAAACAGTACATTTTGACTGTACTTTACGATCCGAATTTCCGGACATTTTCGCGATTTACTCAAAACTTAGTCGAATTATCTACCTTCATTTTTGGATATGTTGTAGCTTTAGTAAACTTGGACTCACAGTGAAAAAATCAGGGTAGGTCACCGAGCAAGATTTTTAGATATTTCACGTTGAACGTGGAGAAAGGTCAAAATGTCTTATCCGCCATAGTTGAAAGACCTTGGCCACAGGAAACCCAATCACGAAAAAGTACTTTGAAAATTAACACTTCGTGAAATTACTAAAAATTTAGTCGAATTACCTGCCTTCATTTTTTGATATATTGTAGCCTAAGTTGTTCTGGACTCACAGTAGAAAAATCAGGGTAGGTAACCGTGTAAAATGTTTAGATATTCAATAAAGCGCAGGAAAGATGCGCACGAATGCACGATCGCATTACCTTAAGCAAACAACTGGATATAAACAGTGTATTGTTCAGTGGGAATTGATTAGGAAAAGACTCACCAAAGATGATATATAGAGGATATTACATGGGTGCGCGGAGATACGAATTTTATCTTCGAGTGTTAAAAAGATCTCTCACGATTGAGGGCAGAGAACGAGTTAGAGATTTCAGTTCAACACGAGAAGATAAAATTAGGAAAAAAAATTGGGAAAAAAGATAGATCCTAGGGCGTTGTAACCTATGAACTACATCCGGAATACGCTCACTTACAATAATGAGATATACTTATTAACTTACTCATGGATTTTTATAACTATGTGAAATTATTGTTCGTACCTATTGGCAGATTCTCTTGGAAATAAATGCTTTAATCTTTTTAAAATATTTCTCGTAAACTATAAAATTCTATACTAATAATATGGCAAAAATATGAATTGTCATAAAACTATACGAAATCAATGATTGTAAATTCATTATCTACATTCTGTGCTTGTAATATGGCTGTTTTAGAAAACTCATGAATAATTAATGAAAAACACAATAGAAATCACTGTCCATGGAGGAAGTTGTATATCTAATACAAAATCGTCCTGATTTGCATAAACTTTAACTCCAATTTTCTCAGCCAAATTAAATTTTATCTTTCAAATTTTAGTAGAACATGTACGTATACACCTAGACGTTTCATAAGTAATATTCGTGTCCGTGTTGTATCAGATATACAATCCCTCGCCTTCGGCTCGTGGTCGTATATCTGATACAACACAGCCACTCATATTGTATATATTACTTGAAAGTCCGAGCGATGTTCAGGCTACTAGAGATTATAGATTTCCTCACTCGTTTTAGGACATCCTCATACTTTGCACTTTTTACTGATATCATTATTATCATTATCATCATTATTATCATTATTATTATTATTATCATTATTATCATTATTATTATTATTATTATTATTATTATTATTATTATTATTATTATTATCATCATTATTATTATTATTATTATCATTATTATTATTATTATTATTATTATTATTATTATTATTATTATCATCATTATTATTATTATTATTATCATTATTATTATTATTATCATTATTATTATTATTATTATTATTATTATTATTATTATTATTATTATTAATATTATTATTATGCACGTGGATTCTGGGAGAGACAACAGGCTGCCTTTTTTGACGTAAAGGATTGCCACCCGAATGCAGATTCGTATCAAGACCTCGAACAGGTTTACAAAATGCTCGAAAACGAGAAGAAGCGTTTGTACGCGGAAAGGGTCATCGAAGTAGAACAGGGTACATTCACCCCATTGGTTTTCACCACAACTGGCGGTATGAGAAAATGGTATGTTACAGCGCGACGCTCAAAAATATGACCACATTTAATATCAGCATCAGTATCAGTTGTAAGACATGGTATGGAAAGTTTGACACATGAAGTTGATACACGATGCTGATATTTTACACTGATAGTTGCCATGGAAATAAGTAATGTGACCTTTGAACCCTGATAATGAATTTTGGAAAAGTTGTAAGATATGGTATGGAAAGTTTGACATATGAAATTAAGACAAGATAGACCACCTCCTCCTATTCTAAGGCTGTCATGTCCAGACCTAGGCCTTAATATACCTGAGAAGAATGTCAAAGGTACCACAGCCGACTTGCAGAGCTTATAGCCAACAAGAAAGAGAAGCAATACACAAGAACAATATCCTGGATAAGAGCATTGTTATTGAATAAAATAATCTCATCTGCACAGGAAGAAATTATTAAACTGATTTAAACTTCTCTAAACCTTTCTAATAAGCCCCCTTTTTAAAGGGAAAAAAATTAAGCCCGCCTTCTCTTTTAAGCTCCCCTCCCTCCCCTTCACAACTAAATTCAAAATAATGGTAAATCATACTCGAGAGACTAACACAAGTGAATCAAATGTTAAAAATACCTTGAGCATTTTCGTATGCGGTCCTTGCATTATACACTTACATTTATGATGAAGCCATTTAAAACCGAAAAGTAACAGAAAAGTATCCATTTGGCGGAGCAGGGAAGTGGGAGGGAAGAGAATGGGTCCCAGGTCAAGGCTAGGTTACCAAGATGGGGCAGTAAAACGAACCGCGCATGCGCAAACTTAAAAACTAAAGGCCTGGTTGTACAGTACAGCAGCCATAGTATGTAGTTTAGCAGCTTATTCCAATGACAAACATGAGCAGGAATTCAATTTTTTTTTTTTAAAAAGGCATAAACCTTGCCAAAGCCACGTACGGACATGCGTTTTGCTGTAGGTCTTCTTCAGAGCTTTGATCATAAATTCAAAATAGCCCGCGATATTATGGCTTGCGGACTGGCCTCCGTCTCTCGTTTATACTTTTTGTTCCCTTCCTTTCCTTTCGTTTCTTTTCTCCTTTCCTTTCCCTTTTTCTTTTACTTTCTATTCCATTCCATTCCCTTCTTTCTCTTTATTCTTTTTCTAGACTCGAGTACAGAAATGAAAAACCATTAGCTACTAAAATAATTCTCCGACAAAATTATCTTTCGCAATCTTGGCTTTGGTTTGGAAATTGATTTGTCTTAATCCTGTCATTCGACAGATATAAATAAGCCGAATTGTTCTAATACATCTCTGATTGCATTCAGCTCCTGTATAATTTTCTCGTTCGCAAAATAATTAAGTTTATTTTAAAATTACTATTTTCTAGAAGATGTTAAACAACTATTAATGACAGTCATTCCAGTATTTGACCGGCAGTAATTTACAGTTAAAAATCTTGTTGAAGATTTTTAGTTTTTAATTCGAGAAATCATCATAATAAAACGAGCCATAAGGCTCTTTAATCATTTGTTCAAAAATTGACAAAAACAATATTAATGTTTTAAAACTTATTAAAGCGTTATTTTTGTTTTAAATTGCGTCAACGAAGTGGTAAAATCACAAAGAAAAGTGAATACAATAAAAAGGATATCGCTCTCAATCTCTTCTCAAACAAGATGATCGGTAAAGCAATGAAGTTTTTTAATCACCTTGTGCGAAGCAATCTTTTTTTTAGACTTAGAATAAAATACTTTCGACAATATATATATATAAGTTGAATCTTTGTTCTTTCTTTGAACCAAAATGTTTTGAGTCTTTCTTACCGTCCGGTCTCTAATAGGGCTAAATCCAAACGTGGATCTTCTCATGAGCTCAACTCAATGCGTTCGGTTCATGAGAAGATCGACGTTTGAACTAATCCTAAGATTTGCACGATAAAAAGTATGATATAAAAGACCGTATTTTATATTTTTGCTTTTTAATGGCTTCCTGCAATGTTATCTGCAATATATCTAAATATTTCACAGAAAAGTGTACTTCATATCTGATTTCATGAGTTCTGCACGTGTAACCGGCTTAGGATTCTCCAATGATATATTTTATCTTAATTGAACTTTTTCCGAGAAATTAAATATCGTCGCGACAAGAAAGTTTATTGTTCAAAAAGGCTCCCAATCACCGGGTCGGCTATTTTATTATTAGACAGATAATGTTTTATTTTTTCTATTTGAATCGGTCTATTTTTTTTCGGACTTGGTTTCCTGTTTTGGCTCAAAGCATAAAAGATTGGCGCTTCACGATAAAATACAAAGTAGATAATATTACTAATTCTGTCGAACTTTACAGAAACTTTGATTCCTTTTCTATCCCGCCCTCTTTTTTTTTCTTTTCTTTTTTTCTTCTTCTTTTTTTTTACCGTCTAAGAGATCAGCGCATCTTGGGGACTTCAATTTACAATTTCTAGCACCTGTTTTGAATGATAAAAGGATTTCTTGCTAAACTGCAGGAAATTACTGAATACGATTTCAAGACAACATGGACTGTAGTATTGATCAAAAGGTCAATGCAGCAGGAACTCTATTATGAAAAGATTCCAAGCATTTCACCATTTTTTCAAAAAGAAAATACAAAATATATATCATTAATCTACTTTCGAGAGAAAAAAAATGATTCTTTATGGCAATTTTTACTAAGTTTTTTTAATTGCTTTGTATTTTATTTCATCTCATTATACTAATTTTTTTTTTCAATGCGAAGTTGACGATAACATTTTAGTAAACAACTTCTTCATTCCCCGTTTGTATTTAGCTAAAAATATGAAATATATTGAGGGACAAACACAGCTATAAACATATGTGAGGAACTGAAAACAAAAAAATATAAACCTCATTTTGCAGGCGCGTAACGGCTTCCAGTTCCAGGAAAAAGCCCAGAGGATCATAAAAACGTTGTACGGGCCCCAACATAACCCAAACGCGAGCACCAGAGTAAAAGCCATTATTGTAGTGTTTCTGATAGTCTGATGTCTGCGGCTTCTCGCTGCTGATGATTGTGGATTGTAGAGTGGGAGACATTTGATTAAGGTGATCAAAATAGCTGAGTAGAGGACCGTTAGGATCAAGAATGGAATAATGATGACCAGGACTAGAACGATGGTTGCAAAAGTACGATGAGTTTTGACTTGATCAAAAGCTGGGCTCCAACGTTGGACACAGTACGTCATGTTGTTATGGTGGTGAAGACGAAATGTGTAGAAATACGGTGAAAAGATGGTCAACGCCATTAACCAGATAACCACCATTAGCAATGCTCTGTATTTAGATTTCTGGAGAAACGAACTGTTATCTCTTCGAATCACTGCTCGAAATCTATCAAAAGTCAATCCCACAAGACTTAAAATTGAAACTACTGGACTAACATCGACCAGTAGAAAGACTATTTTACACAGACATTCGCCAGCTGTACCATCCACCAACCACACACTCGAGTTGTTGGAAGTCTTAACGATTTGATAAGGAAGAGCGACAACTGGAATCAGAAGATTGGATATGGCCATGTTGACGATGAAGTAGTCCAGAGTGTTTCTCATGTTCTTGTTGGTAAAGATGACGATAATCGTAAAAATGTTCCCGAGAAGAGCCACTGGTAGGAGGATTGAGTAGGCGAATATTTTCCCCGTTGTTGCTGAGCTCGAAGTGAAAGAGCTGCAGCTATTTCCTCCAAAATTGTTCGAGATATTCATCACGTTCAGTTGAGCACCAGTTGAATCCATTTTTCAGCTCATCTACATTGCTGTCTGCTTCGTAATCAGTCTAACTGTCGCTCGTTCTCAGTATTCAGCTGTCCTCATTCAACACACTGTTCATATGCCATTCATTGAATTTAATTACTCCTTTGGTAAAACTACCCTATCAATTTTCACTTAAATACATGGAAAAAGTCCTGCTGTGCTTCATAGTCGTGCAAGAGCTAATTTGCTATTCTTTTAGACCACCGATAGACCTCCCTGTGTCCCTTAACTGAGCAGCTAGTGCAGTCACGATAGGGGGGATGAATTTATACTGAACTGAATCATTCAGTGCAATTCTGAATTATAATATTAAATTAATGATCTCACTTTGAAATCGTAGAATTCAAATTTACTGAAGAGCCGGAAGCTAAGTACAAATTAAAAAAAAACTAAATTATATGGCAAAGTCTCCCTCACAGAGCTGACATACGCAGGTCTCATTAAAAATCACGAAGAGCTAATCATTTCGAAAAGACTGATGTTTAGCTTGCGGCCCGAACAATTAAGAAGATTATGGAAAAATAATATTTTTATCTACGGAAAGAAACCATATAAAATGTAGGCCATATGATAAAATATGATAGCATTGAAGTGGTTCATATAGATAATGTTCGGTTCATCAAACCGTAGCTTCGAAATCAACATTAATTCTTTCCACTGAATTTGTTTCGCCAGAAGCAAGTGTATTTTAACTTAAAATTAAGTTAACTCACTCAATTCAAGGAGTCTAGAATCCAGTAAAATACAAGAAGTAAAATATTTTTTCTAGTTTTCTTTCTTTCATTTATAGATTTCTTTTTACATTTATTCAATTTTTCTTTTCTTTTTTCCCCCTTTCCTTTCCTTTTTTTTTTTTTTTGTTTGTTTTGTTTTGTTTTGAAAACGCCACTTTTCTATTCAAAAAGTTCTGGGTGATTTATTCTGCTTATATTGTTTCCTGCTGAGCAATATAAAGTTTTTCTATCACCGGTTTTATAATAAATACAACAACTGTGGCGCTTAGTTAAATGAGGTTTTTCTAAAATATGTTTTCAAAAAATATATTAAAATTGTCAGTAAACCAACATAACGTAGACACGTTCTTGTTTTTGGAATAAAGCTTTCAAATGCGCGAGAATGATATAAAATTGCGAAAAATATTTTTTTAAATATTTAAAATTCAAGCAAGCAATAGCCATATTTTTCAAAAATAACAGCCGGAAATTCGAACTGAGTTTAAATGAAGCTGAATGAAAAACCAATACCAGCACTAGAAAGAGCTCCTTTACTTTAGTGACCCAACGAAGATTCATTAGGTCAAGTGTAGCAATTTTCTCTGTACGTCTGTTAGCAGTCGTCGATTTTCAAAATCAATTTTTTTTCTTTTTTTTTCTTTTTTTTTTTTATATAACACCCGATAAAAAGAAACTTCGTAATGTGTTACTAAAGTAAAGGTGTTCTTTCTAATGCTGGTATGGGTTTATGATTTTAACTTATTTGAATTCGGTCGCCATTTTGGAAAAAGGTCTCAGGTTAAGTAAGAAAATTCATTGATTAACTAAGATTGGCATGATTTAGTAAAACTGTTTTTAAACTTTTAGACTCTCTAAAACTATCCCTCTCCCACAACAACAACTTAACAATTCTCTTGTGATAATAAAGGGGAAAAAACAATTGAATTAGACTATTAGTGAGCGAAAAAGCACGTAAAAAAATGGTAAAATACGGCTTGCGCCAATTCACGTATTATCGAAGGCAATATCCGAAAAAGGTGTATTTAAAACGACCTAATCTCTCCAAAATATCTTACTTTTGGCTTGAGTAAATAAAATATAGAATGAATCATAAGATTCTAAGATTCATATACTTAAAAACACAAAAGATATTTAATGAAAAACAGTCCCTAACAACATAAATTATTAACAGTCAGGTTCTTATCTAGAAGTAAATAAGAATGAGTTTGACAACATTGATAACGTTTTACAATAAAATCTTTAATTTCGAATAAATTTTGATGAGCAAAACGTCTATTATTTGGCTGCAAAACTAAAAAAAATATCTCAAAATATCTCAAAAAATATATATATATACAATTTTTATATATATTTAGCAACTTTTACAGTTATTTTCTTTGCGTGATATGATTAAAGTCTAACGTCTATGATTAATCAAGGAGTCGTATGAGCCATTGTCATGAAGATTTTATATATTTACTAAGTGTTGGAAATAGTGTTAGTTGGATTATCAGTTTTATTTACGATTCCACCTGTAATCTCAGATTAGACATAAACAAGATCTTAGAACAACAGGACATTCGGCTTTATAAGAAGGCAGCCTCTACTGAAAGTCATCCTCTCTATAGTTTAATACCTAAGCCTAAATCAACTAGATATAACTTAAGATACTCTGCAGCAGCTAAACCAAAAATTAATACGATACGATTTATGAACACTTTTTTCAACAGACTACTGTTTAATTATGATGTAATTAATTTGTAATTTTTCGACTTTTTTGTTCTTGTAATATAAGAAGTGTACTTTCTTCTTATTTCAATAAAGACGTATTATTATTATTATTATTATTATTATTATTATTATTATTATTATCTCACGTTTTTAACATAACATTTCACATTTTTTTACCTTTTTGCAATTCATATTTACTTCGTATCATATATATCATCTATTTTGTTTGGTTTTTTTTTTTTTCATTCTCGATAATGAATTGTAAATATCGTAACTGTTCTTAGTATAGGAATAGTGACATAAATGAAAACTACTTATATAAATCTTGTTATCCAATAAAATAATATGAACTAATATTCTCAATTTTGAGTTTATTACCAACGGCTTTTGGGTTCTATATCTTTAAAACAAGTAAAAAACTCGGTAATATTTTTAAATTAAAAAAAAAAAAAAAAAAAAAATCTAAAATGAAAGAGAAAGAAATCTTATCAATTTTGAATATTAAAAATTCTTTTTACCAAATGTTATCTTTTCTCTTTTGAGTTTAATTACGTAAAACAAAACATTCTTAAAACAAGATAAAACACGTTCATATGAATTAAACAAGTATTAATTGTGTATGGACGTTGGCGAAGCGATTTGTTAAAACCTCTTGAACATGTGAAAGCATAAATCACTGTGCTGTCACTCTTATCTTGATGTTTGTGTCTCTTTTAAAGTATCGTTCTAAACCAGATATATTTAGACCTTTGAAAGATATTTTGAGATGAGTGGAAGGATATAGTTGCCCTAGAAACCTCTCTCAGAAGACGTTACACTCGTTTTTTGTTTTTTTTATTTTTTTATTTTTTTATATCAAAAAACATTTAAAATCTGATCGAAAAGGGAGGAAAATATTGTGAAATGAGTATACCACGCTTTCCGGTGTCGCCTTTTTACATCCCACATGGATTAACGGTGCTTGAAAAGTTCTTAAACCATCAACTGCCTTTCAAAAATGCAGTGTATATGATGGATCTAGTATTACATTTGGGTTAATTTGTTGTAGTTTTGTGGCCTCCCACTTTTAAACACGGTACAAATGATAATAGCTTGCGACATTAATCAAATTTCAGTTGATTTTGGGTTTAATAATAAAAATTAATGTGTGGGTTACCTGGGTGTAAATGTTTCTAATGGACCTTTCCGTTGAGTGACAACATAATGGCTCCAGGTCGAGGTCTTGGAGCAATCGTTTTATGGTCACTCCAGCAAACTTGGGAAAGGTACAATTGG
The DNA here is from genome assembly GCA_023349425.1 of Anthopleura sola. Lineage (NCBI taxonomy): Eukaryota > Metazoa > Cnidaria > Anthozoa > Actiniaria > Actiniidae > Anthopleura > Anthopleura sola. Next base: position 2,509,984 of record JALHLI010000006.1, on the reverse strand, counting down.
TTTACGTGGCCAAGTGAAGTTTTAGACATTGTTTAGACGGAGAAGAAGAAGGATAAGAACGAGGATGAGGATGATTTAGCCATTGGACAAGAAAGTTGAAATTTTGAAGGCCAACAGCCAAATTCTCGCTAAAAACACAGACAACTTCCCTTCACTTGTAGAAAGGGGTGGTGTCACTAGCTGAAGGTCAAGCTCATAGCGTGTAAAATTCTTACGGAAACAAGAACACTCGGTCATCGGACGCGAATGTTCCGTTACTTCCTTGAGCTCCACGCTGACATGCGACAGGAACGGATCATCATCGAGCTCACTACGAAAAAGATGAGTTTTCTTATGCCTGACCATGCTGACATCATTCCAAAGATCTTCTTTAATACAAAACATCTGCTTTTGTTTCTTGGTTGGATTAGTTGTGGGAACAGCCCTGCTTGGCTGTTGCATTAGCTCTTGATAAACTTCGTACTCGGTCTCACGAATTTCTTCTTGATTCAAAGAGCGACGCGATTGAAGGATGAACCGAACATCGCTCTCGTCGCCATCTTGCGTTTTGGGGCGTCGGCTTTTTTTCCACCTTCGTTTGACGTCAGTGATGTACCATCGCAGTGACGGAAAGCACAGCTCGGTGAAGTTCAGCTCCCCGTCAAACTTCACATTCAATTCTTCATTACCTTTCGTGTTTACATCGTACACTTCAAAACAAGCCTCTTCGACGAAACCATTTTCTCTCAGAAACCTTTCCACTTGTTCTTTGGACTTTATAATCGTAAAATACGAACTGCGACACGGTTTGTCTTGCATCTTTTTTTCTTTCTTTTTCTCTTTTGGTTTTTTGGGTTTCTGGCGTGACCTTCTGGCATTTCGTCTTGTCACGCCAGAATTCGTGACAACTAGTTCACGTTTAGGTTTGCCCGTCCCCGTTGGCTTGGCCTTATAACCTCGTTTAAGATTCGCCTGAAGCATCTGTACGGTAACAGACTCAGCATCTTCAATGAAGGACTTCGGTACTCGAAAGATATAGATACGGCCGAAACGCACTGCAAACTCCATTTCACCATGTACTGCAGCTTCGTGTTCTTTGGCAGCGAGCGCGAACTGAGTGAGAAACTTTTGTCGGAACTCAGCAAACTCTTTACCTTCGAGGCTGAGGGCGTTCATGGGATTAAAAAGCATGCGTGTGGCCAGCATGGGGGTGTAGAGACGTGTTCCATCGTGCTGAGGGTGGTGGTAAGAGTGATATGGGACAAGAGTGACTACGTCATCATCACCACGGTAACCTTACGGGAGAAATGCAAATGTTGGAGGTTATAACTAGGGAGAGTACAACATGGTGTGGTGGCCATGTTGGAGGACATGACAAAACTAGGGAAAACACAGCGGCATGGCAGCCATGTTGGAGGACATGACAAAACTAGGGAAAACACAGAGGCATGGCAGCCATGTTGGAGGACATGACAAAACTAGAAATAAAAAGGTGTAAGCAAGACAGTCATGTTGGAGAATGTATCATAAAAGTATCCAATAAAACGCCAAAATATGATTGGAGGATATGAGAAAAGAAAGTAATAACGAGAACTTCCTGTCCTCCAACATGACCACATGAATATATACGTATGAAATTGAACATTTTCTTCGTCTACAGCATTACCTTCAAACAAAATCTGGCTTGCGCCCTTGACAAAACACATGGACATAAACGCGGCCCTCATCGCGCTCGTCGTACGAGTCATATCCTGTATAAGATGCTCAACAGCTTCTACTTGGAGCTCTGTTCCTCTGGCTTCGACAATCAACCGGTAGATAAAACTCTGGAACTTGCGTCTGATGCTGACTTTTGCGCCGGTTCGTTCTTGGATTTCCCGCCCATTTTCTCTTTCGGCTCCTCTCATTGCCGCGGAGAGTCCAGTTGATAGATGAATAGTTTCACGAACTTCGGCTTGGCACAGGTTTAAAAGAGTCTCCAGATCTCCATGCACAGCCAGTAAATGATAGGCGCGTTGCATTTGGTCTTGGAGAAAACTTAACGAGCAAGACTTGAGGAGATCTTGGACGCACTTCGCATTGACCAAGCGGGAAATACTGTCTGGTATTCTGAGGCTTTCGAGGGAAGTATGACTGGCAAAGAACTCAATCAGTACCTCACCCGGGGAGAAACGTTGTAGATTTGGTGGGTTTTCGCCAACTTGACTAGACCCTACCAATCCTTCTAGGATCTAAAAGATAAGATGAAGGAAAAACAATACTTTTGCTTTGATTTTCTCTTTCAGTTTGGGTGCTATGTTTTTCCATTTCAAACCACGTGCCATTCCCTAGAGTATTTTTTCTTTGTTTAATGGTTGCGCGTGAGAAGACACATAAATATGGATACAACTCAAACATAGAATCTTATTCTCAAGATAACTAAACGTGGTGAAAACATTACGTACAAGGGAAAGAGGTCTGTTGTCACTTGGTTCAATTGTGTTCCTTATTTTCTGTTTGCGCAAGCCATTATTCTTAGAATTTTCCTATCATATAAATATTTTTTATTAGCAACTACTCACGTTTTGGCCACTCTTAGCGTTGCGTACTGATTTTCTTAACAAATGCGCAATGCTATTTTTTAAATTCTACTTACGTTCTCCCAGTCCTGTAGTTGATCCACGGATTTCCCTTCTCTGTTTCTTTCATAAAAATGCTTCACCAGGTCTCTACCGAGATCATTTATGTATCCATTATCCAAACAGTAGCTCAGGAATATAAACACAAGGGCGTTGGTGTTGACGCATATTCGTTTACCATGACCTGTCAACCCAGACTTGTGACCCCACAGGAGAAGAAAACGTAGGATTGGAAGCAGAAGTGGTTCGGACATGATATAGTACGAAACAACGATCGCTTTATCCAGGCCATCTCTTGAGGCGCTCAGATCGATGGGGACATCAATAGACAAGGGTGGAGCTTGTTTATTCTTGAAATTCTTACACAAGATTACCTGCAACATAGATTTTCGATGAGAATTTCTAATCATATTTTGAGTATTAGTGATTTCGTTAACCAAAAAAAATCCAGGCCCTTGGATATGTCGACGTCAATCTGGCAGGGGTCAAGATAATAGAACACGTTACGAACAAATCTCTGGGGACGAACTTTCTTTTGGTTTGATCCCCTACCCCATAATAAAATAATAATATTAATAAGATAATAGTGGATCATGAATAAAAGGGGTCATTTTCTATTTTTTAATGATTTTTAGACAATGACTATAATTTTTTTTTCGTGAGTTTTATCAAGCAGAATACCTTGAATACCGAATGGTCTATGAATATGCACCACAGGGACTCCAGTGAAAGAAAGAGCTCGTTCGCGCAAAACAAATTTAGACAGACAGACAGACAGACAGACAGACAGACAGAAGCAGAGAGGGAGAGAAAGAAAGAGGAGTGAGAAGGAAGTGATAGTAAAGTTTTGACCCATGCATAACTCCAAGGATAACCAAAGCCTGCTTACCGGTACTTTTGCTCTACCAACAAGCCGTGTGTACTTAAAGATCTTCCCCATCAATGGCGTCAAGGACTTCAATATCGTTAGCTGTTCCTTCTTGCTAACGTTTCGAGGGTTTTTCCGCGTCGTCTCGTACACGCACAAATCCACGTCGGAATCTTCACGAAACAACAACGTCGCAGTGGAGCCGAACACTGAAACGCTCAAACCCCTATAACTGCTCTGAATTCTCTGACGCACGAGATTTCTGCCGCTCAGTCGCCGTTTGTACTGTTGCAGCAGCATTTCTTTATCCTCTTGTAGACGCTTTATCAGTTCCTGGGATATGTCGTCCACTTTCGGGCCCTGAAACTCACTGATGTCTTGAGCAAGACCAACTGGAACAACACGTTGCTGCGCGACGGAAAAATTACAGGCCAAACCAGTTTTCTTACGTTCCCGGATGCTTGCCATGACGTCATCGACTACCCAGGGAAAGCTGAGGAACCGTGTGGATTTTGTATTGCCACGAGGAGCACTGGGCGAGTCGGCATATGCCACGTGGTACCAGGCGGAGGCCTTCTGGTGTATTTCAATGTTTTCAAGCTTCTCTGACTTGTGTCTTGAAATGTCCATTTTGAACTCCTCGAAAAATTGCTTCCTAAACTTCATCCGGACGTCACTAACAAGTCTCTCGACGATTTCGGCGACTTCTGTTCGTTCTTTGCTTAGACGCTTATGCAGTTTCCGAAAACATCCCGACACCAACTCGGCTTCCGTGTTAATACCATATATGGTCATCAACCTGTCCAAATTCTCGCTGTACTCCGAGTACAACTCACGAGCCTCCTTAACGTACTTCTTGTAACCCTTGACAACAAAGGCGCCGTCAACTACTGGTCTTTGAATGTCCGTTGGAAGACTTTGCTCAGCGCTTCTCTTAAAGGCACGGCATGCACGATAAAGCTTACCTAACAGCTTATTCGACTTGTAACTTGGTTTGTCCGTCTTCATCATAAAGTCGGGGTACTGGTCTAGGCGTAGCTCTAATTCCGCTATATCAGGCCACACCCCAGTCTTGGGCGCGTCTACTGCTAAAGAATGAGCTTCGGCTAATAATAAGCACTTGTCTGACTCCACACCTTGCGCCTGATGATCTGCGTGCGCTTTATGTGCATTATCTATGACCCCGAGTTGATCGCTTCGTATATAGTCCATCATGAAGGTGGTCATGTCACCTGGGGTGATGTCAAATGGGGACAGTTTCTTTGCAGGTGCTGTATAATCCATTGGTGGGAAGAGATCTTTCTCTGGGTGTGAGAAGAGATTTTGGTGCCAACTGACGAAGTAAAGATCTCCATCGAGATCGCCGCCTGCAGAAGGAAAAAAATCGTACCAATTAATGAATTTGTTATCGCTATTTATAATGCGTCTGCGAAACAAACCTCGACATTTTCGCGTGCTTTCTTTCATCAAACTCTAGTTACAACCTTCGTATTTAGCAATTTCTTGACTGGCGTGAGTCACGAAAAAATGAAGTTTGAAAATTGTGGTGCTCGCAAAAGAAAATAACGAAAATATTAAGAATAAACGAATAGAGGGTGATAAAGTTAAAAGGAAATGAATGAAGACGATGGCTGTATGGGAAGGTGGAAGAAATATATTTTTGGAGAATTGATGTATGGAGTATGAGGAGAGGATTATGAGACGGATGGACAGACGGACGAATAGATAGTGTTTACACTAACCTCCCATCTCGCTCGGATGCGGTCTTGGACCAACACTGGGAAAAACAACACAGTCTACAAGATGTTTCAATTGCGGTGTATCCACAGCAACCAGCTTCCTGACGTCTCCCGGATGTAGACATGGATTTCGTGTGACCATTACTGGTCCCTTATGAACGATCTTCTTCGTGAAATCAAATTCCTCGTTGCTTTTTGGGTCAGTGGATGCTGCTGAATACTGCACGAAAACCTGGTGGAAAAAAGTTTTTTTTTTAAATTTCGCCAAGATTTTATAGATAATTGACATGTTACTGTGCCGTGCCCAGGAGGCTTTGGCCCAGATGAGGGCACTTTGAGTTATCTCGTTCTTTTACCGGTTCGTTGCCACGTCCCAGCGTTTTGATTGGACAAGTCCTATAACCTCAAGTGCTGTATTATGTACCATTGGTGCCATATTACAGCATTTTAATGGAATAGGCCGGTGACCGTGCTGTACCGTGATCGTGCCGTACCGTGATCGTGCCGTACCATGAGCATGCCATTATCGTGCCGTGCCGTACCGTGAGCATGCCATTACCGTGCCGTACCGTACCGGGAGCATGCCATTACCGTGCCGTACCGTACCGTGAGCATGCCATTACCGTGCCGTACCGTGAGCATGCCATCACCGTGCCGTACCGTGACTGTGCCGTACCGTGAGCATGCCATTACCGTGCCGCACCGTGACCGTGAGCATGCCATTACCGTGCCGTACCGTGATCGTGCCGTACCGTGACCGTGCCGTACCGTGACCGCGTGCCGTACAGTGACAGTGCCGTACGGTGGTCGTGCAGTACCGTTACCGTGCCTCACCGTGATCGGCTTTGTTCAGTGCTTACCCTCGTAAAAAGTCTACGTTAATCAATAATCTAATTCGTGTCTAATGAACAATACCTGTCCATACTTGAGGGTTCCAGTTTCATCCATAACACCCATCATCAATCTTGCTTTATCTACAGGTAGCTTGATTCTCGCTTTAGTCAACAAGCTTTGTAATCTGTCATAGTAGACCGCAGCGATAACACATCTAAAGAACGGCTCTACGGTCAGGGGTACGCCTGCCTCAGAAAGACTGCGATATTCTATACCAATCTTTACTGCTGACGACATCTGTTGGACAGCACGACGTTCATCTAGTAACATTCCTGGATAAAAAAGTATAATTTTAATAGAGCGACTTTCATATCAGTGCAGCAACCGATACGAAAACAACAACAACAAAAAAAAACCAATAAAGAGTACAAAGTCGAAATGCATCCGTGCCTGAACTACGCGATTGTGGCAGAGCAAAACAAAAACGACAAGACTGCTACTTTCACGGATTTTTTAACTGGCAGTGATAGGGCAAAACTATAAGCTCTTCAATTGTGTCTCTGTTGCTCCAAAATTGTGACAAGATCTTGTCGAACTAGAGTAAAAGCTCCTTGGAGATATTTACAGACATGTCAGTTTTTCTGCTGACCAAAATATCACCTCTCCCAAAGTACAAGGCGTTATATCTCTAAACCGCATTCACTAAATTTTGATCACATTTGATATTTTGTTCTTTGGCCCCAAAAGAGTGTGTTTACAAAATATTGAGCTTAAAAAAACGTATAGTTGTCCTTATAACAAGAGAATGTATTTTGTCCGATCCGCGCTGGATGAATTGCTGATGAACTGGCGAATTCATCTTACTAAACTGAATTAATGAAGCATTCACCTAACCATCAATACCTGCTAGATTATCCAAAGCCTCTCGCATAAGCTGTTGGAACACTTCAACAGGTACTCCCAGGTTGGATAAAAGCATAATGACCTAAAAGAAGACAAGTTACAACACCATTAACATTTCTGTGCTTCAAGGATTTTTCTCTGTGTTCTAAATGCAGTTTTCCTCCCACCGCAATAATCAACTTCTAAATCCCAACGCGTTCTGAACCGTCGAAAGCTTAAACACGAGTCTCGGGCTCAGAAGACTAGACAATCACTCCCTGGAGAATCAAGGGTGGTGTAGCGGGGTCTCGGGTTTGATTCCTGGACTCAGCATCACATTTAAGTAGAGTTATTTAGATCTCTCCCTTGATTCGAGGGTTTTCCTCCGGGTTGTCCGGTTTTCCTCCCTCCGCCACATCTAACCAGCTAAATTCAAAAGTTAACCTTTGCCAGAGATTGATCACCTCAGAGCGGGTTGTTTCAGGGTATCGATAAGGATAAGCTTTGAAGGTTTTGGACGAGAAAAAAACTAGTTTGTCTTTTGAAATATCCGCAAAGAAAAATGTTCAAACCTGATGGTTCAGGAAGACAGCTTGTGGTCGTGAGGTTTGAATGACTTCCAGTCTTCGATGTTTTGATTCAAACTTGCGCATACTTGGACGAAAATACGCCTCTTTGCCAGACAGCCGCGAGTCAACTGCTAAGACTCCTTTGTGGCCAGCAAACCGGATTTGGAAAGCAGATGGCCTGAACTTCTTTCCGATCTTCTTCAAAACCTACAAAACCCATAAGAGATATTAAGAATTCTCTCCATAATATAGGGGCTAGAATCAGGCAGCCAATCATCGTCGGAGCACTTTAAATTCCAATGCGATCTGCGAGTTAGCCATGCCCTGACTTAGATCAGCCCACAGGTTTTTTCAGGGTTCGATCTGTGAGTTAGCCATGCCCCGACTTAGATCAACCCACAGGTTTTTTCAGGGTTTGATCTGTGAGTTAGCCGTGCCCTGACTAAGATCAACTCACAGGTTTTTTCAGGGTTCGATCTGTGAGTTAGCCATGCCCTGACTTAGATCAGCCCACAGGTTTTTTCATGGTTCGACTAACAAGAATGTATGTTTTTTTCTGGATTTGTTCGTTACCTCCTTGGCGAGTTCCTGTGATAATCCACCAATCCCGTCAGAAAACGTGTACTTCCTGTCTTCAGTATCAACATCATTTTTGTCGGTACAACGAACACCATCATCGATGCTGATACCTACGGTGTCCAGGGATGTCGAAAAGCACTGACCCATTCGTGATACATACGTACCAACACACCTGAAAAAAGTAAGTGGACAATCCCTTACCTCAGAAGTAGTGGTGGTGGTAGTGGTAGTGGTGGTGGTAGTGGTGGTGGTAGTGGTGGTGGTAGTGGTGGTGGTAGTGGTGGTGGTAGTGGTGGTGGTAGTGGTGGTGGTAGTGGTGGTGGTAGTGGTATAGTGGTAGCTGCAGTGATGGTAGAATAAACGTTGCATTGCAAGACTAACCTGATGGACGAAAAGTCTCCCATCCAAGCTCGAATAGCGTCTGGATTCATCGAAGACTTGACAAACCAACAGCTATGGCTACGCAGCTGGCTGTTAGAACAACCAAGAAACAGATATCGCTCTCCACAAATCTGTACTCCTTCGTCAAGCACGTTCTTTATGCGACTAAGCACTCTGCTCAAATCGCTGCTCGATGATGAAATCCTGGAGTAGTCTTCATCTCGGATATTCACGCAGACAAAGTCTTTAGGAATGTATTTTCTCAGAACACGGTTATTTTGCATGATTTCTTCTGGACTGAACAGAAGCCGGGTTGGTGTGATTATCAATCGTTTGACAAGAGCACAATGACCTGGGATTGATTGAGCCGTAAAGCGAAAGCAACGAAGATTTGGCTCTTGAAGGATTTTTTCAAGCGTCTGCTCAGGTTGGCAAAAGATGTCCTCGTCGAGAATTTTGCTCAGTCTGTCTAATGCAGCCAGGACGGTGTTCTTAGGCTTGCTTGATAGGAGAAGACCAAAGTTGATCGTAATGCGGCCAAGTACCACTGGATGGTAGGCGAGCAAACACTGAACAGCGTATCTGATGTCTTCATCCAAACGAGGTGGAAGATACACCTCTGAGGGCCTGAGCAAACATCTTTTGACAGTGTCCACTCTGGCAAAAAACAGATCTTTACCATACGATTTAAGACCTGAATAAACTTTATCAAGATCTGTGTTAGAGACTTTAAGCATGTAGCCTGAACACTGACCGAATGCGTCTTGACTATTTGCGACACCCGAAACTCGATACCACCCTCTGATGGTATCCAGAACCCGTAGTATTGGGTGTGAAAAGGTTGAGCCATTATTCTCTTCAGCAGTAGCAGCTGTATGGATAATATTTTCATCCGGTGGACGATCATCATCGTTTTCGTCATCATCATCATCAGCATCGGCATCATCATAAACAGCGCTAAGTTCGTTGTTAACTATGTCCACCTCATATCCTTCGTCGTCACTTCCTTCTTCAGAATCGGAATCATCACCAGAATAATATCCAGTTTCTCTGTCTTTGACAATCCTCTCCCACGACAACCCTCTTTCTTCTACCATGTATAACTTTGGCGAAGTATTCAAGGAAAGGAAGAGATTGGCATACTTTTCTTTCCTGTCTACAACGATAAAACTTGCCAGTTGTGCGTAGGGAATTTCAACTTCATATAAATTCACCTGGCCGTTTTCAATGATAGTGAAGAATATTAAGAGCGTTTTAAGATCGTGTTGGAACACCAGACGAATATTTCGTGGCTCTGTTTCTAGAGGGTCAGGCCAATGTTGACAGAAACTCGTAGGATGGCGGAAGTACCCCACGAATAACGTCTCCGCCGAAAGAACATCTACTTCTTCATTTCGTTTTCTTCTTCCAGAATCAACGGGTTCCAACCAAGCTTGAGAAATCCCGATATCTGGACCAACCGGGCGACTGCACCAGGATTTAGCAGCTTCTTCCATAAAGGAATGTGGATTTTGCCCGGGTTGGAGTTCTAGTTCAAACCGATACGCACCCTTGGAGGGGGACTCAGCATCTTCATCGCTTCTCATGTAATTCATCTTAGTTTCGGTCGGCTCCATTGTCTTTACGTCAAAATGGCTATTAAAGAAGGAAATAATTGTTGGCATCTCTTGAGTCGTGCTTGATCGTATTGTGTGCGATACGACCTGAACACACGGGATTTTAACTTCGGAGTATTGAACATGCGCTTTTTCCTGCTGTGGAACCTGTTCAGGTGGTTTGTTGGGGTCAGGAACGTCAGGTTTCCTTGCTTCACAAACATACTTACATGCTTGTGAGACAGACATACATGAAGTGTTATGAAGGATTCTCATGGCCATTTCCATGTTTTTCTCTTTCTCTTCAATAACAGCGGCTTCTTCGTGCTTTTTTGGGTCACTGTAAAGGACAATAAACTTGCTGTCCGCTCGTCTGGATGCTCGTCCACGACTTTGAACGAATGATCTTAACGAAGGCGAAGTGTCAAACCGAATCACCAAGTTACAAATCGGTACATCTAGTCCTTCTTCTAACACATTAGTAGAAATTAGAAGCTTGGTGTCCCCAGCTCGGAACTGCCTTAAAGTGAGTTCTTGTTCACCATGCCATGCCATTCCATCGCCTCCTTCACCATGCCCCACAAATGGCTTCGGATTCAAAATCTTGCACACATCCCGGTACGATTGGAGTCGTTGGCAGAACTTGTAGGCTGTTTTGCGCATGTTAACGAAAACTATTCCGCGTGAGGAAGGATCACTTTGACATTGAAGGGCAAATGTTTTGAGTTCTTCTACAAGATGAGGAAACTTCCCATGGTCAACCTCATGGCAATAACTTAGTGCTCGTATTTGAGATCTAAAATGACCAAAGTCATAATCATCGCAAACAAGTTCGTTCTTTTGACTTTCCATCGGAGTTGATGCATTGTCAATTAATTCAAAGCACTCCTGCAAGCATTCAATAGCGACTTTGAAACCCAGTACGTTGTTCAATTCCAAGACCCCAACAAAATGCATGGCCATCTCTCCAAGTGCATGTCCCTCTGTCATTTCGTCCTCGTGGCATTTACAAATGATTTGTCTCAGGGCACCTCGATAATTAGGCCCCAGGGGGGACATTCCATTGATGGTACTATTTGGAACATAATTTAACAAACGCGAGTCAACAGTTTTAATGTAGTTCACGACTGCCTCTTCAAGGCGTTGCTGCAGATGAGAAAGAGGAATAACTGTATGACAAGCTACAGGTTTGTTAGCATAGAGTTCTAAATCTTGGGATGTTACTGGCATTCGTGCAGAGCAACAAAGTCGATCCAGTAAACAACGTAAGTTCTTTAACGTGCAATCTGAAGAAGTTTCTCCAGCAGGTGAAGCCGTTAGGGCGAGTAACAACGGCTTATGCTTGTCTAGATATACTTTGGCGTAATAATCTCGGATTATCTGATGGAAGACGTGGTTACCCTGACAACGATGAGCTTCGTCTATGACGAGAAGACAAACATCTGTCATACGAACGACACCATTTGGGTCGGCTAAGATGTTAAGAAACAACTGGTGCGTAAGGACCAGTACGTCGATTTTATTCTCGGCAAGGCCTTTCATGATTCGTTCAGAGTTGGACTTATTGACTTCTGAAGACGCTGCGTCGCCCGCCATTATCCCTACATTCAAATCAGGCACTTGAGTTTTGATGTATTCACCTTGCTGATATGCAAGGGGAATACGGTCCACTATAAACACTGCAAGCTTTCCTGGATTAAGCTTCTTCATACAACATATTGACATTGCAGCTATCAGCGTTTTTCCAGATCCCGTGGGTAGAAATATCAAGGAGTTTCCGTTCATTGCGTACCTAAACAGCTCAGCCTGGTACTCTCTTGGGTTATGATGCGTTAGAGAATTAATTTCCTCACGCGACATCTCAGAAACATCACAATATACTAAAGGAGTTGGCGGTTGCCTGTTTATTACAAAGCTTGGTTTTACTTTTTGGACTAAAGAAAGATTCATTTCTTCAATCCCACACGATTTTAGCTGGGGTACGAGTTTTTTAAGCTTGTTTTCCTTGAATTCCTTTCCATAGCGATCTATAATAAAGATTGCTTCTGCCTTAAAACAGAGAGTTTCTTCCCCCTCTATTATCTCCTCTCCTCCAACTTTAGCATCACAATGACAAAGCAGCTTATATTTGGACATTATCGCTCTCCTCGCATTATCTTCTTCTCTTTCTACTTTTCTCACATAGTCTTGCACGTCTTTCTCTTTTCCTGGTTTTACCGCCAAATGGTGTTGGGATGGTGGTACCACACCAAGGATAAGGGTGCTGTTTGATGCTAAGAAAGTCTTGCACTTTCTGCAGTGTAGTGTCCATTTGTGTGGATAACGGCAAGCCATGTTTCCCCCAAGCTCCAGTCCTTGAGTTTTACTAAAATACCAACCTTTAGAAATCATGTGAGGATTACATTAATCATTGAAATATTTATAACATGGATAGTAAAGGGAATCTCGATAGGTTTTACTGGTGCTTGTTGGGGAGAACTGAACACCATTTTATGGTGCCGGAGATGATCCTTGGAGAAGTCCCATGTTGGTGATTCCAATTTCCAATTCCAGTAACCTAATCCCAGTCCCAGTGATGAGCGTAGCCAGGATTTTGCCATTGGGAGGCCCAAAACCCATGTTGGTGATTCTATTTCCCATTCCAATAGTACCCAATTCACAGCCCTAGTAATGAACATTTGAAAATCCCATGCACACATTCCCAGTACTTTCAGTTTATGTTTGGATAAGAAAAGAAAAATAGGACTGTAATTACATACCTAGGCATTTCAAAATACTTTGACATACCACGCTCCCAGCCCATGATAATATTGCAGAGATTAGGTCATGATATACCTTTAGCTTGCCAGGACCGTAACCAGGTGGGGGGGGGGGGGGGGTGCATTTGGTGCACGTGCACCCCCGGAAAAGCTGGAGAACCGCTCATTCATTATTACTGTAAGTATTTTTTATTTGAATTTTATAGCACTTCTTAAGGTGATCCCTGTTAGTTTAGACATAGTTCCATTTTCATTTCATGTGCACCCACCCGGCGAAACCCCTGGTTACGGCCCTGCTTGTGCTTGCAGCGACTGAGTGAACATATTGACGTTCGTTTTACAAGCCACTGAGCACGATATTTATACATTTCCAAGTTTGTAATACAGAATGAAAACATATAATCCACAGGATAAAGCAATAAGGATTAGACAACTAGAGTATGCAATCAACCAGCCTTACTTTCAAAAAGAGAATTTAATTCTCTCACAGCTGCCTTTGCGACACGCTGAGGGGGGAAAACATCTTTTAAAGAATATGACTTGCTTTCCTAAAGTTAATCCCTGGCACAATACATAACAAGCTAAATATTCATTTGGGAAGTGTAACTAATACTAATATCAGCGAAAACGTTTGCATTTTGAAGTATAAAATGAGTATAAATTGCTTTAAAGAGCGTGTTATTGCATCAACAAAGTGTAAAAGCCTTCATTGCTATGTCAGAAGCACCCTTTACAGTACAGTCTACACGAGAATTTCACTATTGCAGAAATTTTGAATTCGAATTTGAGTAGCGTTGATGCATATCAAAGATCCTTAAATTACTGGCTATCGATATAAAAGCTTTAAATTAAATAAAGCTTTATAAATATTATTAAAATATATAGGTAAATAATTCGAACCGATTCCAATCAAGATGCATCAGTGAAAAATGGCTTCCTTCAAGTTTCAAGATTTTCCAAGAAAGAACTCTAAGATTTTTCGACTACAATTTCGAGTGATTATTACTTAGTTCTCTTTGGAAACAAGCTAGTTCATAAAAGATTAGGGTTTACCTCTTATTCTTCATCTTTTTATCTGTTCGTATAGCGACGTATTTGCGGGTAGAATTTTCATTGCAGCTCAGCTTCCAGGAACTAGTTGTGGGATTCCGAGAAACATTACCATAAAAACCACAGGAAGCCCAAAGCTCTTGGTGAAAAATACCTTCATCGTTTCAGGAACGTTTTATCATCATATTCCATTGGCTGACAATATGTATCAAAAAAAAATTTATTCTCAAGGGAATGACACATGGTCTAAAATGGGAACCTCTGAGCTGAAAAGATTTGTTTCACAGGCCAAGTAAAATCACTATAATAATAATAATAATAATAATAATAATAATAATAATAATAATAATAATAATAATAATAATAATAATAATAATAATAATGATCTACTTTATTTAATGAGGGTAAACACCTGACAGCATATCAACTGATTAATGAGTGGCCCTCCTACCTAAGAAATACAATACAATAGAACAATAACTTCTTAAAAATGAAAATAAATAAATATAATAAGATACAAAAAAAATATCATAACTATAAAAATATTCTAATATTCTCACTCTAATATCCAAACAGAAAGATAGTACAAGCTTTTCAATGAATCTTTATTTCTGGACATTTGAATATTCATAACATACACAGAGGACTGAACATAGTTAATGGATCTCAAATAAAGCTCTTATGACTTACATTCAAGGACCAAATCATTTGTGACATTTCCTTAGTGATCTATAATGCTATATTACTAATTATAAAATATTTGAGATACTACGCATGCTCTAATTGGCTGACTACTGTGTTTACGAAATTTCGAAATTTAAAGATTTACTAAAAAATGCAATTATTGAAACTTACAATAATATAAAATAGAAATTTCCTACTTCATATATACTTTATGTTATTCTACTTATCCTAATTTGTTTATCCGTACGTAACCAGTTATTAATGTATACATAATATTATTTCATTACTTCACTATTTTGTTATTGTAGATGTAAATGTTGATGAATGACTGATAAACTGAAAAATATAAAAGATGTTAGCCAACTGGCTTTGTATAGCTCTTAAGTTAATCCAGTTGGCTAGCACCTTTATGTAAGGATATAAATATTTTATAACTTAATCGTATATCTAAATTAAGGTGCAAATAAAATCATTGTCATTGTCATTGTCATTGTCATTGTCATTGTCATTGTCATTGTCATTGTCATTGTCATTGTCATTGTCATTGTCATTGTCATTGTCATTGTCATTGTCATTGTCATTTAAATCAGAGGACAGAGACATGCTCAGCCTTTCAAGGGGAAAAAATAAAAATAAAAATCGCGGAAGAAAATGATCTGAACCTAGATTCAAAATTTTGTGTTGAAGACTTTAATTTTCTAGAAGAAAATTCATTAAACCAAAAATAAGTGACAGTGCAAACCTATGAAGAAATTTAGATTTTTTATCTATATTTGTAACAAATTATGGAACTTTATAGCTTGGGCGTAATGTTTTCCCATTTAAGACCATGTGTCATTCTCTTGAGAATAAGATTCTTTGTTTGAGTTTAATCCATATTCATGTGTCTTCTCATCTGCAAAATTTGAACAAAAAAAATGATACTCTCTGGAATGACACATGGTTTAAAATAGGAAAACATTACACCTAAGCCAAAAACGTTTATTCAAATCAAATTTCTTCCCAAAATTTTACCACATGAATCTTTGAATAACATCAGGCTCATGTGACCAATAAAAGGGCTTGTTCAAGAACAGATGAATAATAACGGCATCTATACTTAGGTATAAGATGAACTCCATAATCATTCTTGAGTATGAAATAATAGGAATATGAATCCTATATATTATATACGGCAGAATAAAATAACGAAATTCTAATAACTTTTGTGGGGCCGTTAATAAAATAATGCAGATCCAAAATAGCAACTGCCAAGTGAAACATTGTTTCGAAGATAATTTAGTGTATATTGCCCATGCCGAGTAAAAATATACAGGGATAAGCAGGTACCTTACGGACCAATGCCTGGTGTATATCTTGCGCCATACATAGAAGACATAATGGCGGTTGTCAGCTAGTAAGTACTTATGGACATAAGTAAACTGATATACCAAAGCAATTGCTAATAGAAAAACTGAGAATAATGCTAGAATTCGCAATGGTTTTGATAGTGTTTGCTGCAGAAATTTCAGGAATTCAAGCATATTATCAAAAAGCAAGAGGATAGGGCTGCTGAATAATAATGTGAAACTCAAGAAATAAAATAATTGTGGGAAATTTAAACATGCTTCATGGCTGCTACGGTCTCCGACAACTATCCCTTTGTTAACAACTATGAACCCAATGAAACCAACAACAACCAGGCCGTAGGAATAAAGAGTATAAATCATGAGGACCAGGTTGTTCAAAAACGAATATAGAAAATAGAATGGTTCTGGTACGTTTTTGTTGTCTTTCGTGAGCTTTGTTACTTGGGGATGGAGAGTTCGTACAGCGGTTGAACCGGCAACAAATACGACCCATATTATGTTGGTCTGCCTGAATATGATGGAAATGGCACCAGCGAAGGATGCTAAGAGGTGCTGATCATGCAGGCTCAAGAGATACATCAGCAATACGAAGAATGTAGACCCAACATCTGTGTAGTATAAGAACGTGAAGAAGTACAAGACTGGAAGAATGCTGATATTTATGGCAGTGAATGTACACTTGGAAGAAATATGTCTTTGAACATCAGAGGATGTTTTTTGATCCTGGTGGGGGGAAAATCAAACATTTAGACAAACAATAAATAAGCTGAACTTGAAATGGAAAATACAGTATGAATATTTTACAGGAATAGCAAAACAATCACCTTTACAGGGCTTAAAATAAGGTGCTGGTCATAGGATAATGTCTGGCCAGGATTGGAACCTGTCCAGTTAGATCTCTACCTTGCCGGTCATTTTGACCATTAACCTTTGAGTGAGAAACAAGGTACAACTGAGCTAGAACTACTTCGCCCAGTCATCACGACCGGTGACTGACAAGCAATTATTTTAAGCCTTGCTCTTACAACAGTTTCTGCTGTAAAATTACACATGACTGCACAAAGATTACAAGATACTTTTTCAAGCCTTTGAAAATTCCAACTTTCTATAATTTAATGGGTGAGACATTGATACATATATTCTTCACATATACTGTCAATATACTCTCCTTAGACCCTACACAGTCCTTTGGGATTTCAAAACTCCTCCAAGGTTCAGATATGGATATTTTCTGGAACTACACAATATACCCTAATCAGACCCTCCCCACCCCTTGGAAGGTGCAGTGCCAGGACAATATGCCTTGTTATGACAAGATATGATCATGCTTAGATATGAGATGAAGGTATCGCTTCGCTGGAACTAATTTGTCTGTACTTTTAATTGGATTTGTACAGTAATTATCAAGCAAATTTGCCAATTAAATGTGACTGTTATAAGGTTTTCAAAACATTGATTTTTTGGAAACATTTTTAGTTTCACACAATCGAAAAGTAATTACATATAAAAGACATTTAGTCCACATACAGTTCTTAATCTCTGTTCTAAAGTTATTATTGCTAAAAAAGGAAACTTGTTAAAAAATTTAACTTTGTCGTATAAGGGAGAGAAAAAATTCCAGCACATTTGTGACACATGGGAAATCAAGAAGACATTGTTTTTAGAAAATTCCAATGAGATGGACTAGTAACAGCCATTTCTTGTTGTTAATGGACAAAACAATGCTTGGAATGTTCTAATAAAAAAGGTGTTTCAAACATCTTACACATTGGACAGTAAAAATGTGTAAAAAGATATATTAATGAATTTTTTTGCACCATGTTATGCTTAGGAAATATATTATAATGTTAGGTTAGTCTACGAGTAACAATGAAAACCCTCGGCAAGTTTGTCTGTAAACCCTAATTCATAACTTCTTAATTGCACCTGTTAAAGTTTTTTCCAAGAAAACAAAAAATAATTTCAAATTAAAACAAAAAACAAATAAAATATTATTCATACATTTCTAAGGTTTTTCTCCAAACGCAACTTCAGCTGTGAGACTAGTGAACAGAACTAACAGAATTGATCTGATATAGGGATATCTCCAAGGTAACATGAGCCGACACCAAACTATATTAAATCTCAATGAAGACATAGCAAAAAACAGAGACAAATTAACAGATAAATCTTTCTTAGCCCAAGCCAGTATGATATACATTAATTGTAGGTGATTCTGTCTGCTAGGAGGTCAATATCTAAAACCAGTTCATCTATTGTAACATCTTTCAACGTAAGGTCATAAATCACCTTGCTATCAAATTACAGGGATAAAATTGTGTGATTCACCAAGGGCAGGTCTTTGCACACCTATCTGCTTACAGCTTCCCAACACTGTAGGTAAGTCACATTTGTTCCTTATATCGTAGTTATATCACAGCCGATGTAAAATTCTTTGTCAATTTTTATGCACAAAATGGCTTCCTCAATTACCCATTTATGAGTTCCAAAGCTTTAATCATATAATTTGGGGATAATTGAGGTGAACTGTATATGAAGCTGTGCATAGTACTCACTAAGACTATTATGTTAAAGAGTGCCATGGGGTGTGTTTGCAATAATGGGCAAAATAGCTCAAATTAATAACGCACTAGGATGAAAATTTATAGAACCAATTACCAAGACAAGCTTAATTAAGTTGTCTTTCAATAATACCAAGTAAATAACATAATTCCTACTCCAGGTGTGAATTTTAGCTAAAATTATTTCACGAAATTTCTAAACACGTGGCATAGAAATGTTTGGAGAGTTCTTTCGAGTTTGGGACAAAAGAAGGCTTTGTTTACTTTACAGTTATCAAAACAACTTCTAAACAGAACTGAGAACAATATTTATATTAAGCGTATTATGTTTAAAGATAACGAGCTTTGGTTTCCTTGACGTGAGCTTATCTTACCTTTACACTCCCTTGAACTTCTGTTTCGTTTTGAATCTTTAAGAGTAATTTCCGTAGTACCACAGTATTTCCTATCATAAATAGGACATTTGTAAACCTTAGCCAAAAGGCAGAGCAGATTATAATAAGCTTAATTCTGGTGAAAAAGGCGGTTATTTGAAGCAGGACGAAGGACACCAGATAAAGTCCTGGCAACGTAGTTATCATGGGGTCCCATTCGTGAAACTCGTAATGGCAGTATTTTTGGGCCTGCGGGATGTGGAATTGTTCATCCATGTAAGGTTCAGGCTGAACGGATTGGAATTTGAGGAGAATTCCTAAGGAAATTGCGAGCAGGACAACAAAAAGAGAAACATTCTCCACGTCCGCCATCTTGGAAAACTGAAATACGACACCCAGGCTCTCTCGATATCCTGTTCAAGCTTGGTTAAGGGAGCTCTAAACACAAACCGTTGCTAAGGAGATATGATAGGCTGTTACTAAGGATATGTGATATTTCTACAAATTCTATATACTTTTGATTTTTAACTCAATTTGAGAGTTAAAGGATTGAATGAGTATGATAGGCTTTTGCCATCATCTGACGATCTCTATTCAAACTCTTTATAAGTTAAGGGAGCTCTAAACCTAAGCCGTTGCTAAGGAGATGTCATATTTAACAAGTTCCACAAAATGTTATTTTCAAACCATGCAAATTGAGTGTCAAAGGGTTAAGTGACAGTTTTTATGCTAAGATAATTAGTTTCCTGTTCTGGAAAAACTGATTTCATGTTTTCAGTGTTGCAGCAGACCCACTCGCCTCGTTTTCATGGTTTATTGTAGTCCCTGAGTATGTTAGAAGTCTTTTGATTT
Source organism: Anthopleura sola (assembly GCA_023349425.1). Lineage (NCBI taxonomy): Eukaryota > Metazoa > Cnidaria > Anthozoa > Actiniaria > Actiniidae > Anthopleura > Anthopleura sola. Next base: position 2,490,311 of record JALHLI010000006.1, on the reverse strand, counting down.
TTACTAAGAATGCTTTCAGTTTGGTGCAGGGAAATGGCTTTACTAAAATAATCCAAATACTGCAACAACAGAAAGGATGTCTCATTTCCCAATTTCGAGCCTAACTTAATCAAATTACCCAATAGTAGGCGACTTGCACTAATAGGTCACGGGACCCTATCCCCTTAAGACAAGCAGCTGTGTCAAAATAAACAACAGAACTGAAAAGATCACTTTGACATTAGTAAGAGGGCGAAGTTTCAGCTTATAATGTTGACTATAGGAGAAATTGCATTAAATATAAAACCGAATATCTTATAAGGTTTTGTTTGGGAAAAGTGTTGTCTGGTAAGCTCTTGCCATCCAGCGCAGGAAACGCGCTCTTATCCAATCCAAATCGTTTTAGGTGGCAGTCAAATGGTATCTGATGTGTTTTGTTTTCTTGGCAGAACTCAAACCTTCTCATCTTCGCGAGTCTTTATAGTTTAATAGAATATAAACACTAAAAGCGTGCTATATGAATAGCACTAAATAATGATATTTTATGCTAATTCTATTTAGGACTAGATAGAGGTGATATAAGTTTGGCACGCTTTTAGTGTTTGTACTCTAGTAGTTCAAAGCTATTTTTACCAAATTCTAAAAAATCTTATCAGATATAATGCGGCAGAACTTCCCTCTTTTGACCTCCTGGCATATGATTGGCTGTACACACGACCTTTTGACTTAATTAATCTGATTATCGCACTCAAAACAAGATAAAACAAAAAAAAGTGTTTTGATATTTTCAATGTTACAGAATTGAACTGCTTAGAATCCATAACAGGGTCAACACTAGGACACTGAGACGACAAAGCAAGATTTAGCTCTTGTTTAGCAGATTAGATTATCGTAAAACCGCTCCTGAATATCTTCTAAGATTGTAACTTTGATTTCGTGAAAATTGACATCATTGATAACGTTGAAATACATATTTAGAAAATGAGTCAATATTGTCGTTGATTTTGTTATTGTGTGACCTTAAATTTAGAGAGAGTTTGGGTTATTTATCGGTATTTTTCGTCGTTATATTACATAAGGACCATAAAGCCACGCGCGCCTTTGTTTGATTAACTCTGCGCAACTTCGTTCAAATCCATGATGATTGTGTGTCAGCGGGTTCACCACGAAAACTAATGGCACGTATTTCTTCGGAAATGATATTGCCATCATTTTCAAGGCAGAATTCCTTGATAGGAATCACACCAAGTTCGTCTCTTTTAAATCCACGCTTGGTCTTCTCAAATACCATGCATTTCAGTAGAATTCAAATGCGTAGCCGGAAATAATTTGTTGTTAATTTGATTATGTCGAGTGTATAGAATTGCGTATTGAGATCTGTTTTTATTAGCGTGTTAGCTGTTGTATAGCGTGTTGCATGTTTTATTTGCGTGCTTCTATTTCATTTAACGTGTTTGTTTTGCGTGTTTAAGCGTTAATCGCCTTATTTTAATAACCCTTCGTTCATTGCAAGTATTAATGAAGATGAATGCGCTGATTAGCACGAAAAGACTGAATGTTTCGTTAACTCTCTGATCACATATAATTATATAAGCTACACCGTCGCAGATTCAGTTCTCAAACCTTGATCCAATTTATAGCAATTAAGCGGGGCAACAAGTTCACTTTAGGAGTGGTAAGCTATTTGCATGTCTCTATAAAATCGAGTAAGAATATTATGAACTCTAACGAGTTGAATAACGCTAGTTTCAATTTTCTTTATCCTTCGTTCGTGTGTTTCTTCGCTAATATGTCCACACAGCATAGATCAGCTTTCTGCTGCGTGATGCATGGGAATGCAGTATTGTTTTGATAGAGATTTCTAGAGATTTTCACTTGGTGTACGTTGGTTCGACTCCGGTCATATCTACATAAAATGTTTCTATTTCTCAAATTCTTCTATCGCTTGAAATATACTGTATTAAGAGCAGTTTTCGTATGACTCTGAAAAACGTACGACACTGATCGCGCCATGAGATGACCGTGTCAGTACCGTGCCGCGCCGCGCCGCGCCGTAACCATGCCATGCGTCGAGACTTTTCATACTCATGTGAATTCTTCTCTATATAGTGCTACAGATATATAGTTTTAAATGTTTTTGTGAACCAAATGCTTGGCCGTCTGGCGCAAAAAAAAAAGTCAGTTCATGTCCTGGCTACCCTCGACTTGTTTCTGCCAAACAAATTACTTTTCAAAGCTCATTATGCTTCAACGACGCAGAATAATAGTTTGTACTTCTTTTATATTTTTATATTAAAACAGTATTTCTGTTTTTAGCACTTTCAGCTCCTAGTAAACTCGTATTTTAACCATGGTTGACACCGCTGACCTCGTAAACCGCTTGAAGGAAACACACTGGGAGAAGAAGAGTGACTGTCCAAATAAAGATGGTATGAATGAAGAGAATTAATTTTAGAAAACTCGGCAGTTTTCCGTTAGCGCCGAGTAGTCATCCAAAACACTGGATAATCCAGCTGATCTGAAATAGTAACGTAGAAACGACGTCACTGGAAAACTGAGGTGTCCGGAAGCCTACGAAAATTGTAGAGATTCTCAGCGCATGCTCAAACGAAAAGCTACTGAATCCGGGCAGAGGTTCCTTTCGTCATTGGGGTCCGTTCTCTTCCACTAATTCTTCGCCCCCTCCCCTCCCCTATTAAATAGGATCCAAAATAATAATTCACCTTATTTTCGAGTCTAGATTTCAAGGAATACCGTATCACCCGACACATGGACAAAGGAGGAGGGAACTTCCTCTACTTAGCCCAGCGAACCGATGAAGGCTGTGATGACATCTTCCAGCTCATCATGTCCGATACGAAAAATGCTGACCCGTTCAAAGGCGTCCAGATTATCACTTTGGCCATCAAGGAGGATCGCAAGACTATTCATGCCATCGTGTCTGTAGAGGGCGATTATTTTGTTAGGAAAGACTAGAGTGATCGAGATCCTTGGCAAAGAATGTTACTAGGCTACTAGTGTGACGCCTAGGCCTTGATAGTCAATATCCACCAAGTCACATGACCAAACTCCGCCATATTGGATGACAACGACAATTTTCAACTTTACAAGATTTTTGTTCCAGAAAAGTAATTTCAAATTCAGTTACCGAGCTTATGAAATTTCAGGTTTCAAAATTTCCGTACTACCTTGTCATCCAACATGGCGACCGTACTGACCACGTGACTAGTGTATATCGCTTATTAAGGCTATTTAAAAATAGGATTTTAAGAACTATGTTTCCCAACTATACGACGCCCCGGTTTGTGAAGTGCTAATCAAAGCGGACAGATGTTTCCATACTAGATCCATATATTTGAGTGTGAAGAATGACATAATATATAGCAAAGAGTGTTGTGTTTATCTTATTAAACTTCTTAGCAAAACATTTTAGACTCTTTATTCCTAAAAAAATCATAGGACTCTTTTTTTTTATTTAAACATATTTTTTCTCTGTGCTCTCTTCAAGAGCGTATATACCACAGTCAGCCTTAACGCACTCAGACCTAACGCTTGTTCTGTTCTTGCGCAATTCTGTAATGCGCTTGGTGCATTTGCGCAAAACTTAATTGCTATAAGGTATTGAACAGCTAAACTTTCTTGCCAATGATTCTTGAACTTTCTGTATTTCCATTAGAGAACTGTTTCCATGTTTGTGCTACCTTCATGCTTTCCTATAATCTGGGTTTTTGGCTTCCGTCAACGAAATATTCCTAATTTTCATCGCGGTTTTTCAAACATGCTGCGTCTTGAAGAGTGTCTTTAAGGCCACTATGGAGTAAGTTGCGCACAAATTTTAGTTGTACACTTACACCTGAGTGGTATACATGGAATTTAAAACGAGGAGAAATTTTTAATCGTTAATGACAAACATATTGATAAGAAAATGATTATCAAAATAAAACAAAAACAACAACAACAACAACAAAGAAGAAACAAGTGAAGAAAAAGAAGAGAAAAAATCTTATCCAGCCCCCCATGCTGCGACAAATCATTGCTCAGTTTCCGGCTCGTTTCAAGGCTCAGATATAAGATAATCCATGAATCCAACTTACGACCACAGTGAGCGCACTAGTAAGATACAGCGCACTAGCTGCGCACAGCAGCCGCGCCTCATGGTTTCCACTTAATCGGTTTTTGCGGCTTCAAATCGTGAAAATTGGATTAGGAAATTCGTTATCCCCCCTTTTCGTCTTTCCTCTCTCCCTCAAAACTTGTTCCTGTGCGTTGAGCCCGGTCTCCATTTTCTTGTTCTTCTTATTTTTCGACAATATATTTCATATGATCCCTAAGGCGCACTAAGCCTTCCCACCTATTTCTCAAATATCGCATATTATACAAGATGCGCCGCACGCTAGTGCATGAGGTACCTAACAAAGGCATATTTCAGTCCATATATCTTTCCCCCAAACTACGATCTAATTCTCGCCCCGCGGTGTACCCTCTAACTCCTCTTCCACCAGCTGTTTTTCGCTATGATACGAGTCATCTGAAACCACTTGACGATATAGGGTAAATGTAGGCTTACGGATCCGCTGAGCGCTTTATCTTAGTGCGAAATTCCTCGTATTGCGACCCTTGACTTTTCAAACTTAAGTAGGATTTTGGTTGTCGTTTCTTCCGTCGTGTGAACGAGCAGAGAGCTATGCACCCACCATAACGTGTACCGAAACAGGTTAGAGCGGTTTTCTTATGAGTGGGAAACGATGCGTAGCCGTACTGCGGCCGTACCGTATCTTACCGTAGCTGTAACTACGCGTCGTGATTGGATGAATTACTGGAAGACAATGGGAAGCCATTTCGATGTTACGGCATGTCGTACCGTGTACGTGGTGTAAGTCAGTACCGTACGTTTCTCACTGATACGATAACCATTCTTATGGGAAGCCATTTCGATGTTACGGCATGTCGTACCGTGTACGTGGCGTAAGTCAGTACCGTACGTTTCCCACTGATACGATAACCATTCTTATGGGAAGCCATTTCAATGTTAAGGCATGTCGTACCGTTTACGTGCTGTAAGTCAGTACCGCATGTTTCCCACTCATACAAAAACTGTGAACATGTACAAGTGAACATGAATCCAAATGAAGTTTGAATGAAACGACGAGTCGCGGGTACAATATAAATGTCGCAGTAAGAGTGCAACGAAAAAAAATTGCTGTTTACAGTGATAACATTCCAGCTAAAACTCACAGCGGCGATCTTTATAAGGGACCTTGTCCATTGGGGCCCCTCCGTGCGGCCGTCACTAGATGTCTATTAATAGATTAATAGATGAATAAAACAAACAAAAAATACGTGTAAAATATGGAAGCCACTGGGAACTTTACTGGGCTTGTTGATGATACATAACAAACCTTCAAATCTTCGAATTTTATCAGTCAAACTCTGAAACAACCTCCGTGCTGATCCAAGTCAGGGAACGGCTAACTCGTTGGTTAAGTATAACGTTCTTTTCCTTATGCGCTCGCGACAAAACCGCAATAACCTCAAAAAGGCGACCCCACTTTTCGCATTAAATAACGGATAATGACGAGACGCATGTCTTAAGGTTATTTAATCAATGTCTGGAATGATTAGGATGAATGAAGCGCGGCGGGTTTTGATGTGGAATGTTATCATTGTTCGTCACCTGCCTGCCTGCTTTACTACATGTCTTAAATACTATTGACATTGATGCGGTATTAAACGGTGTCTCCCGCTTTGGGCCAACATTTTTTTGGTAACTAAATCTTTTTTTTTTTTTTTTTGAAGTGTAGGTTTTTAAATAGCACGGGGCTGGGCTACCTGTGGTGTATTACACAGGGATCCCAAGCACTAAAGGAAGTAAAAGAAGCTCTGGGGAGGGGGCCTCGACTTTTCACTAGCGTTAACTAGGATTATCTTGTTTTATAAATATCAATATATTTAGCACCAGTCTGTTTCATGCCTCAGCTTATTTAAAGAAGTCATCATGAAGAACTCGTAATGGAAAGGTTTTCTGCTGAAAACCGCTGTATTGGGAACTAGCTTCGTGAGCCGCGGGTTCCAAAAACCAAATTCTACTCACATGTGATGTCCAGTCCAGGAATCGAATCCAAGACCACGAGGGCGAGAGCGCTATGCGGCTATACGCCACCATTACATTGGTTTTCTCCCTTGGTTCGAGTGTTTTAGACCATGTCAGTATTCAATATTTGCGGTGACTGCCATCACCAACTCTACTGGTTCACGTGGCCAGAAATGTTTTCTCCCGCAGGGGTGGGGTGTGGCGGGAAGCTGATTACAAGATAATGGATCCTTGTTAGACAACGCAGGAAAAGTTTATCTCATTAACATATATAGTTTTACGTTTCACTAGAGATTGACGGCTCGACGCATAGTCTTAATGTCGAGCCATCACTGACCAAGGCTTTGATCCAGTATCAAATTGTTCGAATATTTGATCGGCGCGGGCTCGGTCAGACAGCACTGACCAAACACTGCGCCGGACCTCCTAGGTCCTCCGGCTATTAAAAACCATTTATTAATCTTTCAATACGGCTGTTCACACTGTGGCTGATATCCCATTGATAGCAGGGCTAACCTCTTCGAGATTCTTCGCTTTATTCAGCCGATACATCGTAGACATAAAAGAAACTGCTTTGCCTTGACTTGTGGATGGCTTTTTGGCGCCTGCTTTTTGCCGCGGTCTTTGAAGGAACAGCTACACCGCGCGCGCTCTAGAAAGAAATCGCAAGCGTAGCCTAAAATACCAAGTCAAGACATTATATTTAGATGGCGCGTCGTTCATTACATAAAAATCATCTTTAATTTGAAAATTTGACAAATTGTTTGATGTGTTCAAAATAATATGATGATAAAAGCTTTTGGGATTCTTCGAAGACAGAGGGTTTTTGGGCAAAATAGGAAGGAAGGAAGGTAGAAAGAAAAAGAAAGAATACAAACGACATTCCAAATCGAGGCTTATGGTTGGGGAATGAAGACGATGGCCGTCAATAATGCTGTCTGATAATACAGTAAGACGTAGTTGATTAAATGTACCGTTTGGTTTTAGAAGTTCGTTGGTGAGGCGCGCAAAGAACAACGCAATATATAATTAACTTGAAGAAAGACCTTCGCCTTTGCTGGGATGGTAAACGTGGAGGAACAAACGTTTATCAGCTTGGGTTAGACTCCATGTCATGCTTTACCCTTGATCACTTTTAAAACTTAATTCCTGGAGTTTGTTTTTACTATTTTTTTTTTCGCTTTGAAGTATTTTTATGAAAAAGGTGTGAGAAAAATAACAGAAAATTTCAATTACATCTCAAAATTTTTCAGCTATACCTTAAATAATTTCTGACTTACTGTTACTAACTCGTATTTGTTTTCATTAAGTTCAAGAATGCAGAAAAGCTCTCAGAAAGTCTATGGTTCAGTAGTCTTGCTGTTTTACTGATGTAACAGAGACGTCCAGAAACAGTTTGAGTCCTTTCGCTCCATTAGGACGGCAGACCAGAAAACTTTTTACTCCATACGTAAATACTGACATTTTTAACTTTGTTATCATACGTAAATCACCCTTTTTGACCTCAATAATAGTACTTGAAGGCGTTATTTAGCTCTATCTAGATCTCTGATCATCGTTTTTGTCGACAAAAACAAACTCTAAGTGGGGGATATCAAATCATGTTTGATAACTTGAGAGAAAACTACTCGAGATTAATCAAAAGAAACTTAAAAACAAGATAAATAGGGCTGATATTTCGATGTTGATAACTTTAGAGTGTAACATAATGATGCAGAATATCAAGCCTCGCCACACACGAGTGTAAGGAAAATACATTCAAATAACCACAGGGAGCCCACACAAAAACAAAAGGCTTATTGTATCTTTTGAGACTGTTTTCAAAGGGGCTCGCGTAGAGAGTGCGAGTCTAAGTAATTTTTTTTTTTTTTAGTTCTATATTCCTTTTTCTTTAACGATGAAAAATATAATGCCACATAATTAGTGGGTATAAATGAGTCTATCTAAGTCGTTCTGCTAAGGTATTGTTCAAGCACCATGCGCTAATAGTCTATCACGTCTAGATAGAATAATTATAGGTGTTAATAACAGACCAATCACCATCGATCTAGCTACCTTGCAATTGATATTCCATATTCCACTCGCTTAATGTTTTTGTATTTGTGGTCGATGCGAAGGCGGTGGCTTGGAAGGGACTTTATTTCGTTTTCTACGGCATATCAGGTGCGTATGAACGATATTTTCTAACATATTTATTTTTTCTGTCCTTCAGTTTTTCGCTCTCTGTCCTATATAGCGCTCAGTGAAGTTAATTTGAGAAGAAATCATGCCTAAAACCTTTCAGGATTTCGAAGTATTAAGTCATAAGAAGTATTTTATTCACCTCGTCTTGTCTTCCTGTAACATCAAAATATCGCTGAAGTCGAGAAAATTTGCGTAAATCCTGAGCCAAAACCACTACACGTTAACGTAATGTGAACACAACTAAAGCGAAACAGCTCGCCGCTTCCTTTAAGATATTTGTACAAATTTCCCAGTTTTACATGTAATGTCTCTTCCGGTTTTGTAATGATCAACGTATGTTCGAATCACAAAAATTCGGAGAAATTTTTGAAACAGTCACAAACACTAAAATGGCTTTCCATACAATAATTTAATGAATTCCTTTTGTCTTTTTTAAGCGAGCCATTTATTAATTGTTTATTTACTAGTACGCATAAATATCATATCGTTCTCATTTAAGGCTTTAACTGGAAGCATAGGTATAACGTGCGGGTTTGAATCTCACGCCTGCTTGATAGAGGAAATTGCTGTTAAAACTGGCCATTTTAAAGCCATACATCAACCAATTGTAAATATTTTTTCGTCCAAAGGACGTTGTTTGTCGACCACTTACGGCGAGTAGCTTTGAACTCTATTGTTCATTCTTCGTGATTTACTTAGTCAAAATAACAATTACACAATACTAAAAACTGTTTATAAGACTCAAAAGCAGCGAGAAGTTTTACATGTACATTTTAGATTTATCTGTAGGAATTATTTTCGTAGTTTTAAGTTGTTTTAAACTCCGTCGTATCCTTTTGTACGGTATGCTATGTTTGAAACAGAAGTTATTATGCGATTTGTAATGGATATTTATAGCACAGCTCAATTAAATTAGGTGATAAGAATATCGAGTTAAGGACGAATTGAAAGAAGTATTGAAGTGTAATGAAAACAGTTACTGAGATATGACAGATTTTACCAAGATTAATATGCGATAACAAACGCCTTTTTAGCAATTTCTTACACCTTTTTCCATTCAATAAACGAAAATAGGTTAACTTAAAACACGAGGGAGAAAACTGAGAGACCTTAAGATGACACAACGTCGTACTAAATCTTAAAAACGCGAAGAACCCAAAACATCTTAGTAATGCCTAGAGCTCTTGGGTCGAGAATATAAAATTCCTGACATTAAGACAAAAGGAAACATGTCTTTGTACCCGAACACGTGTGACAAAGTCTGCGACAAATATTTTTAATTCTTAAACTGGCTTTCAAATAAACATGCTATCTTTATTGTACGAATAAAGCATACTTGAAACGCTGTAAAGACTAAATAATGTAAAAAACGAGAAGCCATGCTGCTTGTCATGCGACAGTGACATGAGTAAGCCTGTTGTAGTTAGACGAGCTCCTCTTGAAAAAACTCTTAAAACTTGAACTCCGCTCCCACATGCATCGCAGCACACGAATTATAAACTATTAAAAATAACGTCTTTGCCATTCAGTTCATAACTTGCAACAGTTGAAGGTACATTGAACACGTTTTATTGAAGGCTGGTACTTTGTTTGTTTTGTCTTACATTGTCGGTGATTTCTTCATAAACAAAGGCAAGAATTCTAGTACTTCGCATGTGCCTCTGAATAGTCTTTTGTCTGACATCAAAGCTCACACTAAAAATTCGTCTTATAGACCTGAGCGACATATAAAAGTTTGAGGTTCTTTCCTAAACGTATTCTGAGCATTTTTGACACAAGAATAAGGTGCTAAAAAGTCACTCTTTTTTGTCCAGGTTTTGGTATCTTTGGAAGAAAATTATGGCTTTTCTTATTGATAATTTGTCGAGTGATCAATGGCAGGCTGTAGAAGCAACCACGGATCCAAATTCTCAAGGTGAGTTCTTTTGCTAGATATTCTAAAAACAGCGACGTTTGAAGGAAGAAAAAGCACTGATTTATATATAACTAATGATTTACTGGGGTCCAAAGCTATTGCAATAATTTTCTGTCGCAGTTTTAGGAATTCTTGGCTGTGAGAAATAAAAGAAATGTAGAGAGAAAGAATTTATAATCGCAAAAAAAAAAAAATAATAATAATAATAATAATAATAATAAACACTTTCTCATACCACAACTTATGTCGCACTTCTTCTAAGATCTGCAATAGTTTTCCTACATTTTACTTCCCATTTTAATTTTTTTTATTTTTGTTCTTCTTACTTAATTTATGGTTAAATACCATTGAAAAAAAATTGTACTAGAGTTCAAGGTATTTGGTGGTAAAATACTTAGTTTTCCAAACGCACGCCAAACAATATATTTCACAAATTGTTTCACAAGAAAAATCCCTAACATCTTCCTTCTCGCTTGCAAGTAATAATCGAATCATTTGTCCTATATGGCATGTACGTCTTAATGGTGTATATTCTTACAAAGTAATTGCTATATATAATCTTTCTAAAACTACCTCTTTCACAGCTCTTACGATCCATTCTTGCAGCCAAAATACTTGGTATCAATATTTTCCTTATTATTTCAGAATATAATGAATTCCTCATTTGCCATCGATGCTCTGTGGATGACAATAAGAAAGATTTCAAATATTCTGCTAGTCAAATATCAGACGACTCCAAACCAGCCGAGCTGATGCTACATGGCGCCAAGGGAAGGGATCCACTTCATGGTGTCCAACGCCCAATGCTCAAAGTCAAGGACAATGAAATAGTTGGCATTGATGTGTGTGGGGAACGCTGTGAGAAGAAACAATGAACACAATTATATCATCATGGTTAGGGACTGGGCATTATTTAGAGAGGTAGGGTTGGTGAAAATCAAGGCACGTTCAAATTCCGCCCCCACCCCACCCTTGTGAAATATGCACTCCTGACCCCCACCCCTGACCTTTTCCGTTTTTATTCTCATTCACCATTTTTCTTACACTGGTACACTGGTCACAGACAAAGAAATCAATCGAGGCTTCAAGGTAGTTTCAAAGGATTATTCAAATTTGAACCTTGCAGCCTCTACTGAATGCTTTGTGTTTGACCAGTGAACTGATGTATGAAAAATGGTGAATTTTGTTTCCAGAAATTTAGTACTTGTCCCCCTCCCCCCAAGTCAAAATTAGCACCAGCCTTCCCCACTAAGTAGTGCTCCTTCCATTATATAATCTATATCTGACAATTTGTGCACAACAAAGATATAAAGTATGATTGCAAGGACTCAAGTTGTGATATAGACTAGTCATAGACTAACCAAAATATTGTGTTGATGTATACATGTAGTATTGTTGATTTACAGAGAACAAGATATATAGTTATAGCATAAATAATCATTTACTACAGAATAACAGGGAAAAAACGTATGAAATAGGAAAGATATCTAGGTTTTTTATGGATGTATGATTTTTTATATAAAAGAACTCAGGAATAATAGAATTTAGGAAACAAACTTCTATCAAATATTCTCTTAGTTCAAACTGTTACATGACTGAAGATTCTATAAAGTATTGTCTTCATCACATTTGAGTATAATAAAAAGACCTTGAGCACTTTAGATTATTTATCATATATCATGCTCAGCTTTGTCCAATAAACTCTGGTTTCAAATTCTCTGTTGTTCTGTGTTGAGTAGAATATTTCTTGTGTTCCAATGATGTTCTGGCAGTAAATTTCAAACTGTTTGCTTTGCTAAAGTTGTGCATTCTTTACTCAACCATTGGTATAGCAGGGGCGGATCCAGGATTTTCTTCAGGGAGGGGTGCTGCACACAAAGTCAGTCCAGGGAGGGGTGCACCCCATAGGACAAAGTGAAAAAACTATTATTTTGTATTGGTTATATCTTCAATGTAGGGGCAAACAGTCGACCCAGGGAGTGGTGTGCACCCCTCTCCTGGATCTGCCCCTGCATAGACTGTTTTCACATGACGTCACAGTGGCCCTATTGGTGTACCTATGGCAAAAAGTCGATCCAAGGAGGGGTGTGCACCCCCTGCACCCCTCCTCTGGATCCGCCCCTGTATAGATTGCTTTCACATGACGGTACAGTGGCCATATTGGTGTACTTCTAGAGACAACACCAATATGGCTGCCTTGTCACATGAGTGAAAATGGTCTGTTTGTGAATACTTTGATTCTATGAGGCTAACCCTGAGTAAATGAGTCTGTAATCAAGGAACACAGCAGTATTGTACGAATTTAAAAAATGGCCTATATTGCTTTTTATTAAATTTCTACAAGTAAGTAGGTGATCTCTCTTATTTTTTAGGGTGTAAAATTCAACTTTTTATCCATAGACTTTCTACAAGAATAACTACAAAAGGCAAGTATATGGGATAAACTCATCGTAAAGTCTCATACATTTACCTTATTGATAATGGAGTACTCTTATGTAGTAGACTATTTTAAAACATCTTTAGTAGCCATTCTACAAATAACTGATTCTTCTAGAGAACTGACTTTTAGCTCACAGTCTTGTATCTTGTAAACCTACAAGCAAAGAGTGTAGGCCTCAAATTCAAGTGCTTCAAGATTACCAATACCATTAGTTAATGAGGGCACGCACAAAGGTTTTTATTATCATTGGAATAATTGTGCCTGCAGCATATTGATCAAAGTCAGGGCATAGCTACTAGTAACTCACAGATTGAACAGGAATTTAACGTGTTAGTCTAAGTGGAGAGAGGAAAACTGGAAAACCCTGGAAGAGAACCCCTTGAATTGAGAGAGAAACTTAACAAACTCTACTTTTAAGCCAGTTCAAAGTTTAAGAATCGTTTTCAGTGCACATGCGATTTTATCCTGAATTTCTCTCCTTCTTTTGTTTAATCAAAAACAAAAAAAGGTTTAAACAAAAGAAGGTGAGAAATTCGGGATGAAATTGCATGCGCACTGAAAATGATTCTTAAACTTTGAACTGGCTTATACATGTAATGCCAAGTCAGGGAATAGAACCTGAGACCCCAGAGATGAGAGTTGAGTGTAATACCTTTATAACAGCAACATTAATAGTCCTGAAACAGCTCTAAGTCAATAGGTTGTCAAATGGTAGCACGCAGGGGTACACTATCAGTTACTTTTCACTTCTACCATCTACCATATTGCTTACCTTCTTAATTGCTTGTTGATCTGTCAAAGTCTTTAAACTTGATAAGGGCACTTGTTTGCCCTTCACATGCTGACTGATACCTCTTATCTGCAAGAACAAAAAAAGTATTGGCAACTTCCTAAGAATACCTTCATTTCATCTTTGCTTTTTATCCCTAAGATTCGATTACGCAGTGCAATTTTCTCTGTAACTTGTCTTGGAACGGCATTGTGACACAATTGGGAAGGGTTTACATGGTAAAATGGAGATGCAATCATTGCCAAAAGTAGAAACGAATGCTAATTTTGACGATTGCTGCAACTTGCCTACAACATTTTCAAATTGCATTGAAGGTTACTGCACCTTTATGCAGAGTTGCAGAGTTAATGAGTATGGAGAGATTGAACAACCATTTTATATGGTCATCCATAAAGAGTCAAATGAAGGTCTTACCATTTGTAGATATCACTACAAACTAAGGCAGCACCTTCTCCTTTAAAACCCTGAGTATTAGTATGGATGGGAAGTGAATCAACTATCTTCTGCAGGAAAGAATGATGGTCAAACATCTAAGCCATCTGGGACAGTGGTGGTAAATAAGTTCCAAACTAAAAATATTTTCTTGACAATATTATATTATACATAATTTTATAAGATTTTCTCACCTTTTCAGCACCATCTCCTGTTGTTATCACAGCTACAAGGAGAGTAGTGTCATTTTCTGATAAACCAAACTTTTTAAAAGAATCTGTTATCTAGAAAAGAAGATGTTTATGACGTGACATTTTATGGAAGATTTGGTTTGTGGAGAATGCTCTGAAGCTGATATTTGGGCAGTAGGACCTAGTGGCTTGACATTTATATGTTTTCTTTAAAAAAATGCAATCTACCAGAATGTTATGCCGCCCAAATCAAAGAATTACCCATAATGCATTGCGCTAGAGAGTAGTGAAAATCGATAAGCGATGAAATTTGTCAAAGAAAACAGCTGGTGCTCGCCGTGTAAAAGGAATACAGCTATTTAAAAAAAAAAGTTCAATACTGAATACTGCATAGTTTACTAAATAGTGCATTCCAAGACCAAAGGGCATTGTGGGTCTCATTAATTCGAAATAAAAAGTAAATATACAGCGATTTGATCTCTATATGTTGCTGGTATATTGTTTCAGATATAATGCACTAAAAATATAAATAAAAACTATTATTTATTTTACTTTAGACAATATTACATGAACCAAAATACATTTCGGTCTTGGAATACACTATTCCGTATGCAGTATTTAAAGTTTTTTGAAATAGCGGTATAATATACATAAAGGAACATACATAAAAATAATGGTTCCATATTATTATTTACTTACATTATTTGTTGGTGAAAGGTTGAAGATAATTTCTGAATGAAGAGTCTTGGTTTTAGTTTTTTGTAGTTTTATTAAGCGTAGAGCCTTGTGAGCAGCCAGGACAACTTGAAAGGGATCTGCTATCTAAAGGATAAACAAATTTGGAATTGATCTCATGTACCATGTTTATATTTTGAAAGAAATCTGAAAGGAAAATTCAAAGGAAATGTTCTACCACAACTTCATCAGTAAAATATATTTTTTTTAATTTTTATGTCAACCACATTTTAAGACAAGAAACAATGCAATAGATCTTTCCGGTAATGATATCACTCTTCTTGGAAATGAGTTTTTTGCTGAGTCGAGTATAAGATTCATCAAATCGAGAGGAAAAAATCAACAAGATAATGAAAACCAAGTCGAGAAAAAAGCCAAAAATGCTTCTGAAAAAGTTTTTCTTTTTTCTTTCTCTATGTTTTAGGAATTGTTGAAACTGTCCTAGCTGGGACCAGACCCCTGCTACTGCACATCCATTTCGCGCATCTTGTTTCTTACCCTTTAGTTGCATTGTTTTTTAAATTAATTTTATCTAAATATTACTTTAATTTGAATCCTTTTCTATAACTTGACAAAGTATTTCGTTATTTCATGCAAATTTTGAGGTAATTTATGGGACATTTTTTGAAACATGCTAAGATTTTCATGACCTGAATTGGTCCCTGTTTTGTCTCAAAACAACAAATTTACAACTTCGTAAAAATTAATAAATCAAAAATTAATTTGATCTCTTTAGTTCCAAAATCAATTCGAAATAATTCTTAGGGTCTCTGAAGATTACAAAGACAACTTGATAAGTTTGAAGCAGATTTTTAAAATAATAGGACCCAGTCCCGCACGGACAGGAATTGTGTTTCTTGATAAAAAAATAGTCACTAATAGCTTGTCTATTAGTACGGTGACCCCTGATTTTTTTTCTTTTTATTCAAGGCCACACTTACTATCCTTGTGATTGGATGGTCATGAATTTTACAAATTTTACAACTTTGTACACATTTATGGGTGTGTAGATGCCATAGACTTTTGCTTTTAGAATTCACTTTTACCCCTAATATTTGCAAATGATTGAAGGATTTTCATAATAGGAAATATTAGATAAACTTTAGATCTATCGTTTAAAATTGTCTAATGCTTTTGCCCACAGAATGCGTTTGCATTCTCTAGACTACTTTGAGTAGGTACTTTGTGAGTAAAATCACCACACATCATTGCAAATACCTACTTTTACTACATCTTATAGCTCTATTAACCAATTCTATAAACCTCACTTTTTTTCTCAGTTTTTGACTTGCCCAACAACGATTTATAAATGACAGGATTTCTAAGAAAATTCAATGATTAAATCCTAGTGTCTGGAACTACCTTAACATGTTTTTTTGTCCTGTTAAATTTTTAAAACCATCTGAAAACCCTTTTGACTTAAAGCTTCATATATTGATTGAATTTTCCCTGAACTCAAAATCCTCAGCAACATCATGGATGGAAGCAAGAGCTTGCAATAGCCATGGAGCCTCATTTCTATTTACATTAAAAGAGATTTCATTTGTAAAAAAAAGCAATATTCTATTGTATATGTATATTCTATATGTATATTCTATATGTAAGGCGGCATGCCATGAATGTCCTCTATTTCATTTTACTCTCTACAGTCATCAAGTAAAAGAAATATAACGAAGCACAAGTCTGATGGTATCATGATACCATGTTTAGCAATGTAGTGCTAACATGAAGAGCGGATCCATGTCCAAGAAGTCAACCAATACCCCCTGCACGTCGCTCCATACGATGCAGGGGTTACCAGATGCCTACCGTGGTCAGGGACCATAAGACTTGTGATTCGTTATATACATTTGTTTGACTCATAGTTCAGACAGACAGGCTCCGTGGCCATCGCAGCATGTCTGTTTGACATGCATGAGCCAAACAAATGCACTTAATAATAAGTATGATTACGTATTTATATGGGTAGCGAAAGCCTCTGAATACCAATGTGGGATGAAAAGCTAATTAAGAATTAGTCCTCGAGTCCGAATGGTCTACGAGTCAATAGCCCATGAGGCCGAAGGCCGAATGGGCTATTGACTCGTAGGCCATGAGGACGAGAGGTCTAATTGTTTTAGTAAAAACCTACTAATCGGTCCCATAAAAAGATGCAAAAAGTTTTGGATTTTGCTTTAAATATATATTTTTTGGTTTTCAAAACCGGCGCTTTTCACTACTAGAGGTCTATCACTAATAGACCCCTAGTAGCTCAGCCAATCACAGGGCTCGATTGGTGATAGACCATTAGTAGGTTTTTTCTAATTAACAATATACCAACAAATTACGGATTGTTCTTTGTTCAATGATTTTTAACGACCAAACTTATCCACTCATGTGATCCATGATTCCGCATCGAACAAATTCACACACATAACACGCTCAAAAAAATTATTCTGCGTTCTTGTTTAGTAAGCTTATAACTTACGTCAGAGACATGCGCCTTGAGTTTACGTTAAAAGAACAGAATTATATCGAAACTAAATTTCCAAAAAATACGTTATCAGATCATGAGAAAGACAAGAGTCTAGAGTTCTTTAAGTTTTTTTTAGGAAAAACCCGCATCATTGGATACTAGAGAACCTGAGCTTTCCGGAATCATGTTGAAAGCTTCAGTAAAAATATCGGTCTCAAATCTTCACTCACCATTGATGGTTTTAGAAGAGCAGCTTCAATTCTTCCCTCTATAACAAGTTTCCATATCTCAGCACTATTCGTTATGTCTACAAATAACGATAAAGCAACACAATGTTCTGTAGAATTCTCCAACTGAGAAACACTAACTTCTTCTTGATCCGCCATCTTGAAAGCTGAAAAGTAAACCGACAAGCCAGCGGCAAGTGAGAGGTAAACGTTATAGGGGAGGGGAGGGTAAGGAAAATTATGATTCATATAAACTTTCTTTTTGACAGTTTTGTGAAATGTCCAGGTAGATGTAGATGTAGAAGCTTTCTGCTGGAGAAAAATGGTGGGTGTGTGTTGCTCTCCTAAAACTGTCGATGATGAGTGCATAATTTTGATTTGGGGGGCTAACAACCACCAAAGACTGGACAACCTAGGGGGTGTGGGGGCATGCTCCCCCGGAAAAAAAATTGAAATTGAGACCCTCGGAATTACCATTTTGAGGGGCATTTGCAACTATTTATGGCTTTAAAGTTATGACGATTTTGCAAATTCTGGCTTTAAAAAAAAAAATGCCTTTTTTTAAATTGACATTTGATTATTTCATATTTTACACAGCTAATTTATTGAGAAAAGCCAAAGAACTTGGTATTTTAAATAGAAAATATATACATAATTCAAAATGGCGGCAAAACTATGGGGGGGGGGGGGGGCTATAGCCCCCCAGCCCCTCCTGCTCCGTGGTCCCTGTCCCCGATGTCGGGTTCGAGAATTTCGAGAATGTGATCATTTGTGTGGCTCATACTTGTTAAGCAGACCTGCTGGGATGGCCACGGAGTCTGTCTGTCTGGCTCTTATGTGTTACACAAATGCATTTAGCAATTCACATTCCATGAGCCGAGGTAGTTTTCTGGTAACCTCAACTTTGTATAGAGCGGCGAAGTGAGGGTATTGGTTGACTTCTTGGACATGGACCCACTCTAACTCATAGGTGCACTATCCCAAGTGACCCAACGAGGTGTCAAAACTGACTTGTGGATTGCTATCTTTTTTTATCCCATGCCATAAAAAATACAGCCAATCAGAAAGCAGGAAAGCCGTTGTATATTCGTTGGTATTTCACTCTTCCTTCCCATCATGCACTGCGCGTTGAATCTGCGCATTTGTATTTTCTTTGGTGTGGGATAAAATGGTTATACGATGGTTTCTCGTGGCACACCATGGATATCGCACTCGTCACTCGTATTTTCTTTGTATACAAACTCGCCTAAATGCTAGTGCGTATACTAGAAACTACGAGTGACTCGTAGGATATTCCACGGTATGCCACTCGAAACAATTGTATAACTAGTATTTATTCCACACCATAGAAAATACAGCCAATAAGAAAGCAGGAAAGCCATTACATATTTGTCGGTAATTCACCCTTCCTTCCCATCATGCAATGTGTGTTGAATCTACGCATTTGTATTTTCTATGGTGTGGGATAAAATGGTTATACAATGGTTTCTCGTGGCATACCTAGGATATCCCACTTGTCACTTGTATTTTCTTTGTATACAAACTCGCCTAAAGGCTTGTGGGATATTCCACGGTATGCAACTCGAAACCATTGTATAACTAGTATTTACATAATGTACAGAGAAAGCTAAAAATTATATGGAAATCTCTAATTATTTTTCTTGCAATAGTCTCGCTATTGCACAGAAGAAGAAAAAGCCAATGCGTTGCAGATACATCAACAAGATAGGTGACCAGCTAGGCAATGTTTAATGCAAGTTGTGCAGATATACATCCATGCAATGACCTGGAGAGAGAAATATTTTACTTGCGATCCATGATTTAGATATATAATTGGCTGTCACAAGAAATGGT
The DNA here is from genome assembly GCA_023349425.1 of Anthopleura sola. Classification (NCBI taxonomy): domain Eukaryota; kingdom Metazoa; phylum Cnidaria; class Anthozoa; order Actiniaria; family Actiniidae; genus Anthopleura; species Anthopleura sola. The sequence continues at coordinate 2,471,018 of JALHLI010000006.1, read as the reverse complement.
CTCCAGACAAGTTGCAGGAGTGGTATTTACAAACCCTAGGCAATGTCTCGCAATTTTGGCTACCACTTCATTATCACAATTTTTTCAATTCATATTTTTGTTGACCACTACATTACAATTATAGATTAGAATGACATCAAGAAAGTTAGAACTTTTGAGAAAAAAATATTAAATTCTTGAGAAGTTATGAGAATTTTATAAATGTGTAAAACAACAAGAGACTAGCAAGGAAACCGATCACTGAACACATACAAATCTCTGTAATTTTGATTCCAAATAGCTTCACTTCGGCCTCATGGGCTATCGACTCGTAGACCATTCTGACTCAAGGACTAATTGTTAAATAGACCTCGTGACACCAAATTTGCCCCTCTTATATCTTAATCCTATTTTCCAAGGGTTTACAAAGTAAAAGGATTAGGAGAGTAGTGTCATTTTCTGATAAACCGAACTTCTTAAAAGAATCTGTTATCTAGAAAAGACATTAAGAATAGTTAATGTTAAAACTTGGTACACAAATGCAATTTTTATTCAAAATAAAACATTCTATCTCTCCAAGATTAAATAATATTTAAAAAGTGCTACAATTTGAATTAATAAGAAATAACCAAAGATTTTTTTGTTTAAAATACATGGATCAGACCACATGTCATTCCCCAAAGAATAAGATTCTTTGTTTGAGTTGTATCTATATTCATTTGTCTTCTTATGTGCAACTGTTAAACAAAGACATGATACTCTAGGGAATGACAGGTGGTCGGAAATGGGAAAGTTACACCAAGACAAATTAGGTCCATTAAATAAATGTATATTTTCAATAATTATTGTTACCAGTAAACAAAGAAATACTACTTAAGAGGATGACAAGAATCCCACATAAAATTAACGGTATTATTTAAGGTACTTGGACTGGCTCAAGGTGAACAAAGAATCTCTAAATTTTTATTAATCCCTAACATGTGGGTGACATAAAATCGAGATTTTCCAATAGCTTCCATGATCCAACCAACTTGAAATCTGGTATTATAATGTGTATCAAAGTCAGAAACAATATGACAGCAAATTCTTTCATTTGAATCCAAAACTCGAAGATTAATAATTAATTTAATTAGTGCTCTAAAACACCACCATCCCTCACATGTTCTTCAATAAATTCTTTTTATCTATCATTATATTTGATAGAGAGTTTAAATAGACTTCAAAGATTGAAAATTAGCCAGCCTGGAGCATGAAAGTAATTTGGGGAAATTTTACAATCGTTTGAAGTTGGGATATCGTGTCATTGCATTTGCAGCTAAACTAAAAACAATTTTGCTCCGGGCTGCTAATTTTTGTTAGATATGAGGTGTAGTTTATAAATGCTTATTTTTTTTTAGTTAATTTGAAATGGAGCTATTAAAGAATAACTGATTTTAAAGCCTTGGGTAACCTGTGTTTTCTTGACACCTTAGGTGTGAAATTAACACTCTTAACATGCAATAGACCTTTTTAGCTTCGTATGCAAATTGCCCATTTCAGACCACATGACATTCCCTTGAGAAATGTTCTTTTATTAAAATATTTACACATGAAAGAATCAGCTCCCAAGAGTGGCATCACATGGTCTGAAATGGGCACAACAAACAACGAAGCTGAAAAGTTCTATTTGGGAAGAAAATGTTATGAATACAATATTATTATGCTCAAGTCATTTCTAAAATATACTGAATACGATTTGAACAAATTTTGTCAAAATGACACCCACTTTAGCCAGTCCAGGTACCTTAATACTTACATTATTTGTTGGTGAAAGGTTGAAGATAATTTCTGAATGAAGAGTTTTAGTTTTAGTTTTTTGTAGTTTTGATAAGTGTAGAGCCTTGTGAGCAGCCAGGACAACTTGAAAGGAATCTGCTATCTAAAGGAAAAAAAATTGCTATTGATATTTTGGTAAAGACATACCTTTAATTGTGCTCTAGCTAGCTTCAAGGGGGACTAGTACGAAAATCGTTCAAAATTTAATTCGGCTGAAACTTTCCTAGAATAATCTCTAAGGGTCTAACAAACACTGGTTGAAGTTTTTTCTTGATATTCCGAAGGGAAGTATTATATTTTTACGAATCTTTAACGGAGTCAGTGACGTCATTTACTCAACACCATACATCGCTCCATACATTTCCCTTTATTTTGTGATCAAAATATTCGCTCGTTTCATACTCAATACTGAAAAAAAAAGACTTAAAAATCAATTGTAATCACAACAAATGTCAGTAAAGTCCGTCAGTCGACCTTTGGGTTTCATAGAAATAAAATAAATCAAGAAGTTATTTACAAAGAAATGTATGGAGCGGTGTTTAGTGTTGAGTAAATGACGTCACTGACTCCGTTAAAGATTCGTAAAAATATAATACTTCCCTTCGGAATATCAAGAAAAAACTTTAACCAGTGTTTATTAGACCCTTAGAGATTATTCTAGGAAAGTTTCAGCCGAATTAAATTTTGAGCGATTTTCGTACTAGTCCCCCTTTAATACATGCACTCATGCAAGTGTTTATAGGTATAACCACAGGCAGCCCATCTGCCCAGCCCAAACTCTATGCATGTTTTATAGAGTAATGTATGGGGCTATAAAATGTCTCACTTGCCATTTTGCTTTAATACTTGCTTCATTCATACCTCGTTTGGTCTTCTGGCTAAGTTTCAGGGCAATTTGAGGTCATTTAATAAAATGAAAAGCTCATCTCCACTCACCGGTAATCCTCTCGCTCAAAATGCATCTTCCAAACATCAGATCATCTCCAAACTCTGCCAAGTCATACAATAATAAATACACCAAGCACTAGAAAAGTTTCAGACTGGATATCGAAATTTCCCAAGCCACCAGTGGGCAGTTTGTCAAACTACTCTGTCAGTCCCCCAGACCCTGTTAGGTTCCAGTTTGTCTTTACCAAGGTGATCTTGATGGTTATTTGTTGGTGTCTATGGAGCTTAGTCCAGCACCTGTAAGACTATTGGAATGCGTGGAAAACTGTTTAATATTCTGTGAATGTGAATACTCTGGAAGCTGAAACTTTTTTGGGGCTTGGTGTATTTAATAGGTATATATATCACTCTCTAAACCTTCTACTATTTTATATAATATATATACCGAATCCCTAAAACTTTGACATTTTTGCGATATATATACATATATGTTTGAGTGCTATTTTTGTTGAAAAATAAAAAGTAAACAAGAAGAAAATCAACTGAAAACATGTTAAAAAGCCTCATTAGGTATTCTAGAACAACTTGGTAACAAATGTTTGTTGAAAAACGACTAAAATCGCTGTCTTTCATATATATGTATATATATCGCAAAAGTGTCAAAGTTTTAGGGATTCGGTGTATATATATATATATATATATATATATATATATATATAAATGTAATAAGGAAGAGGCAAGATTAAATACTGTCTGACGAGTGCGTAAGCACGAAACTCGGAGTAACAGCAAATCTTGCCTCTTCCTTATTACATTTATACTTTGCTCTACACCATATGTGTATTGAGCACTCTTTAATGGGATCAGCTACTTCCTCATATGATTATATATATATATATATATATTTATTTATTTATATATTTGTCTATTTATATATTTGTCTATTATGACTATGTAATTATCAGTCTCTAATGATATGAATATGTAATTCAGCCATTGGGCTGCTAATTATTTTAAATAAACCATCTATCTATCTATCTGTCTATCTATCTAATATTGTATGACTTGGCAGAGTTTGGTGATGATCGGATGTTTGGAAGATGCATTTTGAAGAGGTATGAATAGCAACTGAAGCAAGTTTTAAAGCAAGTGAAACATTTTATTTTTTATCTGTATTCTAGCCTAAAATAAAAACTTTTTTATTACCTAAAAGCCTGTGCATTGAAGTTTGCAAATATATTAAAAGTGGTCATACTTTTGCGTGTCACACTATAACATAAAAATCATAATCTTATTCATTTTCATTTTCCTTGAAAGGCTAAGCATGTCTCTGTCCTCTGATATAAACATGGTACCCAGCCAAATTATTATCAGTGTGCAGATAGTATCTCAAATATTTTATAAATATATATAAAAGAAGCATCAGAATAAAAGATATATTCTTTCAACATGTTCCTTAGAATGAATAATTATTTGCTATTAAGAAAAGTAAAAGGTGTTTTTGAAACCATGAAGTCTGATAGTGGATGGACTCTATTGTTTATTAAGCACAGAGGGAGTGGTCCCGTGTCCAAGAAGTCATCTAGTACCCTCTGGTGCCACTCCATACACTGCATTGGTTACCAGGAGACTACCTTGATCAGCTTACCACCACAAGACTCCTAAGGCCTCAGATTTAATTTTGTTTAACTTCATAATCAGACAGACAGACCCCGTGGATCCCCGCAGTAAGTCAGCGTGACTGTAAGCTAAACAAAACCACCTTACCATGTAAATGATGGTTGCGTATTTATATGAGTAACCAGAGGCTCTGAAAACTAATGTGGGATGAGAAGCTATGAACGTATCGACAAAATATTGTCCATTCTTTGTTCAATGGAATGAGTTTTAAAGACCAAAGTTATCCTTCTGTGATTCCATATCAAACAGATTCATACACAAATGAAAACCACTAAAAAAGATCAACCATTAATTCACGTCGTTCTGCTTTCTAGTTAAATCTTTTAAAATTACGTCAGAGACATGCGCCTTAACACGGGAGCTGAACAGAACTTTATCGAAACTATATTTCCATAAATATTTCCGTTAATATTATATCAGAAAGGCCAGAGACGAGAACTCTTTAAGTTTTTAGAAATAAAAGAACAGCATCGTATACTATCTGGAGAACCTTATGTTTAAAATTTAATCAAAGTCCTAAATCATCCTAAAAATATTGAAATCAGTCTCAAATCTTCACTTACCGTTGATGGTTTTAAGAGAGCAGCTTCAATTCTTCCCTCTATAACAAGTTTCCTTATCTCAGCGCTATTCGATATGTCTACAAATAACGATAAAGCAACACAATCTTCTGTAGAATTCTTCAACTGATAAACACTAACTTCTTCTTGATCCGCCATCTTGAAAGCTGAAAAGTAAACAAACAAGCCAGCGGCAAGTGAGAGGTAACAGTTATAGTGGGGGAGGGTAAGGAAAATCATATAAACTTTCTGAATAGTTTTGTGAAATGTCCAGGTAGACGAGATGTAGAAGCTTTCTGCTGGAGAAAAAATGGTGGGTAGGTGTGTTGCTCTCCTAAAACTGTCGATGATGAGTGAAAATTTCAGACTGTTTACAAAGTGGTGACGGTCTTGTATTCCTGGTATCCATAAATGTAGTTTCGATGTAGTTTATTCTTTCGTAACCAGAACTCCCCGGTTGTACCTGTTATGTCGGGTTCGAGAATTTCGAGAATGCGATCTCTGGCGCATGTCTCTGACGTAACAAGAAAGCAGAACCTACAGTACGAATATATTGATTTTTTAGAGGGTCTTTTTATCATTTGTTTATAAATTTATCTGATATGAGATCACAGAAGGATATCTTTGGTCTTTAAAAAATCGTCGAACAAAGAACGGACCATGACATCTTTTCATCCCACATTAGTTTTCAGATGCTCTGGCTACTCATATAAATACGTAACCATACCCTTGTTGAATGCATTTGTGTGGCTCATACTTGTCAAGCAGACCTGCTGCGATGGCCACGGAGTCTGTCTGTCTGGCTCTTATGCGTTACATAAATGCATTTAGCAATTCACATTCCATGAGCCGAGGTAGTTTTCTGGTAACCTCAGCTTTGTATAGAGCGGCGAAGTGAGGGTATTGGTTGACTTCTTGGACATGGACCCGCTGGACTCGTTGGTGTACTATCCCAAGTGAACCAACGAGGTGTCAAAACTGACTTGTGAATTGCTATCTTTTTTTTTATCCCACGCCATAAAAAATTAAAGCCAATCAGAAAGCAGGAAAGCCGTTGCATATTCGTCGGTATTTCACTCTTCCTAGCCATCATGCACTGCGCGTTGAATCTGCGCATTTGTATTTTCTTTGGTGTGGGATAAAATGGTTATACGATGGTTTCTCGTGGCACACCGTGGATATCGCACTCGTCAACTAAAGGCTCGTGTGTATACTAGAAACTACAAGCGACTCGTAGGATATTCCACGGTATGCCACTCGAAACCATTGTATAACTAGTATTTACATAATGTACAGAGAAAGCTAAAAATTATATGGAAATCTCCAATAAAGTGCTGCTGTTACGCAGGCAATTTTCCTTGTAATAGTCTCGCTATTGCACAGAAGAAGAAAAAAAAACAATGCGTTGAATTGCAGATGCAGCAACAAGATATGTGACCAGGCAATGTTTAATGCAAGTTGTGTAGATATACATACATCCATGCAATGACCTGGCTGTGGAGAGAGAAATACTTTACTCGCGATCCATGATTTAGATATATAATTGGCTGTCACAAGAAATGGTTTCCAAACAAGTTGCAGGAGTGGCCGCCACAATTTTGGCCGCCACTTCATTATCATAATTTTTTCAATTCATATTTTAGTTGACCACTACATTACAATCATAGATTAAAATGACATCAACAAAGTTAGAAATTTTGAGAAAAAAATATTAAATTCTTGAGAAGTTATCAGAATGTTATAAATGTGTAGAACACCACAACGAGACTAGCAAGGAAACAGATCACTGAACACATACAAATCTCTGTAATTTTGATTCCCAATAGCTTCACTTGAATTCTATTTATAGCAATGAAATTTACCGAAAATACGTATTTCTGCTTGCTGTTTCTGATGGTGGTGCTTATTTTTTAAGATTAGGTTTTTATTTCTAAATGTCAACGGCGGCCATATTGGCCGGTCTATACTTCTCCCAACGGTTCCTGCAACAAAATTATGCTTTTAATTTTAAAAAGTCTGAAGTTATATGAAACGTAACGTAAATATAGATGTAGAATAAATATAAGGGTAGATGTAGAAGCTTTGTGTTGCAAGGCGGGGGGAAATGTGCGTGTGTTGGGGGAGGGGGAGGGGGGAAGTAGGCGACTGTCAAGCGAGTACATTGATTCTATGTCAACCATAAAATATGAGTATCCCAAATTAATCGATTCACATCTAATAAATTAATCAATTAAGACATCAATCCTCTCCTAATCCTAGGACTAAACATGTCTAATCATTCCCAGATCGCCAGTGAGGCTACGACAGGATTAAACTAAACACTAAACAAATAATACCCATTATTGTAGGTCGGCCATGTATGGAATAAAAAAACAAACATTGGGGCTGGTTTGGTATGTCACGATGGGTGCGTCACATTTCTTTCATTTCTGTCCAGTAGTTTCTTCTGTTTCTATAGATCTTAGTTAGTTATGTGAATAGGAAACCACAATGGGTTAGAATTTTTTGCAATATTTTTTTTCAATTTCATATGCTCATGTAGAACTGTATGTGATCTAAAGCAAGTGAACAATACAGAATAGACCTCATGACACCAAATTTGCCCCTCCTTATATCTTAATCCTATTTTCCAAGGGTTTACAAAGTAAAAGGATTAGCAAAACTTTGTAATGCTAAAATCTAGAATACCATTATAAGCCCAAACACTTCCTGATTCATAATTCTAGCTTATTTCCGGTCGTCTACGAAGAATGACCGGAAGTCGGGACCAACCCTTTGCAACGTGATGGAAGATCACTGATCGTGACGTATATATTATTTTCTTTAATTTTTTACTTTATTTGTTAACGCAGAAACTCTACTTGATCTTTGTCCTCTGTTATATTTGACATATTACGTAAATTCTTGTGCTAAAACGATTACAGTTGCGGTAGAGCTAATAATAATTTTAATTTTATTTTTATAATAATACCAAAGGTTCAAAAATAAACTGAATCTCTATAAAAGGAAAAATGAATAGCAAATTTTGTGCCTACTTACATATTCGCGTGCAGCTGACCTACGATCAAACATGTGCGTTTTTTTAACATTTGTAAAAATGAAAAAACGTTGTAATGATTCTAAAGAATTTTCAAAAGTATTCAGAAACTCTTCAATCACTTTGTCACGCAAAATATTGGTGAGGCATAGATCTTAGGGTTGAACCAATATCAATTTTAGACTTTTTTATGGGTGGGGTAGCACTAACCACGCTCCGTTACGCGGCACTGCGACCTTTGTACATGAGACGTGAATAAAGTCTTTTCTACCTCCAATTTTTTTTAGGGCTTTCGCAACTCTTTGTATACTTCTCCGCTATGATATCGATACGTAAGATATTTCGTAAGACTTCCTTCATTCCGTGACAGACTGGCCTACACCGCATAACAGATATATCGCGTCTATCTAAATAAATTAATTGTTCGCTCAACGAAAGACCGGAAATCAGATCTGTCAACTTAGTTGAAAATCGCATCACGGCAAAAACTACCCTTTTTCGTTCACAAATAACAAGTACTAAACAGACCATGAACTTTAAACTTAAACAACAAGTGATCATTCCTTTGAGCCATTTATGGTGGGTCCAAATACAAGAACCCTGACTTTTGAGTTCCGCTATGACTAATTACCATTTCTATTGTCTTATCAGCCAATCAGAGATCAGTATGGGTCAGGCAGAGGTCAGCGGAAGGTATTTTTCACGTTCCATTGCAAAGTGGTTCCTGAGTGGATTCGAACTAGTAAAAAACGACGTATATCAAGGTTGAAAGAAACCGAAAAAGAGATTCTAAGAATTGAACTCCCGAACTCTGAAACTAGGAGGATAAACTTCAACATCCGTTCGAGTTTGCTGGTGATAGGGGTAGTAAATTGAGGAAAATTCTGTCAGTAATTAGCGAGTCCTCTGAGAAAGTAATTCATATTGTGTAAATGACACACATGTACGTTGCAGGGAATATTTGGCGAAACACGAGTTCCAGAGCTGCTTGAATACTCTCAGATCACGAGATGTTCGACGTTATCTGGAAGGAAACCAAGCTTCAGCAAAACTGATTTTGATGTTGTTAAGGAATTCTACTTCGAATTGTCGTCAGTGAGCCGACTTCTATTCAAATTGAACAACAGCAGCTTTGATCTCCCTGTCTTCGTCTCCCAAAGACCATTACTGGATTCAATCAAAGAACTAGGCAAGGTTAACGTAGGCGGATGCTTCGAGACCCGAGATCATTTCGGTTTGTTTACAAGAAAACATAAGCTTAAGGAACTTTTTTCGAAGAGGCTTCGAAAGTGAAAATATTCAGAAAAAACTGCTTGGTTCTCTCAAGCGAGACACAGGAATATAGAATTTGGTTAATAATGCTGTAATACCCGAGGTATTTGTGTTGGCAAATGGCAAATCCTTTTAGTAAAATCAAGAGTTTAAGTAAAGAATTCCATTCTCCTCAAGGACATTTTACTCTTCCCCGAGGAAAGAAGCCCAAGATGTTGAAGATATTGCGTAGGGCTTCATTCAGTCATAAGAAGAAAAACTCAACCCAAAGCCCGATTAATGTAGAATACGAAAACCAACAAGACACTCTACGACGTCCGAATTCACGAAAATCACAGCAAGCTCGTGATCTTGAAGAGCTTGAACGTCTTCAAAAGGAATTCAGCAGCGCAGCTTTGTATTTTTGTCTCGTTCTCGAACGGAAAAATATGGATATCATTATGGCAAAAATTCCGGATAATGCTGCGATTGTTCTTGATTCGGTTATCAGCATCGATGATCTGTTAACTACTTGTATGAAGCTACAAAAAGTCAATAAAGACCTCATTCCCTATCGGAAAGCCGTTCATAAGTGCGTGGCTGATTTAGCTCGATGGACTGACCAATTGCTTGTGCGGGGGAATGTGAAAGGCGACTTGAAAGAAGGAATCGAGTACATGAATATCTTAGAAAGAAGTATTCAAGAATTGGTCGAGGTAACTGTTCCGAGACTCAGAAAAAGTGAAGTTCAAGAAGAAATCAGGAATTCTATATTCTTGTTTGAAGGGAGTACTGAAAGTATTTTAGTTGGAGGAGAAAATGGGGATGAAATGCAGGTGTGGAATAAGAGAGATTCTGGAATCAGTGAGGGTAGTGGTTACTGTGATATGAGAGATTCACCTCCACCACGTTCTCCTCGAACTCGCGCTGTACGAGATTCTGGCAGAGGATCTTATAACTGTATTATAGACACAAATAATGGAAATATGGGACAAGAGGGGTCATTTCACTCATCAGATAAGTTTCTGTCTCCTAGAAGAGCACACCGTAGTACTAATAGTAGAGCTTCAAAAGACTCTGAGCTGTCAAGTTTCAGTGGTGATAGCACTGTTTTTAAATCTCCTATGGTATCACCATCTGGTTCGCAGGAGTTTGGTAGAACTCCTTTTCACTCTGCGAGAAGTTCTCTTGAAGGTTCTTTTTACTCTGTGGATGAACTTGATAACCACAATGAACATGAGGTTATCCCAGCAACTTTTATTGGTGTTGAGGACAACCATCATGAACCACCACCTCTACAGAAAAAGAAAAAGTCCTTCCAAGTTTATATTGAGTTACTTGGAGGTTACAATAAGCCTTCAGAAGACATCCTTCGACGGCCGACATCAGCTTTTGATGGATATGAGGAAACTTTTAGAAAGAGTATATCGCACAGTGCAAGCTCTTCAGCAATCCATTCCCTCAGTCAAAAAGGAAATCATCTTACTACAGGACAGTTTAACCACAATGGAACAGAAGAGACCCGTGCTTTTTCTACTCCCCATTTGCCATCGCCATCCCCAACACGAGAAACCCAGATTGACTGGAACCAGAACAGTAGGTCTCAAGAAATGCCAAAGAAAAAGTTGTTGTCTTTGGTAGAAGAGGGAGGAAGTCGGAAAGCAAGTGACACAAGTGCAAGCTCAAGTAGCATCAGTAGTACAGATGAAGATGAATCCACACCAGCATTAGATTGCCTGGATGTTTCAAGATTCCTTGTCTACCGTGATGACGGCCAAGGCAACATGTTAGTCGGAGGAGCCATAGATGCTTTGATTGTGTTTGCAGCAGGTGCCAGCAAAAGTGACTTGATTTTCTACGAAGCATTCTTAACAACCTATAGAACTTTCATTTCTCCTAAAGACTTGATTAACAAACTTCTCTATAGAGAAAGAAGGTTTCGTGAGAGGGGCCACAAGAAAGCAAGTCAGAATGCATTTTTCTTGCTTCTAAGAGTCATTGATGAGCTAAATGGAAAAGTTGAGCGAAGTATTTTGGAGCAAGTTATGAAGGAAGTTTACCGTCTTCTCTGCAATGGAGATCTCTACATTGGCAAGATCTTGAGAAGTAAGATGCTGCCAAAGTGCGACAACTACTACAACAGAGTGCGCAGCACATCAAATCCATCCACACCTCAGCCTTCAAGTGGGAACAGTGGCTGCACCATTTTGGATTTCCATGCACAAGATCTTGCACAACAATTGACTTTAATTGACGCTGCAAATTTTGGAGCAATTGAAATCCCTGAAATACTTGCTTGGGGAAAAGAGCAAAGTGAAGCAAGCAGTCCAAACTTGGCAATCTTCACTGATAATTTCAATAAAGTGTCTTACTGGTCAAGATCGTATATCTTATCATTTGAGAAGCAACAAGATCGGGAGAAGGTCTATGCCAAGTTCTTGAAAATCATGAAACACCTGCGACGCTTTAATAACTTTAATTCATTCTTGGCTGTTCTCTCGGCAATGGATTGCTCAGCAGTGAGGCGCTTAGATTGGCCAAAACACTACTTGGACCAGCTGGCAGAATACACCGACTTGATTGACAGTTCTTCGTCATTCCGTTCCTATCGCACAGCTCTGGCCGAAGCTACGCCTCCTTGTATCCCCTACCTTGGGTTGATCCTACAAGACGTGACATTTGTCTGCCTTGGGAATGTAGATGAGCTTCCAGATGGAAAGGTGAACTTTGTCAAGAGATGGCAATTGTTTAACATTCTCGACACTTTCCGAAGATTTAAGCTGATGGAGTACGAATTTGAAGTCAAAGATGAAATTCGACAGTTCTTTGGAGGATTCAACAACTTTTTGAATGAAGATGACTTGTTTGAAAGATCCTTAAAGTTAAAGCCAAGATCAGGCTAATTTTCTCCATACAACAAAGAACACTCTTATTTTAAAACTCAAGTAAGTTTAAAGTTATCATAATTAATTTAAAATATGTATACATAAGTGATGTAAAAATGTTTAATCTTTAAGGTTTATATGAAAGTTTATTTGGAACCAAAGTTTATAAAGCACTTTGAAAATTATCATGTACAAAACTAATAGGAATTACAAAGACATGTTTTCATCACTTTTGAGAAAAAAATATTAGTTCTTTTGCATTTATGAACCAAATTTCCAAAGTGTTTTCAGAGTGCTTCATAGACCATTTTGAAAGTTATCATGAACTAATATGAAAATACAAGAAATATCTGTCACTTTTCTAAGAAAGAAAGGTGACAATTTGTTTTGTTTTTCCTTTGAGCTTCATTTTCACAATAGTTTTGAGAGTGTTCTATTGGTTGGGTTTTGAGCATAAGACATTTATTGACTATGTTCAAATGACAATTATAATTTTCTAAAAAATTCAGGTACATTCTATGAGTGTTCAAAAGAGAGAATATACTAAAAGCATATGGCTCTATTGTATTGACATTATAAATTTATTCTCTCATTAATTTACAATTCCAATTTACCCTTTTAAGAATTAAGGACATAATATTTTTGCGTTTCTAATTGAAATTATTCATATTTTTGGAAGTAGACAAAATTGTTCATTATTTCCAAAATAGGGGAGAGCTATCTTCATTGATTAAGAATTTTGCTTTGTTAACCAAAAGCCAAAACCCAGGAAATGGCAAAAATTCTACAGCTATCTATTTGAGAGTGAAAGCATATTTTTTTCATAGAGATTGATCAGCACACAAATACTCTTATTTTGACCTTTAAAATTGTTTTTTTTAGCTTTTAGTTTTCCTTTCTAATAATAGACACAGTTTTTCTTTCCAAAGATGCGTTTTTTCACAACTTTTTAAGACAATGCTAATAGAGGAACTCTAGCTATTTGTTAGGTTTTCAGAAGCTTAAAATAAAGCATAACTAATAATAATTAAGCATTTGTTTTTACTGGTATTAATTTTGCAGTATTTTTCTTTGAAAAGGCAATATTTTGACTCCCCATATTCCAGAGCTTCTGGGTTATATAGTGATATTTTTTTAGCTTTCTCTATGGCCATTCTTATGCTATTTCTGTACGAGAACAATAGCTTCTTTTTTTATTGAATTGTACTAGTTTAAGCGTATTTATTGACGTTTTTGTTTATACTAGCATTCACTTTAGCTTCCCAGCAAGATACTCATTGTTTTGAACCTAAGAATTTTGACCAAAAATTCTCATTATTGAAGATTAAATAGTTATTGATAGCCTGCTTTTCCTGGTGTGACAAAAGATTGTCTCTCTATACAATAAACAGACAAGAATAAAACCATTTTTGGTTTTATTCGGGACGTTTTCTGTCATTAAGCAATTTAGTAACCAGACTCAGAGAGACCATCTTTGCGTTTTCTTCTTTTTGATTAAAATTTTAATACTTATACAGAACAGTATTCTATATTAGTTAAACAACGAGCCGTGGAACATTTAACATGTAAATAAACAGTTGTTTATGTACATAAAATCGTTTTCAAAAGCGAAAGAGATTGTATTATAAAAAGTAACTATATTCAGCTATTCATTAATTATTACAGGAATAAAATATTTTTGCACATGGAATCGTGTATTTTATTCTTATTATTAGGGCAGGGTATTATTTCTTTGTAAACAACTTCCCACCCAAGGTGTGCAAGGAGTCTCGCCATTTGGTTCAATGGTTTTTGCGGTTTTGTTGGGCTTAATCATTGTAGGCGTTTGGCTTCCAAGCTTATTCATCATCAACTTAAAGTCAAAGTTTCATAATTTATTGCTTTTTTTCTCGGTCACTCTAAAAAACAAAAACAACATCTGTTAATTACATGCTTTCTTTAGAATTCCCTAACAGATGTTTTAATAAAATTCGTTTTACGACCCACACAAAGCTGAAACATTTTATTTACAAGGAAATTGTATTCTTATCTTTGACCGATAAATGATTATTTTTCTGCTAATATCTTTTTTTTTATGACATTTAATACTCCTTCATCCGGTGACAAGGACATCTACACCAACGTCCGTCGCATCACGCCCAAAAACATCTAGTTATGAAAGCGAATATTTTTTGGGGAAAAAAGACAGATGCCGAAACGTCGAGGGATCGAAGCTTAATTCTGTTCTTTGCAGGAGACTATTGCGCCTAATGCGGTTAGTAGTTGGAGGCTTTGAAATATTGCACGACAAATAAATTCTATATGTTTTGCAGTTTTGTTATTGTTTAGCACTTGGATTTTATTACCTTTTTCGTGTCGCTTTGTGTTGTGAGGCATGCAAATGAAATCTAAGTACTGAGGGTACAACTAAAGCCCCTAAAGGGGTCGTCACGCAAGGAGTCACCATGCTGTTATCCTTTACGGTAACTATGCGTGCTATCATGACACGAGTCCAAGCACAGATCCATGACTTCTAGCACAGTATGTTGATACGGTTACATCAAGTACGGGAATTCTTGTGGGTAGGGGTATGACATTGTTAAAATACCTCGCTGGCTGCAGGAGGCCGTTACATTTGTTCCAGCTCAGTAGACAAAAGCCTTGGTTAATATTGATTAAACGGGAAGTTTTTCTTTGCGCTCTAGACCAGCTCTTGAACGGCAACTTTGAATGCGCTTGCGCAAATTGATTCGATTTGAATGCGCTTGCGCAAATTGATTCTCACTCTCTCCACCCCCCCCCCCCCCCCCCCCAAAAAACAACCTTAATATCTCTGATGCTGCGCAGTTATCATGGGCGGCGACACAAGAGCGCGCGCAGGTGCGACAAGCCAGTTTACGCAAAGACAACGTAGAGGTTTTGCTCTTACATTTGCGTTAGCTTTATAATGCGGTAGAATTCAAGTAGCCGACATGCGCTAAAGACCAGTTGTACTGAAATGGTAGAGGGCCAGGGACAAGGACGGTACGTAGTCGGTACGTATATGGGCTACTAGTTTATCAGTAACCTAGAGTTACTGTCATTTTTTTTTACCCAAATAAAGTCGTTATGATTATTACGAAGTCGACTTTCCTATTTTCGACGTGGGTTGCTATCCTTTTCCATTCAGTTCCCTGTGATGTGCATCACATTTCTGCTTGCATCTCCTCAGTCCTTTTTTAACAGTGAGACTTTTCTTTGATATCTCTTATGTCTGTTCTTATCCCTTAGCTGTTCCATTTTGTCTCCGTTACTGGACTAGACTGTGATTTTACAGTTTTGTGTCGGCTGCGTCTTGTCCTTGTCGCTCCCTGACCCTACCGCGCCACCCCCTGCTCCTATCTTACGTACCCTCCATGTCTATTGAAAAAAAATTAACGGGGGGCTTCAAACGCGCACTTAGGTAACAACCTGCGCACAGCCACTTCACGCGTTCCCGCTCCCCTACGTAAACCGGGGAAAATGTGTGAGTGGGCGCGGTAAGTGTAGTGGCTGAACACAGGCTAACAGTTAGGGGACGGACGGGGTACAGTGTTTTAAGTATAAGCACTCAAACGCTGCTTTTTATATTAAAAAGCCTTGAAATGACTTTCCAAATAATTGATTGATCTAACAAATAGACCCGCCCTGAAGTCAAAGCAGTTCAATTTGGTGGACAAAAGATAATAATTTCAATCTCCTGAGAATCGGAAACTATTGTTTTTTCCTGCAAATTGAGTAGCATTCCGAAGTGCTACAAAGTGTCTGTTAGCTAGCTTGATCCATCAAACTCCAAATGGCGCGAGGATTTCCAGTAACATGCCCAAAAATTAAATCAATTTACGGTCAACCACGCCCAAGGCGCCTTCGTTGCGCACGGGGAAGATCATCTCCAATCAAGCCGGCGCCTAGCGGCAAATATATGAGTCGTTACTGATCACTGTCTGTTTAGAAAAGTAAACTTTTCTTGTTGTTCCTGGGAAATTTGTGATTATCATGCGGTAGTAATTAATATGAAAGAGTTTTGGTATCTCTTTGTTTTACCGCCTATAAACTAATCGATCCATTTGGATAAAAGGCTAGCGGCATAACAAAGTGGACTTCTCATCAATAATATAAACCTTGTTGATGGACAAACTTCCGTTGATCATCCAACTCAAAATTAAACTATTGAAAGGTTTTCTGTATTGAGCCCTAAACGATGACTACAAAATAAGGGTTCATATCAGCCGTTAACCTAAATGTATTTTAAAGGATATTTGAAGAAATAGGATTTGCAGCCGATTCAGCCAGTGTTAATTTACTGTATTTACTGATTTAAAACTGGTCAGGGAGAGCGCATTTTCAGCCATTACTGTCTGGTTGCTCTTATTTCCTGGCGCTATTTTACTTATTACTAGCTGTACTCGCTAGTCTGATTTTGCGTTTGCCCGCCAGCATGATCGCTATATCTTCATCAACCCATCCATCCAAATATTCATTCCACATATCCAATCCGTCCACCCGTCCAACCGGCGTCCTATCAGTCATCCCTTCCGTCCCTCCGTCCCTCCGTCCCTCCCTCCGTCCCTCCGTCCCTCCGTCCCTCCGTCCCTCCCTCCGTCCCTCCCTCCCTCCCTCCCTCCCTCCCTCCCTCCCTCCCTCCATCAACCCACACACCGATCCATCACTCAATTTCTTATCCATCTATCAATCTAACAATCCCACCATCCATATATTAAATAATATATTATCCAGTTATCAATTCAAATATCTATCCATCCACCCATCCACCCATCCACCCCTCTACCCATCCATCCATCCATCCATCCATCCATCCATCCATCCATCCATCCATCCATCCATCCATCCATCCGTCCGTCAGTCCATCCATCCATCCATGCATGCATCCAATTAGCAATCACCATCCATATCAATCATTATCTTATCCATTTATCAATTAGTTCAATTATCCATTAATCATCCATCCTGTCATCCATCCATCCATCCATCCATCCATTTATCCATTTAACAATCCATCCATCCATATGATTATGGTTTATGATTATCATTTATGATTTATATACCGCCATACCTATATGGATATAATCAATGGCACTTTACAATATATCAATAAACTTCTTATCCATTTATCCGTTCATTCATTTCCACCCTTTCACCCTTTCACTTGTCCACCTTTGATCCACAGTGTTTGGGCTTCCTGTGTCTCTCCTCCAAGCCAGGTTACCAAATTAAAACAAAAATACTCAAGTGACTCATTCAGAGGTTCACATTGTCGTGTTTGACAACCAGAAACATCGAACAAAAAACCTTATTCCTTCAAAAAAAAACCCTAAATTATGGCTAGCCTAGACGATAAACTTCTTGGCTACAAAACCCAGAACTACGTTTCGAGTTCTGAAAGCGAAGAAGAAAGCGAGGAAGGCGAAGGAAAGCCGGCTCCAACGACATCAAATGATGCTTCTATGGACTTTCGATTACCTTCCGAGACAAAGGTTAGTAAATTTAAATTATAATAAATAATTTTGATCATATTTTGATAAATAAATAAATTCTAAATCCAAAGAAAAAACAACTGAGAGACATAGTAGGTTAAACTCGAATTTAGAGAAAGTGGAAATTAAGTTTATATGGAGGAGAGTTGACTGCTCAAATATTGCTGTCGAACCACCTTTTTTATGGCAGGTGTTTCTGAAGTGTGCATAATCTTTTGGCATTAAAAGAGATGACCCCATGAATAAACTATTTTCTTGTACTCAGGCATTTCTTCTTATTCTAAGTGAAGAAAACTAGGGTTAATTATATTAATACGATCCATTTTGAGAATATTATGGCTCACTTTGGGGATTAGAATATGAGAGGATGCGTGTGTGAAATAATAAGTGTAAGGCATTTGAGTTTTTTTTATAAGTTTTACCATCAAAATAATCATTATAAGCTCGAAGATTACCAAGAGAAGGGAAAGAAAAAAGATATATCTATATATTAGATAAGAAACAAAGAGGGAATGGAAATGAAGAAAAGAAGAAAAGAAAAGGAGAGAGAAAAGAAAGGAAGGGAAGAAAGGAAATAATATGAAAGAATATTCTTATTTTATCAAGACAGGGCCAAAAGGAGTCTTACAAGATTTCCAAAGGTATAAACAACTAGAAACAGAGCAGAGGCATCAACAAGAGGAAGAACTAAAGGCGTTGATCAATAAATTTTCCATTAGTTGTCAAAGCAGTGTGAGTACCTATACTGTAGATACACAATGTTTAGAATATTGATACCAGATGCTAGAACTATATACTTTGATCCTTCTGTTCTTGGTATCATGAATAAAGTTAATCTAAGAGTTGAAGATTCAAATCCTATTATCTGGGGTAGGAGATTTATTTTCTGAGTACGAGGCATGATGTACTGCAATAGGGTGGACTAGGGTTTGATTCGTGGCGGCCTCTTGTCATATCCAGGGTAGGGCCTGTTAGGCTGTCCATTTTGTTTATTATTCTTGTTTTGATTCAATATCTCAACCCAATTTGCATTTTCTACATCGAATCTCTACCTCAAGCATGTCAACAAATTCTCTAGCGATCTGTTCTTGGATTCAATGATATGAGTTGAATTGAGTGGATTTCATTTTCTGTGTGGGTTTTTTCAAGGCCTTCCAGCTTTTTTCTCCCTTCTCTCAAATCAATCCAAGAAAGTTGATTATTGAAGAAATGGTGAGAGCTGCCCATGCTCTGGACAGGGTCACATATTGATTACATAATTAAGAGGTACCACCCAAACTCACCTTTCCACTTACCACTACCACTGGGATCCTATTTAAAGTCTCTTTCTTATTCAAATGTTTGAACTCTTTTGGGAGTCGCAAGAGAATGGTGTTAATATAGGCCCCAAAAAAATATAGAATTATGAAAAGGATTTCCGTAGTAGAAGTACAGTATCAAGAACAATAAGGTGAATCGAGAATTGCTTTAATTTCCATTTATTCCCATTGACCTGTGTCACTAAAACTATATTTATCTTGATTTTTCCTTTTGTTTTGTTTAATTTCAGTTGGATGATGAGAAGGAGAAAGCATTAATGAAAGAACTGGAAATCGAGGAAGATGAATTCCTAAAACAATATCATTTCAAGCGACTTCTTCAAATGAAAGAAGAGCAAGACCGCAAAATATCTGAGACAAGGTAACTAATCATTTGCCCACTTTTTTTCTTAATATTTTCACACAAAAACTCTCATTGCTATCTAGTTTAATTTAAAGAGAATGTCTTCATAATTTTTTTTAGTTTAGGTATATAGTACTTATGAAGCAATCATTTAAAACCTACAGTATATATACTGATAAGATTACCAGTATGTTTTATTGAAGCAGCTAAATATATCCTTTTCAAAGAGTTAAACCTGACAGTACTTCATAAATAAACATAGCACTTCAATAGAACTCTTTATATCCTGGGCGTAATGTTTTCCACATTACGACATTTGACACAGTCTGACCATGTGTCATTTTCTTTAGAATAAGATTCTTTGTTTGAGTTGTATCCATATTCATGTGTCTTCTCATATATATGTGCAAATGGTAAACAAAGAAAGGATACTCTGGAAAATAATGCATAGTCTGAGATGGGAAAACGTTACCCCCAAGCTAAAGAAGTTTATTATATTAACATCCTTATAGAAAGTACATTTAGTATCACATAATTCATTCACAATACCCTAAAAGATTATATGTTTAAGATAAATGAAAAATCACACCTCATTATCATTACGTAAATGAGAATTTTACAATTAAAAATAGAGGTACATTAGAGTGAATTTAGTCACACTGTTGAATAGTTAGATAAATTTTTCTACCTTAGATAACTATTTAGTAGGTGACGTCATCTAAGATCGTAAATGCATGCCAAAGTTATGGTCATGCAAATCTGGGGGTTAACTTTACCAAAGAATGTGTGAAGAGCCAGTCACTTTTATCGTTGTTTCCCCACCCCCCCCCCCTCATCTCAGTAGCCATTTACTCTTAAATTCAAATTTATGTAAATAATAAAATAGTAAATAACTTATTTAATTTAGTTGACGTCAACTATTCAACAGTGACTAAATTCACTCTATAAAGACCCCTTGCAGCACTTCAGGATGCAGCTCAATTTGGAGGAAAAAATAGCAGGTTACTTTCCAATTCTCAGGAGATTGAAATTATTTTGTTTTGTCCTCCAAATTGATTTGCTTAGACGGCACATGCAAGGGGTCTATATATTTCACTTTAAACATATTAATCAATTGATTTTTTCAGGCCCAAATTTGGTCAGGTTGTAGAGATAACAAGTAGCGACGCATTTCTTCAAGTGATCGAGAAAGAACTTCTCCATGTTGTAGTTGTTTTTCATTTATATGATGAGGTACCTAGATATTTATTTACTTTGTAATTACCATAATTGGATTCTAGCGGGGAGGGGGGTACGCTTGAGCTATTTTGACTGTAACCAGTTGACACTTTGATGCATGGCACATCCTCATACACTTTGACTAGTTTCCACTGAACTGTTTTCTCATATATTTACCAGGATTTACCAAGCTGTTTATGCATGAATGAATGTCTTGATTGCTTAGCATTACAGTATCCCATGGTAAGTTTAATAATAAGTTTAATATTCATTACCATTAATAAATAATTTATGTTATCATACGACCTGTATGGCCCTAGCCTGCTCACACATGGTTATAAAACCTTTGGAAAAAGTCACACAATGGGGGCTGAACAGGTTGAAGTGATTGGCCCAGGAAAACCATTTTATTCTTTGTAATAAAAACCAGTCCAGCCCTGCTCCTAAGGTTTGCACTTTATTCATCATTTTTATTAGAGAGGATTTTTTATTTTATTTTATTTTATTTATTTATTTTTATATTTTTTTTATAACAAAATGTGGGTCATGATAAAATGCTTAATGACTGAGTTAGGTCTGGCTGCATAGGGAAATATTAAATTTTGGCTCTTGGTCCTTTGTGCTGATCTTATTGCACTTGATCAGTCAGTACGGTATGACCTTAGGCCAGATATTTTCTGTTCGGTCCTCCCAGTCAGTCAATAAGTATTTTAATATTGAAATAGTAATTGAGGCCAGGTTTCATTGATGTTCTCTTTTGTTGTATTAGGTGAAATTCTGCAAAGTAAAAGCAGTTCTTACAGGAATAAGTGCAAATTTTGTAAGTAGTATTAACTATTAAAAATGTTGCCCTGGGACCCTGACAGTTGCCCTATATTTCATTGTTCAGCTGCGTTTTCAGCGTGGTTGATCTTGTAGTGTCAGTAGTGTTTAATACATCAGACTGGAACACCAAAGACATTATCCATTGTGCATTAAGAACACCAGCAGCATCGACAGCATCATTAGGATTATCACCAACAATATTATCAGCTGCTGCTCATCATCATGTTCATCATGATCATCATTCATCAGCAGCATCATTCTTCATCAATACATGCACCAGCATTAATAACATCAGCATGCATCATTAATATTGTCACCAACAGCATTTTTGCTTTCTTCTCTAGAGAGAAAATGGTCTTCCCGCTCTGCTTGTTTACAAGGGGGAACAGATGATAGGAAACTTTGTACAATTAGAGGGTGTATTCGGAGGTGAATTCCATTCATCAGACGTAGAAAGTTTTCTAATTGAGTAAGTACAAATTAAATAAATTTTCTTATTACGAGTTCTGAAAAATGTGCCACTGCTTTGATACTGCACCATTACCTACAAATTCAAATTATTTTTCTTTGTGTTATTGGTTTTGATGTGTAATGGTTTGTGTATGGGGCTTCAGGCCTGATGGTTAAAAGTTTAGGTTTTGTAGATTCTAATTTGATCCGTGAGTTAGCTGTGCCCTGACTTAGATTAGCCCAGAGGTTGTTTCAGGGTTCAATCTGCGAGCTAGCTGTGCCCTGACTTAGATCAGCCCAGAGGTTGTTTCAGGGTTCAATCTGCGAGCTAGCTGTGCCCTGACTTAGATCAGCCCAGAGGTTGTTTCAGGGTTCAATCTGCGAGCTAGCTGTGCCCTGACTTAGATCAGCCCAGAGGTTGTTTCAGGGTTTGATCTGTGAGTTAGCCATGCCCTGACTTTGATCAGCCCAGAGGTTGTTTCAGGGTTTGATCTGTGAGTTAGCCATGCCCTGACTTAGATCAGCCCAGAGGTTGTTTCAGGGTTTGATCTGTGAGTTAACCATGCCCTGACTTTAATCAGCCCAGAGGTTGTTTCAGGGTTTGATCTGTGAGTTAGCCATGCCCTGACTTAGATCAGCCCAGAGGTTGTTTCAGGGTTTGATCTGTGAGTTAGCCATGCCCTGACTTTGATCAGCCCAGAGGTTGTTTCAGGGTTTGATAAAATTTCCTGCTCAAACCCTGCTGTCCAGTAGTGTCAGGTTTTGTCTATTATTGGTGGCATTTTGTAGAATTTTTTCTCCGAGCTTTAAAGCTAAACTGTTGCTATTTCTACTATTGTGCTCCCAGTGTCCACCCCCAACCACACACCTGCAAGTCTGATTGGCACAGCCATACCTAACAGCTATTCTTTGTTTATTAGAAATGGAATTTTATCAGAAGAACCAGTTGCACACCCTTTAAAGTTAGTAGAAAAGACGAGTCAAAATAATGAAGAGAGCGACAGTGATCTTGAACTAGATTGAATACAGCTCTTAGTTTTTGAGAAAAAGAAAATAGGATATATGCCTTATAACATGTCCTTTTACGAGCAACTGCTGCATGTCTAATAAATAAGAAGTTAATTTGTCAAAAAGTTATTGGAAAGTTGTTTTCCTACAACCTTAATGGTAAACCTTCCACCACCCTACCGACACCAAGAACAGCCCAACTTCCTAAACAATATATTTTTGAGTCTTTTTCTTTATAGCACTTTTCAATCACATGGTTTGTGTGAAATTGTACAATTTTCTGTCGTATCAAAATAAGGTTTTGTTGGACATTAATTAAAGTGATTCCATAGCATTGTTGAAAAACACAAAGCTTTCAATGGCATGTGAATGCCTATGGAATGTCATGGAAACAACTTGATTGGTATCCATCAAAACCTATTTCATTGCGATGGCAAATCATACAATTTTGTGATCGAGTGTAATTGGGAAGTGCTGTAATATTTAATGGCAGATTTAGGGAATTGATGTGTTTTGTCTTTGGAAAATTCCTTAACTGTAGTTGAATACCCAAGGCTATATAGAATGACAGCCACCGACTCCACTTAATTTATAAATAGATTGAAAAATAGAAAGTATCAAATAAAGGGCCCTTCCAAAGTCTTTCATTTGGAGATTGACACAACATTGATCACTGACTTTCTTTATCACTTGCTGCAATCCCATCTATGACTTCTGTTGTAAACATTATGCAGCACTCAATCACTTAAATCTATCTTATAATATCTAAATGATAGGTCATTCATTCATTCGATTATCCCATTTTTTAATCTCCTTATCTCGAGAATATAACTCACTTAAAAGGTTTAGGAATCTCAAAACATCTTTTCATGTTTATTTCTAATGGTTCATACATAACTTAATGAGCTTCTGTGATATAATCATTTTAGTAGATGTGTTATAAAAATTAATACTAAATATGCATGACACATAAAAGTAAAAATAATGTATCCAAGTAGGTAATGGCTTCAAAGTTGAGGTTCGATAAAATACAGTAAATGTAGGAACGCATTAAAGAATCCTAGTCAACTACAATGCACTGTGTGCCTATATCATTGTTTAGATATGAAATTTCTCTTAAATTTATTGCCAAAAGTCATAAAATATTTTATGAATTCATGAAAAGCATAAAATAACTACTTATCATTGATGATTATATCTTGATGGTTTTAAAACTTCTAGCTTGAATAACAAGACCGATGGAACTGGATTCCCAAACTTCACCTACAAAACTGCCATTTGCCTGGCAGAGAAAATAGCAGATTGTATTGTTTTCAGGGTGCAGTGCATCGTAGTTGACTAGGATTTTTTTAAGTGCAACCTTGACTTGGAATTAATTAACGTTTTGTAATCGTACATGACAAGTGAATTCAGGAAACGTTCATTGCTTTTCACATGTCTCAATTATTTGTTTTTGATTTTTAAAAAGTGTTTGTCTGTAACTTGCTTTGACTACTTTTACGATGACATTCTCGTTCATTTTTAAGAAAAAATGAAAACAAGTTAAAAGCATTTATTACAAATATTTGCTCCAGGATCTCATTTCAATGTTTTATCAGCTGTGTAAAGTCATAAAAGATAGTTTTCATCTTTACTTTTTATTTTTCAATTTCCTTTTTTTTTTTATTTTTAAAGTGTATTTCCAGTATTACTAATAGGTAAATATATTGTGGCGCATATGTACATAATGTACAAAGGAGATAATCTACAAGATGAAGATATCGTTAAAGTGCCTATAACCCTTACACAATTTTTCGTTATCTGTATAGACACAGAAATAGCTCATATAAGCTCTTTTACAGCTTCCAATTTGGTCCATTCCTTTGGTAGATTTAGCTATTCAAACATCACAAAAACTCTATTTAGATTTCCCGTGCCAAAAATTTCCGCAAATTGCCAAGGGTGTGCTTTGTATGTGATATGATGTCACTTAAGGGACGGAAGTCTCTCATTGTCTTGTGTAATATTGTCAAAGTGAGAAAAATGCAAGATAGATGTGTTGTTTGCAGGTTTTCAAATCAATTAAATATTGAAAAAAAGAATTTCAGTTCATCACATTCCAGTTTTGAATGATGATCATCCCTTAAGCTATGTCACAGGTGGCTTGTCCCAGCCCCTTTTTATTTGCAGTTTTTTCGATTGGACCAAATTGGAAACTGTAAAAGAGCTTATTAGCTATTTTTGAGTCTTCTATACAGAAAACGAAAAACTGTGGAAGGGTTATAGGCACTTTAAACCCATCCCAAGAAAACTTAATTATCAATTTATTAAATCCACAAAATATGATGAATATGATCTGACTTTCAAAGATGGTTGTATGAAGCCTAAATAGTATCCTAGATAAATCCTTATTCAGGATTCTATACACTGGATACTGGTACAGTAGCTCTTATCCGGTGGATAACTTTATCCAGGCTTCATTCAACCAGATCCTGTACAAATTACTAAGGAATGATATTCACTTGACAACCCATCATTAAAAGTAAAAATGTGATTGCTGTTATATTTATTGATTTTGTCAAATAAATATGATTAATAAATTGTATCGTGAATAATATAGTATAAAACAAAAATAAATGATGGATTATTACTTATTTGTTTTTATATAGTGGCTTATTACTCATCTATTATGGATGAATGAAAGAGGAAATGAATAAATGAGTGAATAAATGAATGACTGAATGAATGAGTAAGTGAATTAATTAATAAACGATGGAATGAATAAATGAATGGATGAATGAATGAGTGAATAAACGAATGAGTGAGTGAATGAATGAGTGAGTGAATGAATGAATGGATGAGTGAGTGAATGGATAGATGAATGAAGGAGGGAGTGAATGAATAGATGAATGGATGAGTGAATGAATTTATGAGTAAATGGATGGATGAATGTTTTACTGACTAAATGGATAGATAAAGAGATGGGGGCTGGATGGATAGATAGTTGAGTGCACGTGGGTGGCTAGATGGAGGGGTGATTGGATGGATGAATGGATAAATTATTGACTGAGAAAATCTGTAGTCAAGTTAAAAATCCAGAACCACAAAGTCTAAGGTACATTGTACTGGTATTAAAAATAAATGGTGAAAACTCGTTATACAAGTTAATGCGCAAATATGTCACCTTGGGTGTGTTCGACTTTAAGAAGGATTAATGTGAAAACTTGTATGACTCATTCACCTTATTTGGCCTGATTTCCTCATTCTTGCTCTTTTGATATCTTGAAAGTTTTTGATTGGCTGGAGGCTTTGTTAATCAGGGTGGAATTTACTTCCTTTTCACTGCCTAAACCCATATCATTAAAAAAAACCAGATAATTCTTGTTAATAAATGTTCAAAACGATTTTTATTTGTTTATTACTGGAGATTGCGTGACTGTCATGGTAAAGTCAGCGTTGCGTGACGAAAAACTTTAATGTTGATTGGCACGTTTCCTGTCACATGACTTGGTTGCTTCAGCCCTTACGTATTAGGAAGTAAACAAAATGGCGGGTGCTAGTGTGCAGTACAACACCTTGGCAATCACTGCAAATCATTAAGCATTTCTCTTAACCATTCCCTCTAAACACCACCAAAATGACTTCACAAAGTTCAACTAAGGAAGCCCTGAGCATTGTCGACAAGCTCAAACAATGTATCTTAAAGCAAGACCAAGTAATTCGCGCAAATATCTCAGAGAACGATGCTCTGAAAGACAAAATTGTAGCTTTAGAGAAGGAAAGAGAGCAACTGAAACGCCAAATTCTGGAGTTGAAAGGTGTAGACCTAGCAGCCGTGGACAATACTGGTGTGGATTTGAACCATGGGCAAAGCAGGTTTGTTGTACTCTTTTGTGTGTGTGGTTATTTTGATTTTTAGGAAGGTCATGATCATTCAAATCAAATCCATTTAGACTCATGTCGCGTGCATCGAAATTGAAAAATAAATTGCAACGTAAAACGAAAATGTCAACTATGATTATTTAGTATCAAAATGATACTCAAGAAAATATTGTTGGTTGATTTGATTGCGAAATCAATAACTTTAAGCTTATAAGTTTTTAAGTGTTTAAAGTGAACTTTTACTCGCTGTGTACCGGGTAGCGAGATCGTGACTGGCATTGCTTATCGAAAATCTCAAAATTTGGGAATCTACCTTTTTATTATTAACAGTGTTTTACAGTTTAAGACCTCTTTACCAGTTATAATGTATGTAACTTTTGATATTGTTTTAATAAATCAACGTATAACCAATTGAATCATAATTAAGATTTAACAATCTAACCACGTTATATGTATGGTTAATGCAAAATCGTGCGGACAGATGGTAAGTGTATGTTGATACAATTTAGAATAAATTGAGACAATTACACTTTGATATTGTCATACGTCTACTGTTTATATCATAAAGATTGTTCAAGTAAACCATCAATCAAAAATCTCGTCATTGATCTTTGATTTTGATTAATTGGTATTTTGATACTAATTAAAAGTTGTAATGGAAAAGTTAAAATAATATTATAAAAGTTAAAAATTGTGGAACTGCTTGATTAGATTCCCAAATACCAGGAAATGTTTTTTGAGTTGTGTACATTGGAATTAAATGTATTAATCATTTGAAAATGTGAAATTGCAAGTTGAAAGAATGTTCGATCATGTACGGTTTTTTTCACTTTCATATTGCAGCTGACGTAGAATAATTTTATTCAACTTGTGAACCAAAATCTATAGTCAATTTCTAATAGTCAGGGAAAAATAATGAATATAATAGAGTTAATATCTAATACCTAAAATAATATTTACAAATCATCCTATATTATAGTGCGACACACCTAACCGTAGCCACCCAATTAAATTTTTCACAATTATATTTACAAGAACAACGAGAATTTGTATGTTTTCATGTAAGTTCAAAGTCGCATCAGCAAGATTTTATTTATATTTGCGACACAAAGAACCAAAAACATGCCAAGTTGAAATAATTGAGCGAGTTAAAAAATTAATTGGGTGGACACAGTTAGTTGCATCCCTCTGTAAACTATTTCATATGTTAAATGAAAAAACACCTTAAAGTATGCATGCATGTATTCTAAAATGTTTTTCAATTCTTGTCCTGAGATTGGTAAATGTGGAAAGCTTACATTAAAATTCAATAACTTAGCATTGATGAGACAATGTAAAGTTCTATAATCAAATTTGTATCTGTTAGTCAAAGGTCTTGTTCTATGATCAAACTAGTGAGAGATTTTGGTATGAGGGTTTAGTGACATTCAAAGGATTTTTATTGGGTAGCCATTGTAAAGTTTGAGACGACATTACTACTGCTGCTGTAACTGTCTAGTAGTTTTAGGCCCGGTTCAGACGCTGAAATTTTGCCACTTCAAATCTCGAGCACTGTTTTCCTTGAAACTATAGTAGAAGTATTTATATACCAAACTCAACACCTGCTGTCTTATGGCGCTAAGCAAAAGAGCTGATGTCTTATAGTATTGTAGTTCATGGCATTTTCTTTTCGCTGACTTGAAAGGTGATTAGATTCCATGCAGCAAAGGTTCAATGTCTGAACTGGACCTGAGGCTGTCAGTGCAAGTTCTTACATAAAATAAACATGTGTTAAGTGTTGTGTACATATTGTGCATATGGAATGTAATAATATTAAGTGAGAGTGTGTATTATATATTTATACCTTAGTCTTTGGCTAGGGAGAATAGACCTCTTTAGACCACCTGTTATTCTCTTGAAAATAAGAATCTTTAATTTGAGTTGTAATCCATATTCATCCATATTCTTATGCGCAAACATTAAAGAAATGATATGTACTCTTTCAAGAGAATGACACATATATAGTCTAGAATGGGAAAACATTGACAAGAACTCCTATTAAGATTTATATCTTAAGAAACATTCACAAGTGAATGCTAAGTTGTCTTAAGTTTCATGGATATTCTGAAAATCATGGATGTTTTGAAAATCATGGATGTTCTGAAAATCATGGATGTTTTGAAAATCATGGATGTTTTGAAAATCATGAATGTTTTGAAAATCATGGATGTTCTGAAAATCATGGATGTTTTGAAAATCGTTTCAATGCTTTTTTTTTCTAGTCATGACCAATCAACAACAGTAGGAAGTAGCACAACTTCTACACCATCATCACCTATCATTACAGTTCAGAAGCCTGATGAAGAACAATCCAACTCAGTATCATCTCCTTCTAGAGGAAGCAAGGGATCTCCTGTCAAGGGGAAATCCAGAGAGGCTAGCGTTAAGAGAAATGATAGCCTTAACCGAGCAAAATCATTCAGCAAGAAATACGAACTATCACCGGATCTACAAGAAAGAAGCCTAATGCTGCTTGAACGAAAATATGGAGGCAAAGAAAAGGCTCATCACTCAGCACAGATTATCCAAAGTTATTATCGAAAGTATATGATGAATAGAAGATTTAAACGAATTAGAGCTTACTCTGAAACACCAGACAAAATACTTAGAGATAAGTCTAATAGTGACCCACCGAATCTAGAAAAAATATCTTATAAAACAACGCCATTGTTGAGACTGGTGAAAAATCATGCCGATGACAGAAATATGAAAGTTCGTTCTACTTTGATCATTGATAACATTACTCAATGCCATGCAGCAGCTCCAACAAACTTACAACCACAATTTGAGTCAGTTAAAACTATAGACAGTGCTTCAAAAACTAAGCCATTAGCAACTGAAGAAAAAGCTCCAGTTAACAGTCTGGATGTGGAAGATGAAAGACAAAGTGTGAGCATTATGGAACATTACGTTAAAGTAGAAATGGTGGAACCTGTTTGTAGTAGTCCTGAGGTGTTCACACCTGATTCACCACACTTTGCGAATGGAGATGTACCAAGGACTAGGAGACATACCCCTGGAGAAGAAAGTGATGAATCAAGTTAGTTTTATTGCTGTTTTACTCCTTTTTTTCTTTTCCTACTTTCCCTTCCATTTCTTTTCATTTTTCATTTCTTTTGATTTAAATTCACATTCTACATTCTACATTAGCCACAGCTACACAAGAGATTTTTTGCTTGCATGCATAAGCGACATGATTTTTTGAAATTGGTGGTGTGGTGGTGGCTACAAGAGCAACAAATACTGGTGATAAACGCCGTCATTTTAAAAAAAAGTCTCGTTTTGGTTCTGGCAACTTTTTGGCTAGACAAGCTTTAGTCTCATCTCAAGTGTAAGGAAAAAGTTGTAGAGTGGCTACACAAAGTCTGTGACTTCGTCCAAGAAATTATTGCAAGTTATCTCACAACATTTTTCAAATTGCACTCTAGGTCACACTGCAATGCTCCTTGCAACTTTTTCCATTTCCATTTTTGTTTCCTTTCAATTTCTTTTCATTTTAAACCTTTCTTTTATCTTTTCATTTTCCATCCAATTTTTCTTTTCTTGTATTATTTCTCTTTCTATTTCAAATTCTTTTTTTTTTGCCATTGTCTTCTTATTTATTTATTTATTTTTTTTGCAATAGAATTTCCAATTAAATTTGTTAGGTTTTAGTTAATCCCATTTATTGGAACCCACAGGTGAAGACTTCAGAAGACACTTGGCTGACTATTCCAGTGTTGATAGTTTAGATGGAGTTTGCATGTCTTCAACAGCGCTGATGGATAAAGATTTGGATACTATTAGTGTTTCATCGGACTATGATAATATCCGAACCAGCTCAGGCAAGCCACAAAAACTGGAAATGAGAATAGGAATAAACCACTTCAATCGGTAAGAATATAGATTTTAATCTTAATTACTCTTAATCATTCCCATAGTCATAGATGGTCAAAACGGGTGCAACTTATTTGGAGCCTTGCTCTGTTGTGCTGTCCCTCACCTTTTAGATTTTTGTCTTATAATTATTATATATGTTCCTTGTATTATTGTCTTTATTTATATTTTTGATTCATATTTTGTTATTTAGATTTTATATAAGGTGGAAGTTATGTAAATAAATAAAAAAAATAAAAAAAACACAATTGTTATCTTACGGAAGCAGACTCTGAGGAGAAGTGTGGGGTTATGTAGTACATGCTCTGGAAGTGAAATCCTGGGTCTTGTGCTTAAATTTTTCCAAAAAGTATAGTCAAATTGCACAAATAAATGCACTGTCTATTTACATGCAATGTAAATGACATATTCATGTATAAACCCCTTGCAGCATGTCGGAATGCAGCTCAATTTGGGGGACAAAATAATAGGTTTCAATTCTCAGGAGATTGAAATTCTTTTGTTTTGTCCTCAAAATAGCTGGGTTTCAATCAGCTGATAAAAGTCTTTGAATCTCATTATCTGCTCTAAATGGTACGTGGTTAAACACTGACCACCATGTGCTGTCAACCAGAAAGAATTCTATTGAAAACTTGTGATTCAGCTGATGAACATTCCTCACGAGACAGGAAATGACGTCAAGTGAAACCCAGCTATTGAGCTACTTTGATGTCACCAGGCTGCAAATAGACCTTCAAGTAGTAATAAGTATTTCAACATGTCTCGAAGGGGGAGGGGGTACTCTTTAATTGGCACCCACCACCTAAATCAATAAAATTGGGTCCCTGCAGTTTTGGACCATTGTTTTGACCTTGCCCCAAAAACCTAAATCTTGTATTTTTTTTATCACCTAGGAAACCAGAGAAAGGAATCGCCTATCTGATCGCACATCAAGTATTGGATGAAAACCCAGAGACCATAGCAAAGTTCCTGATCTCTGAGCATGGGATCAGTAAGCAACGACTTGGAGAATACTTGGGCAATTTACAGAGTGATTTTAACATGGCAGTTCTTAAGTGAGTACCATACATTAAAATAATTTGTATAGGTAAAAAAAAATCTTTTTTAAATTTAATCAGACCCTGAAATGGCCTCTGGGCTGATCAAAGTCAGGACATGGCTAACTGTAGATTGAACCGTGAAACAACCTCTGGGCTGATCAAAGTCAGGGCCCAGAGTTACAGTATAACGCACACATCGAATTGGAATTTAGAGTATTAGGTTTTGCAGAGGGAGGAAAAGACACATGAATATGGATACAGCTCAAACAAGCATCTTAATTATTCTCAAGAGAATGACACATGGAAAATGGAAAATGTTACGCCCAAGCTAAAAGGGATTGATTTTAGACATGTAAGAAATCACTGATTGGGATACCTTTGGTTTACCACAGGGAGTCCAACAGCATATGATTATTTTATAGAATATGCGCAATATAAATAATGAATGATAGATAAACAGTAGCCCTTAACGTGCTACTTAGAATTATTTACTTATGTCTTTTTCTTCTTTTTCTTCTCTTGTGAAGATGTTTTACTGAGAGCTTGGATTTCACTGGAATGGAAATAGATGTTGCATTGCGGCTCTTCTTGTCACATTTTAGGCTTCCTGTAAGTGTATATCCATCCATCTACCAACTCAGTTCTATCCATCCATCCATCCATCCATCCATCCATCCATCCATCCATCCATCCATCCATCCATCCATCCATCCATCCATCCATCCATCCATCCATCCATCCATCCATCCATCCATCCATCCATCCATCCATCCATCCATCCATCCATCCATCCATCCATCCATCCATCCATCCATCCATCCATCCATCCATCCATCCATCCATCCATCCATCCATCCATCCATTCATCCATCTATCCATTCACTCATCCCATCCATCCATTCATTCATTGGTTCATTCACTTACTCATTTACTCACCCATACACCAATTCACTCACTTGCATGTTCATTTTTCCATTGTGTCACAATTATATGCAATGAACAAGTATCATGATAATCAACATGACCTAGCTCATACTCCAGCCATATAGTTAGTCTTTAAATCAGTATAATTTCTGTTGTCCAAATCTCAGTTTTAATTACTTTTTTAGGGTGAAGCACAGAAAATTGAAAGACTTATGGAAGTAAGTAAATTCAATCCTCTTTTTCCAGTTTTTTTTGCATGTATCACAATCTCACTGGCAAATCTAGTGATTTTTGACAGGATTTGCATGCTCATCAGCCATGAAGTTTTCAGCAAATTCCACAAGTTGGACATTCTTACCTAAATTGTTGTGCTGTTATGCAATATGTTGCTGATATAGTATATGTTGTAACACATCAACTGGTTTGTTTTACTTAGAGAGATTTCATGCTAGCCACAGGAAAACTTTTCTCCTTGCAAAAAGAAATCTCTTGTCATGTACAACCATTGCATTGTTCCTGTCCTACGATATGGCTGCCGTAAACCCCTCTATTTTTGTTGGGCAGATCAAAAAAGCGAAATATTGAAAGGAAAGGAAAATTCCCTACGGGGGGGGGGGGGAGTAGTTTCCTTCACAGTTCCCTTTGTCATCTTTAAAGGTAGCTGTTCCTTTGCATCAAAGCAAGACATGAGGTGAGCTTGCAATAGAGGTCTTTTTTTAACACCTAGGACAATTATTCACATGTCTCTATCATTGCAAGGTCATCTAATGTCTCGCTTTGATGCAAAGGTATGGCCACCCTTCAAGATGACACAGGGAACTGTGAAGGGTACTGTTGGATTATGTTTACAACCCCCATAGCCCACCCCCAGGGTCAGCCCCCCCTCCCCCCCAGGGTGATCAGCTTCTAACACATAATTTTTGTAGGTGTTTTCAGAGCAATATATTAACTGTAACCCAACCGAAGATGAGTCAGCGCAAGACAAGATTTTGATTCTGGCATTTGCAATTGTGATGCTCAATACTGACCTGCATAGTCCTAATGTCAAGAAAAGAATGACAGAGAATGACTTTATACGTAATCTGGAAGGTTGGTCATCTTTAAGGACCATTCATAAGTTATGGGGGGGGGGGGGGGGGGGGAGTGCTATGTATATTATAACTGTCCAGCACTTTTTGGTAGCTTCCAAATCCCATAAATTATGAATGACAATCCCTTATGTATAATGTTACACACAGGGCTTGAAATAACACCCAGTCAGTCCCCGGTAATGATTAGTTTTAGCTTGGTCATATAATTATTGTTTCTGGCTCAATGTTACTGATCAAGATGACTGGCAAGGCAAAGATTTGACCGGACAAGTTCCAATTCTGGCTGGACATTGTCCATTTACTGGCCGTTATTTCAAGCCAGGACATGTGGTTAACTTTTGATTAAGTAGTTCCAGTAAAATTCAGAATGTGTTGCTGCACTTTGCTTTGTCCTTGCACTATGGACCTTGATCCCATTCCCTCTATGTTTATTCCCATTGATGCCTAAATTATGCCTTGAATAACAGGTGTTAACAATGGGGAGAATTTCCCAGAGGAGAGTTTGTCATCAATATACCGTCGTATATTGAAGGTGAGGACTTGATATTATTCTGATATAGTCAGAACATCAATAATGACTAACCAAATCTGCATTACAGTAAGATTGAACATTTTAACAGTGTGAATTTGTACGAGGTGTTAATATGGGACATTAATGTTATGAGTTTGTGATGATTTTGTTCAAAACATGTGTATATTTATGCCAGTCCAAAAATCTAAATTTAAAGTTTGGGTTGTTTCATTACACTAAGATTGATTGATTGATTGGTTAGTTGGTGGGTTGGTTGGTTGGTTGATTGGTTGGTGGGTTGGTGGGTTGGTTGGTTGATTGGTTAGTTGGTGGGCTGGTTGGTTGGTTGGTTGGTTGGTTGGTTGGTTGGTTGATTGGTTAGTTGGTGGGCTGGTTGGTTGGTGGGTTGGTGGGTTGGTTGGTTGATTGGTTAGTTGGTGGGCTGGTTGGTTGGTTGGTTGGTTGGTTGGTTGGTAGGTTGGTTGGTTGGTTGGTTGGTTGGTTGATTGGTTAGTTGGTGGGTTGGTTGGTTGATTGGTTAGTTGGTGGGCTGGTTGGTTGGTTGGTTGGTTGGTTGGTGGGTTGGTTGGTTGATTGGTTAGTTGGTGGGCTGGTTGGTTGGTTGGTTGGTTGGTTGGTTGGTGGGTTGGTAGGTTGGTTGGTTGATGGGTCGGTTGGAGGTTGCTCAGTCAGTTGGTTGTTTGATTAGTCTGTTAATCAGTTGGTCAGTTGATGGTGGGTTTGTACTTCTATTGCATGGTTAGTTTCAAGATTGATTGATTAATGAAGAAATTTTGTTTCCCTCAACAGAGAGAGTTCACTCCAGCAAGAGACCATGTTACCATGACAATCAAACTAGAAAAGAAGATAGTTGGCAAGATGCCATGGACGGTATGAGTCTAGTCAAACCCCAAAATAATCCCCCCTCCCCCCCCCCCCCCCCGCCCTCAAAAGAAGAAAATCTCATCCTTAGCCTAGCTTTGATTTTCTTCACAGCTCTCTTCTCGTCTCCTTAGAATATTTGTCTCAATGTTCAAGTTCCTTCTCTCTGATCAAGGTCGAGTAAATTATTCCCATTTCCCATAAATTTGTGGAACCCATTGGCTCCTTAATGCTGATACTTTTCTTAACATTCTGTAGCATGAAACTCCTGGGAGAATAGTTAGTCACATCATTACAGGGCTTAGAATAACTGCTGATCAGTCACCCGTCAGCCACCGCTCTTAAGGATGACTGGCCAAATTAGTTTTAGCCAAGTCATGAGTTGTTTTTGGCTCAACATTACTAGTCAAAATGACCAGCAAGGCAAATATTTGACTGGCTAAGTTCCAATTCTATCCGGACATTGTCTGATGATTGTTGGTTGTTTTAAGCCCTGCATTAATAGCTATTGATTGTTATTACTTGTGTTTTGCAGACACTTGCTGCTATTCATCGCTACCTTAGAATGTCTACACAAATATGTGAAGTGCCAGACGCACACAAAAAGGACAAGAAACATGAGAGAGTTATATTTCTGTTCAATGACCTGCTTGTTGTAAGTGGTTATTATTTTCTTCCATTGCTGTGGTTTTAAATATTCTGCAAACCCAGACATTCCAACGGCTTGTGGTGAAATGGGTTTTTTGCTGCCGTCAATCAAAACTAATTAGTTGGTAAAATAGAAAAATAGAAAAATAATGTACAAGTAAGAAAAAATGCTTTGAAGCCCTATAAATTATAAGGACTCGGCCTTTCGTGCAGGAGGTTGGGGGGGAAATCCCTGGTAGATGAGACCAACATGCAGGGTCTTAAAATAACTGAGAAGGTGTTGCCTTCGTAATAACATCTGCAAATGGTTAGGCCTTTACGTGGCTTGCAATTGGATGA
This sequence comes from Anthopleura sola, assembly GCA_023349425.1. Lineage (NCBI taxonomy): Eukaryota > Metazoa > Cnidaria > Anthozoa > Actiniaria > Actiniidae > Anthopleura > Anthopleura sola. The sequence continues at coordinate 2,435,057 of JALHLI010000006.1, read as the reverse complement.
CCCTGTAAAATGGTGGTCCCGTCTCTCTACACTACCTCACCCTGTACCGGAGGGACGTAAAAGAACCACTGGGGACGTAAAAAAAACCCTGGCAGTGACCACCCTCAGTGCCTGGCCTTTACTAATGATGTATTAATGGGTTGATTGTGGGATGGGGATGGGAATTTTAAAGGGGTTGGGAATTGTTGCAATGTACTTCAAAGGGGACCGTCTGCCCTATTGTACAGTACCAGCTTGCAGGGAAATTCTCAAATAAAAAAATAAACAGTGCTGCAGTATACAAGATATCTGAAGTTTTTGCAAGACCCTTAATTTTGCAAATGAAGATAAATACATGCTGATTTACTCGTATGATTATTTTAGGTAACAAAGGAAAGAGGCAGGCCAGGACAGAGAGAAGGATTTCACTTCTACAGCTACAAGTATTCTTTTCCTCTTGGTGGAGTGAAAATATCCCTTTTTGATAATGATCGTAAGTAATTCAAAGGTTTAAAACAATGTAAGCTGGAATGGATACCCCTGCCGGCATCACTTTGTATCCATTTATGTAATATATGTTCAGGGGCGTAGCCAGGGAGCCCAGACCCCTCCTCCTCTATCATGTTTTTCGTTTTTTTTTAATTTTTGGTTGGGCGTTTTTTGGGTTTATGTTATGACAACGGTTCCCTTCCCCCCCCCCCCCCCCCCCAAGACAAAATCCTGGCTACACCCCTTGTATGTTGAATCAATTTCTTTCTAACTCTGATCAAATTCCTTTTCTAGACTATCAGTATGGTATTCAGCTCTACTCAAGAATACAAAGCAAGGTTTGTGGTCTTTGTATCATTAAGAAAGTCTGGATTTACAGATAAAGTTTCAAAATTTACTATAATTCTTTGGTTTCCAGGTCTTGGCGACATTTAATGCTTCTGATGAGCAATCAAGAAAAGTGGTAGTTGAAGAAATGATGGAATGTATAGATGAGGTAAGAATGATCCAACCCATCTGTTTGCTATGATTGCTCGTATGCACATACGACAAAGATCCAGGGTTCAAACCCAGGTCGCATTGATGAGATGCATTAGTGGCATCTGCCATCCTCAATTCTCTACCTTACTCTATTACTATGAGACTGATGCTATTTCTTTTTATTACCCAGACTAATGCTATGGAGTCTGACAGAATAGGTATGTACGATACTGAGCTTGCTTTATTCATATTTGCAGATAATTTGCAATGCTTTCAGTGTTTATTTGGAAGCAAAGTTTATAGTTAGGTTGGTATATTTTGTGAGCAAACCAGGAGGTACATAACTCCACGCCAATACGCACATGCATACTCGAGAAATTCACAATTTTTTCAGATTATTTGCTCATGTACATGGAAAGCGAAAACTTTCTTTTTTGGGGTGAGAGTGTTTGAGGCCATGCGGACCCGTGCGTACTTGCCAAAATGTCTTAAAGCATTAACTATCATGAAATAAAGTCCCTTAGTTATACTGAAATACTAAAGAAACCTCATGAGTAAACTAGTTTAAATTGCATCAGTGTTAGACTCCTTGCAGGTGACATCAAAGCAGCTCAATACTCCAGTTTCACATTCGATGGAAACCGCTGTTTTTGAAGACCACAGACTCATTTGCACAGGCTTCAGTAGCCTCGTTTATAAGTCAGCTATTCAACGACATCATTAAAAGTCCGTGGGATTTCAAAACATTGGTATTGTTCAACTTACACATTCTTTACATTACGGTTGACTTTTGCAAATCATTAGCAACAGCCAACTGTAATGTAAAGATTGTGCATGTTGAATAATACCAATCCCACGGACTTTTAATGGTGTATTTGAATAGATGACTTATAAACGAGGCTAAGCCTGTGCAAATGAGTCTGTGTTCTTCAAAAACAGCGGTTTCCACCGAATGTGAAACTGGAGTATTGTTTTGTCCTCCAAGTTGAGCTGCATTCCAAAGTGCTGCAAGGAGGCTATAAATCGTAAATGATTGGTATGATTATATTTTTCACTCATATAATGTAACCATAGCAACAGAGAAGCAGAAACAAGCAGCCAAGAGAATGGAGCGAAACCTAGGCAACATGACCCTGCCACACCCAAAGAAAAGCCGAGGCAAATCAACACCCTCGTCTGATACCATCAGCTTACTTGAAGTCTCTATTAATTCTAACTCACTGAGTACTGGAAACCTTGCTTCATCGAAACAGCTCTCCAACTCCTTGCTGAACATGAGTGATGGAGGTAAGATGAATATTGAATAGTTGGTTTTTACCCTACGTTAAGGGAGTGGGAAAATATTTAGATTCTTTTAGATAATGACTTGGTAAACTGGCCTTTTCACCGTTTTCAAAAATAATGCTTAAAGTAACTTCGTTCCAATTCATATCAGCTATGATTTCGCTTATTTTGGGGTCAAACCGACCAAAGGCACTTCTTTTTTTATTTTTATGAAATATGAGTGATGGCGTCCTCACATATATCCATTTTCATCTTCGTCCCACTTTAACTAACACAAACTACTTTTTGTTGTTACTCAAAAACAGTCGTTTCGAATCTGTTTGTTTCAAAAAAATTATGCTTCAAATATGATTTTTTCGCAAAATTATAGTATTGTGAAATATGCGACCTCGGAAATCGCGAAATTTCATGTTCATCATTTTCCATACATCGGTTCACTGGTCAAACACAAAGCATTCAGTCGAGGCTGTTCATATTTGAACCTTGCAGCCTCGATTGAATGGTTTGTGTGTGACCAGTGAACCGATATATGACAAGTGGGGAATAAGGTGAACAATCCTGGATTGAGGTGAATTTTCCTCTCAAGAACCCTCTATTCTTTTTCTTCTCCCAGATATTTCGTTTTCTTCAGAGCCTGAAGGCTTCAAGAGGTGTAACAGTTCATCTTCTTTAGACAGTGCATTCGTGGATGGGGTAAGGTTTTGCTCATGATTTTTATCATAAAATATTTGACCCATATCCTGACCATGTGTCATTCTCTTGAGAATAATACACCAGTTTCACATTCGATGGAAACCGCTGTTTTTGAAGACCACAGACTCATTTGTACAGGCTTAGCCTCGTTTATGAGTCAGCTATTCAACGACGTTATTAAAAGTCCGTGGGATTTCAAAACATTGGTATTGTTCAACTTACACATTCTTTACATTACGGTTGACTTTTGCAAATCATTAGCAACAGCCAACTGTAATGTAAAGAATGTGCAAGTTGAATAATACCAATCCCACGGACTTTTAATGGTGTATTTGAATAGATGACTTATAAACGAGGCTAAGCCTGTGCAAATGAGTCTGTGTTCTTCAAAAACAGCGGTTTCCACCGAATGTGAAACTGGAGTATTGAAGAAGATTCTTTGTTTGAGTTGTATCTATATTCATGTGTCTTCTAATGCGCAACCATTAAACAAAGAAGTAATACTCTAGGGAATGACACATGGTTTGAAATGGGAAAACATTATAGCCAAGGTCTATTGCATTCACTATCTTTCTTATCACTTTGTAATTTTTAAGTTTTTTGAAATGTGTAAGTTTTTTTTTAAGCTTTAATTTTTAAAACTTTTTAGACATTTTACTTTTTATTCTTATTAAATAAAGGCTAAACAATTAAGCTTTTATTTGTGGCTTTTATTTTGGACAAATATTAAAAATAAATTAATTTTGTGTGAAATAGGAGATTTTTTAACTTTTTATAATAGTAATACTAACTCTCTGCTAATTATTGTTTGTATTGTTTCGCCTGTCCCACTGAACCATTCCTGTCAACTAGCTACACAATAATAATACTTTCACTTGTTATCTTTACTGACAACTGATTTTTAATCTATGAATGGATCTTTTGGAGTCGAAGAATTGCTGCTGTGATATGACATTGTCTAAGGAAAATGCTCCTTTACAACAACAACAACAACAACAACAGCAGCAAAACAACAACAATAGCAGCAACAACAACAACAACAACAACATCACCAATAGCAGCAACAACAACACCATCACCAATAGCAGCAACAACAACAACACCATCACCAATAGCAGCGACAACAACACCACCAATAGCAGCAACAACAACAACACCATCACCAATAGCAGCGACAACAACACCATCACCAATAGCAGCGACAACAACACCATCACCAATAGCAGCAACAACAACATCTTTAAAAACAAACAAAATTAACGGGCTTGTTTGATATTTGGCGCTTCCAACAACATTGACATTTCTCCACAAATGAGACCTATAAAGACATTGCACGCAGCTAGCAGTACATTTGAAACTAAAGAAGGTCTTTTCACTCATCTAATCCTAACCCTAACACTTAGACTGAACGAGACTTGGGTTCAAACAAATCCATTGGCAAACACAAGCCAACTAAGAAGAACTCAAAAGACGACTCAGCTAAAAGACCCAAGAAACAGCGATCCAGACTTTTCAAAGGTCAATGTGAGTTGATTCTAGACAGGCAGCTAACCCGGTCACTATGGTAACACGTTGAGATGAGTTAATCTTTTTATGGATTAACTGATTGATCGAGTTGCTTTCTTAGATTAGAGTATCTAACATTCTAACATATTTTCTTTTTACGCACTCTGAATTCACAACTTTCCATAGACCCCTTGCAGCACGTCGGAATCCAGCTCAATTTGGAGGGCAAAACAATAGGTTTCCAATTCTCAGGAGATTGAAATTCTTTTGTTTTGCTCTCCAAACTGAGCTGCTCTGACGTGAAAGTCACGTGAAAGGGGTCTGAGGCTGAAAGAGGCTGAAAGAGGCTGAAAGGTCGTTTCAAAGGATTTTCTAATTTGAAGCCTGCAGCCTCGACTGTATGTGCCTTTGTTTGACCAATGAACCAATGTATGGAAAGTGGTGAATTTGAACTTTCATGCCAAAAAATTTTTTTTTTTTTTTGTGAATTTGTGCGCTAGTTATTTAATAAGAGGTATAAATGAGTTTTAGAATAAGTTATTTCTTAAATTTAACACAAGTGACTGCAAGGACTCTAGCAAGTGTTTGTTTGAGTTGCTTGGTTTTGGTCGAGAACAGAAAGGATTCCATTCTCGACTAAAAGAGCATTAGAGTCACTATTTGCACGATGGAAGTAATCTTTTTGTGACAAACAGGGTGTATTGCGTGATGTGATAAACGTGTCATGTCACGCAATAGCGTGACCCAGTGATGACAAGTCACGCCAACTTTTAGTTTGTGTCTTGTATTTTTAAATGCATTTTTACTTATTAAGACACACTTCTCGTACTATTAATATGTAATTGTAACGTGTAACAAACACTCTATCTTAGTTATAGTAAGTAAAGTATATACAATCTCGTGTGCTTATATGATGGGGAAAAAGTTTCAAATTTTATCGATACCCTGAAATAGCACAGTCTTGATGCGTTTTGGCCTTGCGTCCAAACTAAAATGCTGGATGATCATCGGAGATTGCATCAATTCCGATCGTATCATCGTTTTTGATCGTTTTGTTTCGTTGTTGACGGGCGAAAGCGCTTGTATGGACGCAAAATGTTGGCTTAAGTGACAGTCCATGAAAAATATATAAAAATAAAAAATCCGTGTTAAAGATCAGGACCTGATTTACAAGCTATTTATCTATATTGAGTTTTCCTTAATTTTTCATGAGTTTGAATCAATTGTTTACACATTTTTTCTCTGTGTCCAGGATTCTAACCCAGGACCCTCTCCTCGTACTTCTACCGCTGTCTTATCTTCACCTAAAGTTGGTCTTTTCAAGAAATTACGAGCACGAAACACAGCAAAGAGTGTAAACCGTGGCTCACCTGGTGAAAGCCCTATTTCAAGTCCACAGCAACGACCTAGAAAAATCAGTAATCCGTCTTAAGATGGAGAAGATGAGAAGAAAATCTTAAACACTAACTCTTTGGTTAGTATACTATTAGCAACTTTGATAGAGCTTGGTTTTCTGATTAATACAGCCACAAGACAGCAAGATAAGAAGAGGTTACAAGAGCATTAAATGGCTGTAAGTGTGGCTCAAGTAACCCATATTTACCTCATTTGATTAAATTGACGAAGTCTAAAAAATAAACACCATTGACCTTTCCGAGGGTACGCGGAAAACTGGTAACGAGTAGGACGCGCACTGAATCCTGGGGCTGTTTAAGGGACGCCATTTTTTTCAATATGGCGAAAAGCTTAGCAAAGTCTCTTGAAAAACAGACCGAAAGCCAAAGAAAATGTGACTCGATTAAAAAAACTAAAACGTGTAAAATGAAAAAGATAAATGGCGTCCCCTCAAATAGCCCCATGATTCAGTGGGCGTCCTACTCGTTAACAGTTTTCCGCGCAACCTCAGAAAGGCCAATTGGTATGATGCCGCAAAAAGCATGCCACGTGCTGTGAGAAACCATTCAAGTGTTCAAATCAGAGGTGGAGGGTATCAAAAATGTAGACAGTGTAAATAACTTATAGTAATAGACCTCATTACCCATTCCAGATCACTTGTCTCTTGAGAATAGAGCTGTTAAGTTGTGAACATTAAACATTGGGTGAACATTGGGTATAACATTGGGTGAACATTAAACATTGGGTATAACCTTAAGGTTATTCAATACGAAAGTCAACGCCAATAAATTATGAAATATTTTTAATTATTAATTTTAGAATTTCATCAATTGTCATTCATTCATGTAAAAGATTTAATGGACTACATTCCCGCTATTATAAATTAATTAATATTCATTAATATTCTATTAGAGCTTTGAAGTGTGACGTCACTTGTAAAGAAGAACGACTTCCGGGTCCAAATCAAAAAGCAATTCTATAAAAAAAATGTTTACTTTTTCTTTATGACAGAAAATGTTGTCCAAAGTTTTAATTGATTCAGGTGATGATTAAGGTGATTATCCCATTGAGCCACCTTAAATCATTGAGAACATTTTTCGCTTTATTTTAACGGTTTTTGTCAGCAGTTGGACCCGGAAGTACGTCACAGCTTACTACGTCACATTTAAGTATATTGCCCTAAATGTACGATAGAGCTTTTAATGTATAATGTAACACCATGACCACCAATTGAAAGTACAGAATGTACTCTTACCTCCTCTACAAAAGACCAAAGGATGGGGTTCCCACCACCTACATTCTTTCCTGAAATACGGCATTAAAAGAGGTCGTACATTTGGGCTTCAATCTTTGACTAGCCGTCTTACTATAAGTATTGAACATTGACTTAAAGTATTTACTCGAATAAGCGCCGCCCCCGAATTAGCGCCGCATTTGGAACAAAAATTGAACCGCCGCGGTCGCGTAAGACTTTGTTGCACAGATAGAAAACATACCTTTATCTTTAAAAAAAAAATTTCTTTGTCGTGTCCAATTTTTAAATAAGCGCCGCATATTGAGGCGTGGGAAATTTAATAAGCGCCGCGGCGCTTATTCGAGTAAACACGGAAATTTTGTAATGAATATAGCAATCTATACAGGTATAACCTTGAAGATGGTTACTAGATTGTACTCTTGTAAATAATTGTATTTTTTAAAAAACATGTAATAAGAATAATAGACTAGTACAAGCCTTATTCAGGGATTGGAATATTATAATTTAGTATTTTTTTTCTTTGTTTTAATACAAAGGAATAGAGTTTTGTAGAGCGTCGTCATGATTTCTGTGGGGGGAGGGGATAAGCTTGGTAATGGAAGGAATAATAATCTCCCACATAAAGCTGGCATGGATATTTCATGAATTTCCATAATATTATTAGCTTGCTTAATTTTTTTCCACAGATGATTCATTCTTAGCATTCAGTATATTACAGAATTGTATTTTCGTACTTTTTTCAATAAATGAAATACCTTGAATATATATGTTCTTTAAAAGAATGAAAATGAAACTTAGTCCTTGACATAGACAGGAAAATGCGAACGAAATGCCTCAAATTCCATCAACAAAAATTATGAAATTCTTTTAGATTTTCCAGAAATATTTTAAAAGTAGTTTATTAGCAATTTACGTTGCTAAAAGATGCCTAAGAATATTCTAGGATTCCTATTTTTAGTGTGTATGGATTGGGGTATTCAATTTAAAGTACGAAAAAATGTATGACCAAGGTTTGACTGAGTTTCCAGCTTTCTGATTGGTTTCAATGGGAAGCCATTTAAAAGTCAAGTCATCCACCTTACTTCTGTCTACGTATTCAAAATCTATCCTTGTATGACAAACAAAAGGGCTTCATGTATAAAACAATCTTTTATTTTTAACAAATAAAATAATTCTATTGGGTAAAAACGTCCAATTTCGTATATTTTAATTCCAGAGATTTTTAACTCGTCGAGCATGCGCAGTTAGAAATAAGGCCTCTGAGAAGGAGATTTTTACTTTTATTGAGTTAAATTGTGAGTTACAGCGCAATACACAATACACAAGGGAAATCAAATACTCAAGACAATAGAAAGATAATACTTTATTTAATAGAGGCATACTTTATTGTTACTGAAGCTGTTCCAGTTGAGTGATAGTGACTAATAGTCACTAAATAAAAACTATTAGGTAGTAACTATTTAGATTTTATTTCATGGGCATAGTGTAAGCACTCTATATTCTTGAGCTACTTAACTTTTAAATTAATCGCTTGATAATGTCACGTCTTAACAAATCATGATTGCGTGACCTTTGCGTGACACTAGCGTGACTAACACTTGAAAAGATTTGGAAATTCTTTACCAATCTGGAGCAATTTTTCCCCGCCTATTTTAACGTCTGCAACATAATCCTTGTAGATTTTATCATTACAAGCCATGTATTTGGATTCGTAACATGAGTAAAATTCTGTAAAAGATGGGCATATTCCCCCGCCATTTCTGATCTGCTCTGCGAGCCGTGACACACAGTAAAGATTCTTTCTGGCGGTGCATGGTTTGAACTTGTCCGCATCTGAAATTAAAATAAGTTTAAAAGTTAGGGTCATAATTTTTATAGACGTTTTCTTTTTGAAAAATATAGAATTGGAAAAAAGTCCATAAGTAATGTCGCTTAAATTTGCTGAATAATCCAGTTATTCTAGTTTAAGTGAAGAATTAGCATCCTTAGATCAGGGGAACCACTTGCTGTGCTTTTTCACTCATCCTACTGATAAATATCATAAAGTGAACCCCCGGAATCGCAGTAAGTTGTTTCGGCGAGCTCTTGCCTTTTTAGGTGACGGACTGATAAACTTTCTTATTTATCAGGATTGTGCACAGTTTTGCAATGACACTTTTTCGACATGAAACAAGGGTAGTCTATACGATTTTCTAAAGTTTGCGCACTATTTTGGCAACTTTTTGGTATGAAACTAAGGTAGTCAATACGACCTTCTAAAGTTTGCGCACTATTTTGGCAACTTTTTGGTGTGAAACTAAGGTAGTCAATACGATCTTCTAAAGGTTGCGCACTGTTTTGGCAACTTTTTGGTGTGAAACTAAGGTAGTCAATACGATCCTCTAAAGGTTGCGCACTGTTTTGGCAACTTTTTGGTGTGAAACTAAGGTAGTCAATACGATCTTCTAAAGGTTGCGCACTGTTTTGGCAACTTTTTGGTGTGAAACTAAGGTAGTCAATACGATCTTCTAAAGGTTGCGCACTGTTTTGGCAACTTTTTGGTATGATACTAAGGTAGTCAAGACGATCTTCTAAAGGTTGCGCATTGTTTTGCAAACTTTTTGGTGTGAAACTAAGGTAATCAATACAATCTTCTAAAGGTTGCGTACTTTTACGCACTGTAAGTTTTGGGGGTTTTGAAAATCATTGTTTACTTTTTCCAGCAAATTTGGACACCACGTGCACTACCTTGAGGAAAAACAACACGCTTTTAAAGCTTAAGATAATATTTTTTCAGAAAGAACTCTGACCTCCTGGTTCCATTAAGACCTTCATACTGATCATTATGAGTTTCCAGTAGGTCAATTGTTATCGTGCCTGAAGCTGTTTATAAAGACAAGACAAAACTGGCATTCATGTCCCTCAGTCACCTCAAGTGCTTTTGTGTTCTATGATCAAAGAATTCTAATAGGACTCCTTTTTGAGGTTTGCACCTTTGTCAAATCCAAAAATAAACAACACAAATCCAGGACTGAAATTTTCGGATGTAAAATAAAATTCGATACAAAAGCAATATCTTTTGGTTCGTTTTCCCCCTTTTTCCATTTTTTTTTTCTTTTTTCTTTTTTTTTTTTCCCCTTTTTTTCTTTCTCTTTTATTTTCGATCCTTTTTAATTTCTTTCTTTCTTTCTTTGTTTTCTTGTTTTTACTTTTATTGGATGTCTATTTCTAATTTTAAGAAAAAAATCTAATAAAAGAAGATATTGTCATCAGGTTTTGATTATCCAGGGTCACAAAATATTGTCACAACAGAAAAGGGGTCTGAAGATAGTTGTACTAGGAAAATATCACACAATTTCATCTTCTATTTCTAGATAATTTAGAAAGTTTAAATAAAATAAAAGCGGATAGAATTGCTCAAAGCAGAGACTTTAGATGTGAGATTTAGTTAACAGGCGAGCGCAGATGGTTTGCAACCGTGGACAAACATTTATTCGTTTTTTTGGCTGCAGTTGAAAAAGTTGCCTAACACTAGTATGTGTACTCACCAAGGTCTTTCAAACCATCAATCTTCATGCTATACTTTTCGTTGGCTGGTAAATCAAAGACAAAAAATAGAATTGATTGATTACTTTATTTAGATATTGAATGAGGAGGAGAAGAGAAGAGAAAGATCAAGAAAAGAAACTCAACATACAATTGAACAAAACTTTTAGCCTACCACGAATTAGTTTCCTCAAATCGGGTTTGATATCATTGTAGTTGCAGATGCCCAGTTTACTGTCGATAAAGGTGTGCTGGAGGGCCATGAATCGTGACAAATCCATGATGTTACCAACACACTCAGCATCAGACGCCAAGCACTGACTAAACTCCTGTATGCGAACAACAATGGAACATTTGAAGTTAATTCATGTGACCATAGATTCTCTGTCACCTGTTGGGGTTCGGCAAGTTTAAACCCACATCCACAGCGGTGAGTCACTCACACACTCAACCTGTGTTTTTAAAACTAAGGGAGTTTAGGAATGTCATTGATCTAAGAGTCTCTTCGTTTGTTTCAAGGATTTTCCTTCTGTTCTTTGGTCTTTTACCGAACTGTTACTAAGGTTTTACGATCGGATTTCATACACGATACCTTGTAGCCGTTGCAGTAGATATCAACCAAGTTTAGTTTTTTGTCAGCCTTTTGAATCACGTTCGTGAAAACCTTAAGGCATCTCGCAAGTTCTTGAGGTTCACACTCGTTGTACGATGCGATAACCATAAAGATGTGGCCAGCAAGAAGGCAAAGAATCAAACGTGCAGAAATGTGCACCATCTTTCGTTACAGTTTGTTACGTAGAGTTACTGATCTTCTCAGGTCAAGAGGTTCGATCACTAAGTTCGATCGTGTATCAGTCCACGTTATATGCTGATAAAATATTCCGATGCCACGTACGTGGTCTCGGATTGGATGAAAAATTAAAACGAAAAACATTGTTAAGGATATTTTAAATTCTATTAAAACAAACCAATAGGAAAACAGTAGCCTTCGGTTATACCTTGCGCGCGCACCATTAAAACATTTGCATGATTATTCTTTGTTATCATCCTGGAAACCACAAAACATCCTCTGACAAAATTGAGCCAATTTCGTGCGTGCGCATAACTTAATCAAATTATAACTGGCCACAAATGAGCCCACGTCCTTATTTCCACGTCACGTCAGTGTGTGACGTACCTACTGACTACACTTGGCGCATGCTCATGAGTCCTGACAGGGGTTCCTTTTGTAAAGATTGAAAATTCGAACAACACAAACAAAAGCCAGTAAAACCAGAGACTCAGAGAGAAGAATAGAAAGACGAAAAGGAAACCTCTGCTAGCAGGGTATTGTTTAATTTATTAAGGTTTTAAAATCAACTGACAAAATTTATTTTACACCTTATTTCATGCTGATCACTATGAGTTTCCAGTAGGTCAGTGGTTATAGTGCCTGAAGCTGTTTATGAAGACAAGACAAAACACTTGTATCCCTCAGTCATCTCAAGTGCTTTTGTGTTCTACATTCAAAGGATTCTAATGAACTCCTTTTTGAGGTTTGTATGGCTGAAAGTCGTCTGCATCTGAAATCAAAATAACATAGAAAATTAGGACCTTTTCATAGACCTTTTTCTCTTTAACAATTAGTCCTCGAGTCCGAATGGTCTACGAGTCAATAGCCCATGAGGCCGAAGGCCGAATGGGCTATTGGCTCGTAGGCCATGAGGGCGAGAGGTCTAATTGTTTTAGTAAAAACCTACTAATTGGTCCAATAAAAGGATGCAAAAAGTTTTGGATTTTGCTTTAAATATGTTTTTTTTTTTGGTTTTCAAAACCGGCGCTTTTCGCTACTAGAGGTCTATCACTAATAGACCCCTAGTAGCTCAGCCAATCACAGGGCTCGATTGGTGATAGACCATTAGTAGGTTTTTTCTAATAGAACATAGACCTCTGGCAATAGAGTTTTTCAAAATAGTTTTTCTATATTATTTTGATTTCAGATTCAGAACCATGCACCGCCAGAAAGAATGTCTACTGTGCGTCACGAATGGCAGAGCAGATCAGAAGTGGCGGGAAAATGTGTCAAGCTTTTTCAAATTATTTCGATTGTTACGAATCCAAAACCATGGCTTGTGATGATAAATTCTATGAGGATTATGTTGCAGACGTTAAAACAGTTGATAAGAAACTGGTCACGCTATAGTGTCAAGTGGTCACGCAAGACGTGACATTAGTTATTAACCAATAAATATACTTATTTGGTGCTGTAAAGCTCAATCCAGTTTACTATACAGTCTGGTACACGATCGAAGTTAAAGTGATCGAACCTCTTGTCCTGAGAAGATCAGCAGCTCTACCTAAAAGCTACCTGCTACAAACTCTAACAAAGATGGTGCAGAACACAGCGCGTTTGATTCTTTGCCTTCTTGCTGGCCACGTCTTTATGGTTAGCGCATCGTACAACGAGTGTGAGCTTCAAGAATATGCGAGGTGTAACCGTGTCTTCACGGACGTGTTTAAAAACGCTGACGAGAACCAAAACGTGTTGGATATCTACTGTAACGCCTACAAGGTACAGTGTATACATCTAGAATTCTAAAAACAAGAAAGGGCTTAAAAGTGTAGAGAAATACCCGAAGAAAAACCCTTGAAGCACAGGAGATCAGCAAAGCAACTCCCCTCATATGTGGTTGTGGTTATCGTAAAATACGAAATTTCAACTCTTCAATCATCTGTTTATTGTTTTATTGATATATTTCAGGAGAAGATTAAGTGCTTGGCGTCGAATGTTGAGTGTGATGATGAAGCAATAAATTTCCTCAGGTTCGCTGTTCTTCAACATTTGACTAAGGATATTACTTTGGGAACTTGTACGAACATTGATCTGACACCTTTAAGAAAAGTTATTCAAGGTATTATTATAAAAGCATTTGGTATGTTACGTTGAATTTTATCATCTGTTCTGTTCTGTTCTGTTCTGTTCTCCTTTACTTTCATTAATCCTAGTTTTCCCCTTTAATTTTCCATTCAAAGAAAAGTATCCCACGAAGATAGCTGGTTTAAAAGACCTCGGTGAGTAAGGATACGAGCTCAGTTGTGTTAGTCCTCTTTTCTGTCATCGTTGTGACAATATTTGGTGACCCTGGGAAAAAACTAATTAGATATTCATCTTGTGGACAGTTTTAAGTGTGTTTTTCCTTTTTTATTCATTTATTTTGATTTTTGATTTTTCTTCTTTTTTTCTTCAAAAAAATAACGCATTTAAAAAAAAATTAATAAGATTTTAAAAAGATTTTTAAAAGATTTGAAGTCCAATATCACTCACTTTTGTGTTATTATATCAAAGGGTGTCGAAAATTGCAGACTTTTTGTCAGTGTATAAGAAAGGAGTCCACATGTAGAACACAAAACAACTACACATGACTGACCGGTATTTGAGTTATTTTATTTCAGAAATTGGTCTAATTTTAAAAAATCTTATTTTGATTTCAGATGCAGACGACTTCCAACCATGCGCTGCTAAAAAGAATACTTATTGCGCATCTCGATATGCAGAGGAGATGAAGAGTGGCGGGAAACTTTGCCAGGCTCTTCCAAACTATTTTAAATGTTACGAATCCAAAACCTTGGTTTGCGATGACAAGATCTACAAGGATATTGTTGCAAACGTTAAAACATCTGCATTAGTAGTGAAGGAGTTCGTCAAGGAATTTCCAAATTTAATGCCGGGGTGTTAGTCACGCTAGCTGTCGAGTCGTCACACAATCTCTGATTGCTCCTGGCGTGACTGATAATGTAGGAGTAAAAATGTTCATACACTAAATGTATTTCCCTTCAAGCAATTTGTAAAAAAATAGAAGGAAAAATATAACGAAACAATAAAAAACTACTTAAACGAAAAGAATAACTTATCAACCTATAGGGTGAGCTGATAGGCGCTCGAACTTGGTGATTGAACTGCTTGTCCTATGGAGATGAAATGTTTCCTATAAATTACAAACACACATCCAAGCGCAAAGGAAAAATGAGACAAAGATACAAGGCAGGCAAAAAGGCAAAAAAGCTTAAACTTATCTTATTATCATCATTGAGTTGATAAGTAAAGAAAAAGCGTTTTTATTTCATATACGCCAAAATTCATCCAAGTTTTCTTTATTTTGAATAAGTGCTCAATCTTCAAAGGATAAAAATATAATCCTTTGAATTTAGAACACAAAAGAACTAGACACGACTGAGGGACACGAGTGATTTGTCTTGTCTTGTCGGTTTTAAGAGTGTCCTTCCTCAAGGGAGGTTGCACTCTTTCTGGACACAGTTTTTGGACACTTTTCGACATGAAACAAGGGTAGTCATTACAATGTTCAGAGGGAAACTAAGGAAGTGAATACGATCTTCTAAAGACTGCGCACTATTTTGGAAACTTTTTGGTGTGAAACTAAGGTAGTCAATGCGATCTTCTGAAGGTTCATCAAAGTTTTCTTTATTTTGAATAAGTGCTCAATCTTCAAAGGATAAAAATATAATCCTTTGAATTTAGAACACAAAAGAACTAGACACGACTGAGGGACACGAGTGATTTGTCTTGTCTTGTCGGTTTTAAGAGCGTTCTTCCTTAAGGGAGGTTTCACTCTTTCTGGACACAGTTTTTGGACACTTTTCGACATGAAACAAGGGTAGTCATTACAATGTTCAGAGGGAAACTAAGGAAGTGAATACGATCTTCTAAAGACTGCGCACTATTTTGGAAACTTTTTGGTGTGAAACTTAGGTAGTCAATACGATCTTCTAAAGGTTGCGCACTGTTTTTTGCAAATTTTTGTGAAAATAAGATAGTTAATACGATCTTCTAAAGGTCATCCTACTCTTGAATATCATATCTACTCATGAAGGGAACCCCCCGGAATCGCAGTAAGTTTATTGACAACCAAATTGTAGATTGACTTGAGGACCAACCCAAAAAACTTGATTTTACAAATATATATAATATCATAAGAATTATGTGAATAATACAATTACATTAATTAATGGCAATATCTGAAATCTTATATAATGTAATAAATAATAAATAATATATAGATAATGGAATATATTGGAATGAATTTATATACAGTCATCCTATTTCCTTAGCGCAGCTAGATGGAATAAAGGATAAAGGAAGAGTTCTGTTTTGCATTTAATGATAGGAAATGTCCGTGGATTTCTTAACGAGTAAGTTGCTTTGGCGCGCTCTTGCCTTTTTAGGTTACGGACTGATAAACTTTATTATTTATCAGGATTGCGCACAGTTTTGGAATGACACTTTGTCGACATGAAACAAGGGTAGTCAATACGATCTGCTAAAGGTTCTACACTGTTTTGCAAATTTTTGGTGTGAAAGTAAGGTAGTCAATATGATCTTCTGAAGGTTGCGCACTGTTTTGGAAACTTATTGGTGTGAAACTAAGGTAGTCAATACGATCTTCTGAAGGTTGCGCACTGTTTTGGAAACTTATTGGTGTGAAACTAAGGTAGTCAATACGATCTTCTAAAGGTTGCGCACTTTTACTCACTTTTTCGGAAACTTTTTGGTGTAAAACTAAGGAAGTCAATATGATCTTCTAAAGCTTAAGGTCGCACACTTTTGTTCAGGGGTTTGGGAAATTATTGTCTACTTTTTCCAGCAAATTTAAGACCTTCATACCGATCACTATGAGTTTCCATTAGATCAGTGGTCAAAAAAAAGACAAAACACTCTTATCAGGTATCTCAAGTGCTTTTGTGTTCTACATTCAAAGGATTCTAATGGACTCTTTTTTGAGGTTTGTATGGCTGAAAGTCGTCTGCATCTGAAATCAAAAAAATATAGGAAATTAGCACACGATTCTCGACAGTAAACTGGGGGTCTGCATCATCACCGATCGCGAAACTTTGAGGAAACTTGTAAACGGTAGACTCTGATTTTTGTGCACTCGTATTATGCTTTGTTTCTTCTCCTTCAGTTCCTCTTCCCTTTCTCTTTATACAAGTAATCCAATAACAATAAACACATAAGAAAAAAGAAAGAAAGAAAGAAAGAAAGAAAGAAAGAAAGAAAGAAAGAAAGAAAGAAAGAAAGAAAGAAAGAAAGAAAGAAAGAAAGAAAGAAAGAAAGAAAGAAAGAAAGAAAGAAAGAAAGAAAGAAAGAAAGAAAGAAAGAAAGAAAGAAAGAAAGAAAGAAAGAAAGAAAGAAAGAAAGAAAGAAAGAAAGAAAGAAAGAAAGAAAGAAAGAAAGAAAGAAAGAAAGAAAGAAAGAAAGAAAGAAAGAAAGAAAGAAAGAAAGAAAGAAAGAAAGAAAGAAAGAAAGAAAGAAAGAAAGAAAGAAAGAAAGAAAGAAAGAAAGAAAGAAAGAAAGAAAGAAAGAAAGAAAGAAAGAAAGAAAGAAAGAAAGAAAGAAAGAAAGAAAGAAAGAAAGAAGATACGAAAAATACGCACAACTAGAAAAGGAGAAAAAACAAACCAAGAGAATAATAGCATTAGTATTATTATTTTTGCTTTAAGTTTTATTTCACATCCGAAAATGTCAGTCCTGGCTTCGTGGTTCGTCATGTTATTTTTGGATTTGATTAAGTCGCAAACCTCAAGAGGAATTTATTAGAATCCTTTGAATGTAGAACACAAAAGCACTTGAGATGACTGAGGGACACGAGTGTTTTGTCTTGTCCTCATAAACAACTTCAGACACTATAACCACTGACCTACTGGAAGCTCATAATGATCAGCATGAACCAGGACATCAGAGTTGTTTCCGATAAATATTATCTTAAGCTTTAAGTGTATTTTTTTCCCTCGAGGTAGCGTACGTGGTATCCGAATTTGCTGGAAAAAGCACACGATGGTTTTCAAACTTCCTGCGCAACTTTTAGACGATCGTATTGACTACCTTAGTTGCATATACCATAAAGTTTACGTTTAAGTTTACAGTGCGCCAAAGTGCACAACCCTCAGAAGGAGTGTTTTTAAGAGTGCGTTTTTCATTATGTAGCGCACATGGTATTTAGATTTGCCAAATAATGGTGTCGAAAACTGTGCGAAAAATAAAATATCGTATCGCCTTCCCTTAGTTAGTTTCAAACAACAACGTTTCCAAAATAGTGCGCAAAAGTACTTTAAAACCTTTATAAAATCGTATTAAATACCAAAAAGTTGCCAAAACAGTCCGAATCTTTAGCGCGCCAAATTTCAAAAGAATAACTTTGGCGTCAAACCCTTAAAACAAAGCATTTTATTTTTTTAAATTTTTTTGTCTCGATGTTCTCAAACGTTGGATGATTACCGTACCGAGGTAACATCAAAAAGGTCAATATCGAAAGTTTTCCCCCCGACTTTCCTAACGGTATTGGTACACTTTATCTGAGAAAGAGCGAAAATAACCTGAATTAGAATATAATTACATCACCACAGAAGTCAAACAAGCACTTGAACACATTTTGAATGTGAAGACATCATAATTAATATACTCATTGTAATCATTCTTACATTTATTCGTTTTTAAAATAACTAATCTCATGCTCACATTAAGGCTCGCAACTTATCCATTACGCATATTATTATCTCTGAGCCTATCCCACATGGCCTAGTGCCTTAACTCTCATCTACTATTTTCCGTGGGATCTTGCCAGTTCACTAGACACACCGTGCTGACGAGGCCCAATACAGGCCGAAACAGCTGTCCACGGTTTCTAGTTGAACTGGCTCATTTTTCAGTCGACTTGAAGTTGTCAAAGGCCCAACGGCAGTCTTCTTCAGTCGCTCACATTAAGGCTCGCAACTAATCCATTACGCATATTATTATCTCTGAGCCTATCCCACATGGCCTAGTGCCTTAACTCTAATCTCATCCACATCACCATGGGATAAGATTTGGAAATTCTTTACAAAACTGCATCACTTCTTTTCCAGCAGTTTTAACGTCTGCAACATAATCCTTATAGATTTTGTCATCACAAGCCATGTATTTGGATTCGTAACATGAGTAAAAATTTGAAACAGATGGACATGTATTCCCGCCATTTCTGATCTCCTCTGCCAGCCGTGATGCACAGTAGAGATTTTTTCTGGCGGTGCACGGTTCGAACTTGTCTGCATCTGAAATCAAAATAAGTATTAAAATTAGGGTCTTTTCATAGACCTTTTCTTTACGAACAATATACACCTTTTTTTTAAAAAACACTGATGGCTAACGATTTAAGTTAAGTTGATATTTAAATATGCCGCGAGCCTAACTCAAGTATGTTCACTCACCTAGGTCTTTCAAACCAGCAATTTTCATGCGATACTTTTCGTTGGCTGAAATTAAAAAGAAAAAAACCCTGGATTGTTGGATTACTTGTACAAAGAGAAGGAGAAAAAGACAGGTGAAGAAAGAAAAGCATAACACAAGTGCACAAAAATTATAGCCTACCGTGAACAAGTTTCCTCAAAGCTTTGAGATCAGTGTTGGTACAGATACCCATTTTGTTGTCGAGAATAATGTGCTGGAGAACCACGAATCGTAGCAAATCAATGATGTTACCAACACACTCAGCATTAGACGTCAAGCACTGACTAAGCTCCTGTATGCGAACAACATTGTAACATTAAAAGTTAATTCATGTGAACATAGATTCTCCGTCACCTGTTTTGGTTCTAGAATTATAGAACCACAACCACAGCGGTGAGAGTCAGCGCATGGGGAGGACTTTGGGAATTGCAAAATATACATGAGTCTCTCAATTGTTTCAAGGACTTTTCCTTGTGTTCTTTGGTCTTTTGCCAAACTATTACTAAGGTTTTAGGGTTACGATACCTTGTAGCCGTTACAGTAGATATCAACCAAGTTTTGGTCCTTGTCAGCGATTTGAATCGAGTTCGAGAAGACTTGAGCGCACCTCGCAAATTCTTGAGGCTCACACTCGTTGTACGATGCGCTAACCATAAAGACGTGGCCAACAAGAAGGCAAAGAATCAAACGCGCAGTGTTCTGCACCATCTTTTGTTAGAGTTTGTAAGGTAGAGCTGCTGATCTTCTCAGGACAAGAGGTTCGATCACTAAGTTCAAACGTGTATCAGTCCACGTTATATGCTGATAAAATATTCCGATGCCTCGTACCCGTTCTCGGATTGGATGAAAAATTAAGACGAAAAACATTGTTAAGGATATTTTAAATTCTATTAAAACAAAACAATAGGAAAACAGTAACCTTTGGTTATACTCTGCGCGCGCACCATTAAAACATTTGCATGATTATTCTTTGTTAGAAAAAAACCTACTAATGGTCTATCACCAATCGAGCCCTGTGATTGGCTGAGCTACTAGGGGTCTATTAGTGATAGACCTCTAGTAGCGAAAAGCGCTGGTTTTGAAAACCAAAAAATATATATTTAAAGCAAAATCCAAAACTTTTTGCATCCTTTTATTGGACCGATTAGTAGGTTTTTACTAAAACAATTAGACCTCTCGCCCTCATAGCCTACGAATCAATAGCCCATTCGGCCTTCGGCCTCATGGGCTATTGTCTCGTAGACCATTCGGACTCGAGGACTAATTGTTAATTATCATCCTGGATGATAAGGCGCAGCGCGCGTAAGAAACCACAAAACATCCTCTGACAAAATATGAGCCCACGACATGCATGGTCGTAATTGAATCAAATTACGACTGGCCAAAAATGAGCCCACGTCCTTATTTGCACGTCAGTGTGTGACGTACCTACTGACTACAACTGGCGCATACTCATGAGTCAGGAGAGGAGTTCCTTTTGTAAAGATTGAGAATTCGAACAACACAAACAAAAAAATTTGGATGCTAGAAATGGTCCAGCCGGGAGTTCACGTGGCGCGCGAGGTATCGGTAAGTTTCCCTCTCTTATTTATGCTCTCTTGATATTTATTAGATTTGTAAAATCTTAAAAAAATATGAAAGAAGTGAGGAAGGAGGAATAATTAAAAAAAATACTAAAAAATCTATTTTTCCCCCAGTGAAATCAGAGACTCAGAGAGAAGAATAGAAAGAAGTAAAGGAAACCTCTGCTAGCAGGGTATAGTTTCATGCAAAAAGGTGAAAATATCCTGAATTGAAGTCTACAACACCACATAAGTCAAACAAGCATATTTTGAACGCAAAGACATTATATTTAATATATATTTACTTTCAATATTCGTTTTGATTGAGCTGCTTCATTCTTACATTTATTGGTTAATAACTGATGTCACGTCTTGCGTGACCACTTGACACTCTAGCGTGACTCACACGAGATAAGATTTGGAAATGCTTTCGCAAAGTGGACCAATTCTTTTCCAGCAGTTTTAACGTCTGCAACATAATCCTTATAGATTTTGTCATCACAAGCCATGTATTTGGATTCGTAACATGAGTAAAAATTTGAAATAGCTGGACATGTATCCCCGCCATTTCTGACCTGCTCTGCCATCCGTGACGCACAGTAGAGATTTTTTCTGGCGGTGCACGGTTCGAACTGGGCTGCATCTGAAACAAAAATAAGTTTATAATTTAGGGTCTTTTCATAGACCTTTTCTTTACGAACAATATGCACCTGTCGGTTAACAAGTTAAGTTAATATCTCAATACCCACCGAGGTCTTTCAAACCAGCAATCTTCATGCGATACTTTTCGTTGGCTTTAAAATTAAAAAGAAAAAAAAACCTGGATTGTTGGATTACTTGTACAAAGAGAAGGAGAAGAGAAAACGACAGGAGAAGAAATAAAGCATAATACAAGTGCACGAAAAATATAGCCTACCGTGAACAAGTTTTCTTAAAGGTTTGAGATCAGTGTTGGTACAGATGCCCATTTTGCTGTCGAGAATCGTGTGCTGAAGGGTCATGAATCGTAGCAAATCAATGATGTTACCAACACACTCAGCATTAGACGTCACGCACTGACTAAGCTCCTGTATGCGAACAACATTGTAACATTGAAAGTTAATTCATGTGAACATAGATTCTCCGTCACCTGTTGTGGTTCTAGAATTATAGAACCACAACCACAGCGGTGAGAGTCAGCACACGGGGAGGAGTTTGGGAATTGCAAAATATACATGAGTCTCTCAATTGTTTCAAGGACTTTTCCTTGAGTTATTTGGTCTTTTGCCAAACTATTACTAAGGTTTTAGGGTTACACGGTACCTTGTAGCCGTTACAGTAGATATCAACCAAGTTTTGATTCTTGTCAGCCTTTTGAATCGAGTTCGAGAAGACTTGAGCGCATCTCGCAAATTCTTGAGGCTCACACTCGTTGTACGATGCGCTAACCATAAAGACGTGGCCAACAAGAAGGCAAAGAATCAAACGTGCAGTGTTCTGCACCATCTTTTGTTAGAGTTTGTAAGGTAGAGCTGCTGATCTTCTCAGGTCAAAAGGTTCGATCATTAAGTTCAAACGTGTATCAGTCCACGTTATATGCTGATAAAATATTCCGATGCCTCGTACCCGTTCTCGGATTGGATGAAAAATTAAGACGAAAAACATTGTTAAGGATATTTTAAATTCTATTAAAACAAACCAATAGGAAAACAGTAGCCTTCGGTTATACTCTGCGCGCGCACCATTAAAACATTTGCATAATTATTCTTTGTTATCATCCTGGGGCCGGTTGTACGAAGCCTGGATAAAGTTATCCACCGGATAAGAGTTATCCAGTGTATAGAATTTGTATAGGTTTTATCCGCTGGATAAGGATTTATCCGGTGGATAGCGCTATCAGGCTTCGTACAACCGGCCCCTGGATGATAAGGCGCGGCGCGCGTAAGAAACCACAAAACGTACTCTGACAAAATATGAGCCCACGACATGCATGGTCATAATTTAATCAAATTACAACTGGCCAAAAATGAGCCCACGTCCTTATTTGCAAGTCAGTGAGTGACGTACCTACTGACTACAATTGGCGCATACTCATGAGTCAGGAGAGGAGTTGCTTTTGTAAAGATTGAGAATTCGAACAACACAAACAAAAAAATTTGGATGCTAGAAATGGTCCAGCCGGGAGTTCACGTGGCGCGCGAGGTAAGTTTCCCTCTCTTATTTATGCTCTCTTGATATCTATTAGATTTGTAAAATCTTAAAAAAAATATAAAAGAAGTGAGGAAGGAGGAATAATTAAAAAAAATACTAAAAAATCTATTTTTTCCCCCAGTGAAATCAGAGACTCAGAGAGAAGAATAGAAAGAAGAAAAGGAAACCTCTGTTAGCAGGGTATAGTTTCATGTAATAAGGTGAAAATATCCTGAATTGAAGTTTACAATATCACAGAAGTCAATCAAGCATATTTGGAACGCAAAGACATTATATTTAATATATATTTACTTTCAATATTCGTTTTGATTGAACTGCTCCATTCTTACATTTATTGGTTAATAACTGATGTCACGTCTTGCGTGACCACTTGACACTCTAGCGTGACTAACACGAGATAAGCTTTGGAAATGCTTTCGCAAAGTGGACCAATTCTTTTCCAGCAGTTTTAACGTCTGCAACATAATCCTTATAGATTTTGTCATCACAAGCCATGTATTTGGATTCGTAACATGAGTAAAAATTTGAAATAGCTGGACATGTATCGCCGCCATTTCTGACCTGCTCTGCCATCCTTGACGCACAGTAGACATTCTTTCTGGCGGTGCATGGTTCGAACTTGTCTGCATCTGAAACAAAAATAAGTTTATAATTTAGGGTCTTTTCATAGACCTTTTGTTTACGAACAATATGCACCTATTTTTAAAAAAACAATGTCGGTTAACAAGTTAAGTTAATATCTAAATATACAACACGCCTGACACAAGTATGTTTACTCACCGAGGTCTTTCAAACCAGCAATCTTCATGCGATACTTTTCGTTGGCTTCAAAATTAAAAAGAAAAAAAAACCCTGGATTGTTGGATTACTTGTACAAAGAGAAGGAGAAGAGAAAACGATAGGGGAAAAAATAAAGCATAACACAAGTGCACGAAAAATATAGCCTACCGTGAACAAGTTTTCTTAAAGGTTTGAGATCAGTGTTGGTGCAGATGCCCAGTTTACTGTCGAGAATCAAGTGCTGAAGGGTCATGAATCGTAGCAAATCAATGATGTTACCAACACACTCAGCATCAGACGTCAAGCACTGACTAAACTCCTGTATGCGAACAATAATGTAACATTGGAAGTTAATTCATAGATTCTCTGTCACTTTTTGTGGTTTTAGAAGTATAGGACCACAACCACAGCGGCGAGAGTCAGCGCACGGGGAGGAGTTTGGGAATTGCAAGATATATTATATATATGAGTCTTTCAATTGTTTCAAGAACTTTTCCTTGTGTTCTTTGGTCTTTTGCCAAACTATTACTAAGGTTTTAGGGTTACACGATACCTTGTAGCCGTTACAGTAGATATCAACCAAGTTTTGGTTCTTGTCAGCGTTTTGAATCGCGTTCGAGAAAACCTGAAGACACCTCGCATATTCTTTAGGCTCACACTCGTTGTACGATGCGCTCACCATAAAGACGTGGCCAGCAAGAAGGCAAAGAATCAAACGCGCAGTGTTCTGCACCATTTTTGTAAGAGTCTGTAAAGATAGAGGTGTTGATATTCTCAGGTCAAACGGTTCGATCACCTTAACATAGAAAAACAAGAAAATGTCCCTAGCAAAATTTGAGCCCACGACATGCGTGCGCATAGCTTAATCAACTTATGGAAAGCACGGATGTCGTATGTGGTATTAGAGTTGTTTGCTGGTTCTCTCCTGTGCTTCCAGGATTTTTCAGGGTTCTCCGGTTTTTCCTTCCTCCGCAAAAGTCAACTTCTAAATTTCAATATTGTTTTATCTTATTTATATCATACAAAGCACAGACAAAAGCCAGGTAAAGCGGAGAGACTCAGAGGAAAGCATAGAAAAACGAAAAGGAAACCTCTGCTAGCAGGGTATCGTTTCATTAATAAGGTTTTAAAGTAAACTCAGTGGCAAAAATTGATTTTACATCTCGTTTCATGCTGATCACTATGAGTTTCCAGCAGGTCAGTGGTTATAGTGCCTAAAGCTGTTGATGAAGACAAGACAAAACACTCGTGTCCCTCAGTCATCTCGAGTGCTTCTGTGTTCTACATTCAAATGATTCTAATGAACTCCTTTTTGAGGTTTGCATGGTTGAAAGTCGTCTACATCTGAAATCAATATTATATGGAAAATTAGGGCCTTTTCATAGACCTTTTCTCTTCTAACAATATAGAAAATAGACCTCTGGCAATAGAGTTGAAAGAATGGATAATAAGGAGGTTTTCTTTTATGTCATTAAGTTCGGCTCATGTAAAGTTCCACGTTTGACCTTGGTCTAAATCTACCCTAATACTAGAGGTTTATTTTCTATCTTGACACACACGTGCAAATAAGGACGTGGGCTCATTTATGGTCAGTTAAACTTTGATTAAGCTACGCGCACGCATCTCGTGGGCTCGGTTTTTGTCAGAGGAGTGGCGGGAAACTTTGCCAAGCTCTTCCAAACTATTTCAAATGTTACGAATCCAAAACCATTGTTTGCGATGACAAAATCTACGAGGATAATGTTGAAAACTTCATTAGCAGTGAAGGAATTTGTTAATAAATTTCCAAATCTAATGCCAGGGTGTTAGTCACGCTAGCTGTCGAGTCGTCACGCAATCCATGATTGCTCATAGCGTGACTGATAACGTATGAGTAAAGCAAAATGTGTCATAAATTAAATGTATTTCCCCTAAAGCTATTTGTGGTTGCTGTTTAATAAATAAGTAGAACTGAGGAAAAACATAAAGTAAAAAAGAACTACAAAAAGAAAGAAATCTATTCTTAGTGTGTAAAGATTGAACTATTTAACTTAAAGTAAAACAAATTGCTGACAGACTGTGACACTGAAATGGCTTCCAGATTTAAGAAGCGTGATTGGTTGGGCTGAGTTTTCAAGCTTTCTGCTCGGTTTGAATGAAAATCCATTTAAGAGTCAAATCCTTCACCTTGCTTCCGGCACATACGCGCGCGTATTCAAAATTTATCTCTGTATGACAAACAAAAGGGTTTCATGTTTGAAACGACCTTTTATTTTTAACGAATAAAATAATTATATTGGGTAAAACGTCCAATCCCGTATTTGTTTTACTTCAATTAGCGTTATTTCTTACTGCATTCGTCGAGATTATTACCTTCCTTGATTGAAATTGTGACATAAAAAGTAATAAACCAAATCCATTTCAAGGAGAAAGGCTGAAGGAATCAAGAAGAAAACGTAACCGATTCTCACTACCAAAACTGCACCTCTATTGTTTGCACTGTATGAGATTAGACACGGGGAAAGAATATTTGGGAGTGCAAGGTAGAGGTGCGCTCAGGGATATGTGAAGCCGCGAACGTTGCAAGGGGAGCTGGGTGGGTAAATCCGAAATCCCTCCTTTGCTCTCGCCAGCTGAAAAAGCTGGGCCGAACTGCTGTTCTGCTGTTTCCTATATGATCTACAGAACCCCAGGGAGTATAGATGTCCGCCCGTGGAATTCATACTTCACGTGTTATTAATTCGGTGCTGTTCTCTCTCTGAAAATAGCTTTCTGATTTGGTAAATTAAGGGATAGGTGGATGAATGGCACAGGATGAAAAGGAAGTAAACAGCATACAGATTTTTAACCCAAACGTAATCTTAGAGCTTTCTTTCTTTATTTCCCACTATCGTTCGTTCTTTCCTTCGTTTATAAGATTATTACACAAACGATAAACAACAGACCTGCTTGGATGAAAGGAGATTTAATGTATACATCTTCACTTTTTACTTTAACCGCTTAATATTGTCACGTCTTAACAAATTATGATTGCGTGACATTTTAGCACTAGCGTGACTAACACTTGAAAAGATTTGGAAATCCTTTGGCAATCTGAACTAATTCTTCCCCAGCTGTTTTAATGTTTGCAACGTAATCCTTAAAGAGTTTGTCATCACAAGTAATGGCTTTGGATTCGTAACATAGGTAAAAATTTGAAAACGATCGGCATATTTCCCCGCTATTTCTGATCTCCTCTGCCAGCCGTGAAATACAGTAGAGATTCTTTTTGGCGGTGCATGGTTCGAACTTGTCTGCATCTGAAAATAAAATAAGTTTAAAGATTAGGGTTTATTTTGAAAACACATATGTGGGAAGTCAAACGACAAGAACATGATGAGGAGGAATACAACGGCTATGCTACATTGACATACGTTCGAGGTGTGACAGAAAGAGTGAAGAGAGTTCAGGATGACCATGCGCTAAGCCCTTATGTACACTGAGTCAACTGATATTAAAGTCGAAGGATACTATACCATGTAATAAAAAAACCGTAGTTGTCTACCAGATTCCGTACGGAGAATGTGAGGCAGTGTACATAAGGGAAACCAGACTGTACGTCATTAGATACACGGACGAAGGAGCATATGACAAGTGTCAGGTTGGCAAAGACACAGGGGGCTGCTTTGGCAGAGCATGCAACGAAAGAAGGCATTAACATCATATGGGACAATACCAAGATCCTAGCAAGTTAATTATTTTGGAAAAGAAGGAGATGCACAGAAGCATTGGAAACTTTTTTGGTATGAAACTAAGGTAGTCAATACGATCTTCTAAAGGTTTCGTACTGTTTTGGAAACCTTTTAGTATGAAACTAAGGTAGTCAATACGATCCTCTAAAGGTTGCGCACTGTTTTGGAAACCTTTTAGTATGAAACTAAGGTAGTCAATACGATCTTCTAAAAGTTTCGTACTGTTTTGGAAACCTCTTAGTATGAAACTAAGGTAGTCAATACGATCCTCTAAAGGTTGCGCACTGTTTTGGAAACCTTTTAGTATGAAACTAAGGTAGTCAATACGATCTTCTAAAGGTTGCGCGCTGTTTTGGAAACCTTTTAGTATGAAACTAAGGTAGTCAATACAATCTTCTAAAGGTTGCGCACTGTTTTGGAAACCTTTTAGTATGAAACTAAGGTAGTCAATACGATCTTCTAAAGGTTGCGCACTGTTTTGGAAACCTTTTAGTATGAAACTAAGGTAGTCAATACGGTCTTCTAAAGGTTGCGCACTGTTTTGGAAACCTTTAAGTATGAAACTAAGATAGCCAATACGGTCTTCTAAAGGTTGCGCACTGTTTTGGCAACTTTTTGGTGTGAAACTAAGGTAGTCAATACGATCTTCTAAAGGTTGCGCACTGTTTTGGAAACTTTTAAGTATGAAACTAAGGTAGTCAATGCGATCCTCTGAGGGTTGCGCACTCTTCGGTACAGTTCTGAAAACCATTGTTCGCTTTTTCCAGCAAATTTGGACACCACGTTCGCTATTTAAGAAAGAATAACACACTTAAGCTTAAGATAACATTTCTCTGAAAGAATCCCGACCTCCTAGTGCCATTAAGACCTTCATGCTGATCACTATGAGTTTCAGTAGGTCAGTGGCTATCGTGCCTGAAGCTGTTCATGAAGACAAGACGAAACACTAGTGTCCCTGATAATATAATAATACTTTATTAGATTCTCCCTTCAGGGATTTTCAGATACTAAAACTAAAGTCATATCAAGTGCTTTTGTCTTCTATATTCAAAGGATTCTAATAGAATACATTTTGAGTTTGATGCCTTAGTCAAATCCAAAAATAACTTGACGAACCACGAAGCCAGGACTAAAATTTTCGGATGTGAAATAAAAGCAAAATCAGGGCAGACGTTCGAACAAACACTTCAAGCTGTTCACAAGAAGATTATGTCGTTAGGTTTTGGTATCCAGGGTCACAAAAAATTGTCACAACAGAAAAGGGGTCTGAAGATAGTTGTACTAGGAAAATATCACACAATTTTATCTTCTATTTCTAGATCATTTAGACAGGATAAAGTTTGTTTGAATAAAATAATATCAAAGTGGATATAATTGCTCAAAGCAGAGACTTTAGATGTGAGATTTAGTTAACAGGCAAGCACAGATGGTTTGTAACTGTGGACAAACATTTGTTCGTTTTTTGGCAGCAGTTGAAAAGTTGCCTAACACTAGTATGTGTACTCACCAAGGTCATTGAAAGCAGCAAACTTCGTGCGATACTCTTCGATGGCTGGAAAATTAAAACGAAAAAACTGCATTGCTGGATTACTCGATTAAAGAGAAGGGGAGGAGGAGAGGATAGGAGAAGAAAGCATGAGTGTAAAAAATTAGAACCTACCGTGAACAAGTTTTCTCAAATGTGTGAGATCATTCTTGGGGCAGATGCCCTGTTTACTGTCGACAATCATGTGTTGGAGGATCACGAATCGATACAAATCCATGATGTTACCAACACAGTCGGCATTCGACGTCGCGCAATGACTAGCCTCCTATATACGAACAACATAGTTCATGTGAACATAGATTCTTCGTCACTTGTTGGGGTTCGGCAATTTTAAACCGAGAACAACATAGGTGAGAGTCAGCGTTTTAGCAGCGCACTCAACCTGTGTTTTTAAAACTACGGGATTCAGTTGGGAATCGCATTGATCTAAGAGTCTTTCAATCAGTTTCAACAACAATGTGTTCTTCGGTCTTTTGCCGAACTGCTACTAAGGTTTTAAAGACTTCACGCACGGTACCTTGTAGGCGTCACAGTAGACATCAATCACGTTTTTGTTCCTTTCAGCATTTTGAAACGCGCGATGGAGGACTTGAACGCACCTCGCAAATTCTTGAGGCTCACACTCGTTGTACGATGCGCTAACCATAAAGACGTGGCCAGCAAGAAGGCAAAGAATCAAACGCGCTGTGTTCTGCAACATATTTCGTTGCAGTTTGTAAGATAGAGCTAATGATCTTCTCAGGACAAGAGGTTCGATCACTTGTTCGATCGTGTATCATCCACGTTATATGTTGATGAAATATGCCACATACCACGCGGTCTCTGATTGGATGAAAAAATGGGAAGACCCTGGATGTCCAATATATATTAAACGTTATTAAAACAAACCAATAGGAAAACGGCAGCTTTTAAGTAGTTATACTTAATTATAATCTTTATTGCACCAAAATAAAATTTTAAAATATGCTTCATGAAAACTCTCTCACATAGGTGATTTTCAGAGAGGTCCTGGAATTAACTTAAAATAAAATAAACGAAAAAATAGGACAATATATAAAATAGAATATAAAAGCATGAATAATAAAATAAAAATTAGACTAATGTATATAAAGCTAAAAATTGTAAAACATATTGTAAAAAGGAATATATGAATTTGTGAAACTAACTGAAGAAATTGCGTTTGAAAACTTGAACACTACTAGAGTTCCTTAATTCTTGACTTAGATCATTCCATTCTTTAACGGCCTGATATTCAATCCTTTGTTTTCCCCAATTTCTTTTAACTTTAGGAAGCCTCAAGTTATCTTTACTCCTAATATTATAATCATATATATCAGCATTCTTAGTGAATGTAAAACTATGTGAGGCTAGATTGTTAATACACTTGTAAATATATAAACATCTATGTAGTCTTCGACGTTCCTCCAGGCGAACCCAACCCAGTGCCTTAAGAGCATCAGTCGCTGACGAGTGTAAAGGCTTGTCTAAAATAATTTTAGCAGACTTATTTTGTAATATTTGTAGAGATTTCATTATTTCTGTGTTATTCTTGTCTCCCCATACAATATCTGCATAGTCAAAAAAACAGTAAGAGTTTGAGTTTGGCAAAGTTTCCTGCCACTTCTCATTTCCTCTGCATATCGAGATGCACAAAAGATGTTCGTTTTAGCAGCACACTACTAATGCTGCTACCTTGACGTCTGCAATGTAATCCTTGTACATCTCATCATCGCAATCCATGGTTTTGAATTCGTAACATTTAAAAACGTTTGGAAGAGTCTGGCAAAGTTTCCCGCCACTCTGATCCTTGATACCAAGATGCACAAAGGATACTCTTCTTGGCGGCGCACGGCTGAAAGTCGTCTGCTTCTGCAATATAAAGAAATTACATGAAATATCAGGTCTTTTTGCATTGTGGTATAGCTTGGGTAGAAACATGTTTTATTCATTGTCCCTTATACGGTGTAATTTGTACCCAAGCTAGTCCCTTGTATTTCGTTATTTATTGTGACTTGAAGCAAAAGAGCTAAAGAGCACTGGGTGCTGCAGAGGCCAACGACTCTAAAACTGTTTACAAATGAAAAGCACTCGTGTCCCTCATGTAGTCATGTCGAGCTCTTTTGTTTTCTTATTCAAAGGATTCCAATAGTCTTCTTTCTTAGGTTTGAGCACTTAACCACTCCATAAATAACTTGACAAACCAGCGCACTGAGAAGTTTCGGATTGTGGTTCAGTAGTTTGGATACACTCAGGTTTAAAATTATATATTAGAAATGTGAGTGCTTATATCTCACATGCATCGAAAGAGCTCGACAGCATTCTAATTTTGTCATTTTTGATGTGTTTACGTGGTCTTTTACTATGATTGGACGTGTTTCAATTTCATTCAAAAGAACGAATTTCAAAAGAATAACTTTGACGTCACACACGAAAAACAAAGTATTGTTGCTTTTTTTTTTTTTTTTTTTTTTAAATCTTGTCTCGGTGTTCTCAAACGTAGGGTGATTACC
Organism: Anthopleura sola; assembly: GCA_023349425.1. Classification (NCBI taxonomy): domain Eukaryota; kingdom Metazoa; phylum Cnidaria; class Anthozoa; order Actiniaria; family Actiniidae; genus Anthopleura; species Anthopleura sola. Next base: position 2,403,896 of record JALHLI010000006.1, on the reverse strand, counting down.
GAGGTAACATGAAAAGGTCAATATCGAAACATTCCCCCCGATTTTCCGAACGCTATTGGTACACTTTATCCGAGAATGAGCGAAAATAACCTGAATTGAAGTTTACAGCACTACAGAAGCCAAACAAGCAACACATTTGGAACGCAAAGACATCATATTTGATATATATGTTTTCACTATTCGTTTTAATTGAACTGCTTCATTCTTACATTTATTGGTTAATACCTGATGTCACGTCTTGCGTGACCACTTGACACTCTAACGTGACTAACACGTGATAAGATTTGGAAATGTTTTCGCAAAGTGGATCAATTCTTCCCCAGCAGTTTTAACGTCTGCAACATAATCCTTATAGATTTTGTCATCACAAGCCATGTATTTGGATTCGTAACATGAGTAAAAATTTGAAATAGCTGGACATGTATTCCCGCCATTTCTGACCTGCTCTGCCAGCCGTGACGCACAATAGAGATTTTTTCTGGCGGTGCACGGTTCGAACTTGTCTGCATCTGAAATCAAAATAAGTATTAAAATTAGGGTCTTTTCATAGACCTTTTCTTTACGAACAATATACACCTTTTTAAAAAAAAAACACTGACGGCTAACGATTCAAGTTAAGTTGATATTTAAATATGCCGCGAGCCTAACTCAAGTATGTTTACTCACCGAGGTCTTTCAAACCAGCAATTTTCATGCGATACTTTTCGTTGGCTGAAATTAAAAAGAAAAAACCCTGGATTGTTGGATTACTTGTACAAAGAGAAGGGGAAGAGAAAACGACAGGAGAAGAAATAAAGCATAATACAAGTGCACAAAAATTACAGCCTACCGTGAACAAGTTTCCTCAAAGCTTTGAGATCAGTGTTGGTACAGATGCCCATTTTGCTGTCGAGCATAATGTGCTGGAGAACCATGAATCGTAGCAAATCAATGACGTTACCAACACACTCAGCATTAGACGTCAAGCACTGACTAATCTCCTGTATGCGAACAACATTGTAACATTTGAAGTTAATTCATGTGAACATAGATTACCGTCACCTGTTGTGGTCCGAAACGTATAAACCCAACACATATCGGTAAGGGTCAGCGCGTTAGCAGTGCACAAGTGAAAGTTTGGGAATCGCAAAAAAATATATAACGGTCTCTCAATTGTTTCAAGGACTTTTCCTTGTGTTCTTTGGTCTTTTGTCGAATTGTTACTAAAGTTTTAGGGTTACACGATACCTTGTAGCCGTTACAGTAGATATCAACCAAGTTTTGGTTCTTGTCAGCCTTTTGAATCACGTTCGTGAAAACCTGAGTGCATCTCGCAAATTCTTGAGGCTCACAGTCGTTGTACGATGCGCTCACCATAAAGACGTGGCCAGCAAGAAGGCAAAGAATCAAACGCGCAGTGTTCTGCACCATCTTTTGTAAGAGTCTGTAAAGATAGAGCTGCTGATCTTCTCATGTCAAAAGGTTCGATCACTTTGAGAGAACACTTTGTGCGTCAGACCACATTATCTGTTGATGAAATATTCCGATGGCAGGAAGTCTCGGATTGAATGAAAAATTAAAAAGAGAAACATTGTTAAGAGAAACAAAGTTATTAAAAACAAACCAATAGGAAAACAGCAGACTTTGGTTATTTATATTCTGTGCACGCACCATTAAATAATTTGCATTATTGTTCTTTGTTATCATCCTGGATGATAAGACGCGACTGTTAAACCAGAAAACGTCCTCTGGCAAAATTTGAGCCCACGACATGCGTGCGCATAGCTTAACCAACTTATGGAAAGTACTTGTGGCGTATGTGGTTAGAGTTGTTTGCTGGTTCTCTCCTGTACTTACAGGGTTTTTTACTGGGTCTCCGGTTTTTCCTCTCTCCGCAAAAGTCAACTTCTTAATTCAATTTGGAATTCAGTGGAAGAAGAGACACTGTAATCAACTGTAAATAATTTTCTCGTTCATTTTAGTTATTATTTTTTTCAATTTAAATTATATCTGGCCACAAATTAGACAGCTCAAGTCCTTATTTGCACGTCATTGTGTGTCGCACCTACTGGTGACACTTGGCGCATGCTTAATTCTCAAACCATTGTAATCACCACCCTTGTTTCATGTCGAAAAGTGCCCAAAAACTGTGCGCAAAAGCGCGCAACTTTTAAAATATCGTAATGGTTACCTTAGTTTCACACCAAAAGTTTCCAAAACAGTGCGCAACCTTTAGAAGATCGTATTGACTACCTCAGTTTCATACTAAAAAGTTGCCAAAACAGTGCGCAACCTTTAGAGGATCGTATTGACTACCTTAGTTTCATACCAAAAAGATGCCAAAACTATACGAAACCTTTGGAAGATCGTATTCACTACCTTAGCTTCACACCAAAGTTTCCATAACAGTGCGCAACCTTTAGAAGATTGTATTGACTACCTTAGTTTTACACCAAAAATTTCCAAAACAGTGCGTAACCTAAGAAGAGAAGAAGAAATAGTAGAGCGTCAAAAAGTGTTGAGCGACATGCAAGTGTATCTGTTCGAAGAGAGAGATTCTGTAGAAGTTCAACTGTATTCAAGTTATCTTTTCAGATAACTGAAAAAGCACACCTAGTGGTCCCCCTGATCTTAGGACTGGTAGATGAAAGTTTATGCTTCGTCACCTTAATTGCAACTGGATTATTCAGCACATTAAGCGACATCACTTAAGAAAGATTATTTTCCAATTCTGTATTGTTTGAAAAGAAAAGGTATATGAAAAGATCCTAATTTTTTGTATTAGTGTAATATCTTTTTCACTGGCTTAGTGAATCTCTCAACCATGACGCCTACAACGTACCGTCTTTATAACTCTAAAAACAGTAAAACAGGCTGCAAAGAGGAAAGAAGAACATCTTTACGTTCTTAAAAGAACCCAGAGAAAATCCTTAAAACACAAGCTTCAAGCAACTCTCCTCACACAGGATTTTATTTCTTCTTATATCTTCCCTCCTTTTCTCTTTCTTTCATTAGTTCTTTATTGTTATTATTTTGAGGCGAAATACATTTAATGTATGGCTCATTTTACTTTACTCATACATTATCAGTCACGAATTATAGATTGCGTGACGACTCGACAGCCAGCGTGACTAACACCCTGGCATTACATTTGGAAATTTCTTAGCAAACTCCTTCACTACTATTGCTGCTGCCTTGACGTCTGCAACAAAATCCTTGTAGATTTTGTCATCGCAAACAATGGTTTTGGATTCGTAACATTTAAAAAAGTCTGGAAGAGCCTGGCAAATTTTCCCACCATCCTTCATCTCCTCTGCAAGCCGAGACCCACAATAAACATTCTTTTTGGCGGCGCACGGCTGAAAGTGGTCTGCCTCTGCAATAAAATATAACATAGAGAATTAGGTTCTTTCTGATATAGTGAAAAAGGTGCAATTTTTTGTTTATACATTATCCCTTATATGGTGTAATTTGTACTCAAGCTAGACCACAATACATCTCGTTAATATCTTTGCATAATCGCTTAATCGCTTTGCATTGGGGGAAGGGGGGTGGGTAACCGGTCTTAAAACTTTCCCACAATTAATCGAAAGTCCTTCAAATGTATTGGCTTACGAAGAAATGGAAATACCTCGCTTGATATCCAAATATGACTCAAATCAAACAGTTACGAACAAAAAAAGAGAGATTCTTGAAGAAGTTTAAACGGTAAATTTTAAGCGTTTCCAAATACCAATAGCAACACCGATTTGAGTACGAATTGTAACTAACACTTTCAAACCCCGAGAATCGCCACAATGGCTGAAATCATCAAGAAACTACATCAAGATGAAGTACTTGCCTGCGCATGAAGAAATTTTAACTTCTTAAGTTGTTAACGAGAGAACACATTAAGATTGTCTCGTTAGGTTTCGGTATCCCTGAGTCACCAAATATTTAAACCCAGTTCTAAGAATTTGCATTTTTGAAAGTCAGCCTAAAACGACGCTTATCAGTAAAGTCGGTGGGAAACTAATGGGAAGTTAGGCTATATAGGTTCTCAAAGTGGTTCTTATTTGCTTAAGAATAGGGGTGCGGTCTACCGTTTATATCATGATGTGTAAAGGGGGTCTAATTAATTTTTTTTAGCCTAACAGGTTCTTAATCACTAGGTTCTTATATGCAAGTTTTATATAATAAAACTAGACTGAAAGGGATTTGAAGATTATTGACTAGGAGAAATAAGCGTTCTCTTGGATGCAGTTGCCTAACACAAGTATGTTTACTCACGGAGGTCATGCAAATCAGCAACCTTCATGCGATACTTTTCGTCGGCTGAAATGGAAGAGAATGATTAACTGAATTGATGAAAGCAAAGTATAAGAGAAGAGAACAGAGCAGAACAGAACAGAACAGAACAGAACAGAACAGAACAGAACAGAACAGAACAGAACAGAACAGAACAGAACAGAACAGAACAGAACAGAACAGAACAGAACAGAACAGAACAGAACAGAACAGAACAGAACAGAACAGAACAGAACAGAACAGAACAGAACAGAACAGAACAGAACAGAACAGAACAGAACAGAACAGAACAGAACAGAACAGAACAGAACAGAACAGAACAGAACAGAACAGAACAGAACAGAACAGAACAGAACAGAACAGAACAGAACAGAAGGAAATTGAAGGTACTATAATAAATGCTTTTCAAAACTAATCACCGTGAACAAGTCTTCTCAAAGGTGTCACATCAATGTTGCTGCAAACCCCCAAAGTCATATCTATTGTTACGTGTTGAAGGTAAACGAATCTGATGAAATCAATGGTTTCTCCAACACACTTTGCATTCGACGCGAAGCACTGAACCCTAGACTGAATAAAAAAAAAAAAAAGAGATGAACAATGAAAGTTTACTCTTGTAGCTTCAACCTTGAATACTCTTAAAACAGAGCACTGATGGAGAGGGGTTAAAGTTCACACCGTTGGGTTCCATTGATAGTATCTCGAGGGCCGTAAGTTAGAAAACTGTAAAAGGTTATTATGTATCCCTCCTTAAATAAAGTTATTGTATTGTATTGAAATTCAACTGAAGGAATTAGCGACGTTGAGAATAGGTTTAGCTCTGTACTTTACATTTTTTTCAATGATAACTCTAGCGCTAGACTTCACATGTGAGTAGAATTATTTCTTGTTGCTTTCCGGGTTTTTCCTCTTACCTTTCACGGCTAGATTTTTAAGGCTTTTTTCGATTTTAAAAATTTAGATGTATATTCACCTTCATGGCGTTACAGTAGATATCCAGCAAGTCTTGCTTCTCGTCAGAGTTTTGAAATGACTCCGTAAAGACACGATTGCACCTCGCAAATTCTTTAGGCTCACACTCGTTGTACGATGCGCAAACCATAAAGACGTGGCCAGCAAGAAGGCAAAGAATCAAACGCGCAGTGTTCTGCACCATCTTTTGTTAGAGTTTGTAAGGTAGAGCTGCTGATCTTCTCAGGACAAGAGGTTCGATCACTAAGTTCGAACGTGTATCAGTCCACGTTATATGCTGATAAAATATTCCGATGCCTCGTACCCGGTCTCGGATTGGATGAAAAAATAGCGCGAAGGTGCGCAACTCTTAGAAGATCGTATTGACTACCCTTGCTTCATGTCGAAAAGTGTCATTCCAAAACTTTGCTCAGCCCTTATAAATAAGAAAGTCTATCAGTTCGTCACCTAAAAACGCAAGAGCGCGTAAAAGCATCTTACTGCGATTCCGGGGGTTCACTTCATAAGTAGATATGATATTCATTAGTAAGATAACTGAAAAAGCACACCTAGTGGTCCACCTGATCTTAGGACTGGTAGATGAAAGTTTATGCTTCGTCACCTTAACTGCAACTGGATTATTCAGCACATTAAGGTGTTTCCCAGTAGTTTTTTATTGACCACACTTCTCATGTTCATCTAGCGAATTGAAAACCTTTCCTGGTCTGATTAAAATGAATGTTACACCAGACATCAAGCATAGATGGAAGTTTTGATTGATGTCAATTTTAACTCGATCGGCGTTTACCATGGCAACGGAAAACCATGATCGTTGAAATCAGTTTTCCTCGAATATCTCCCGTTTTCGATGAGCTTCAGAAAAAGAAGCCGGATTGTCTCGTTAGGTTTTGGTTTCCCAGGGTTACCAAATATGATCTCTCAACGATAAGGTTTTTTTCTTCCGTTTTTTTTCTTTCCATTTCTTTAATTTTTCTTTCTTCATTTTTCCATTTTTCATCATTTTCTGAAAGTCTATCAGTTCGTCTATCTATCTTAGGACTGGTAGATGAAAGTTTATGCTTCGTCACCTTAACTGCAACTGGATTATTCAGCACATTAAGCGGCATTACGAACTTAATAGTAGACACTTGGCGAGCACAAAAACGTGCTCCACAGGATTTATAATCCAATCAATCAGTCATTTTTAATGTTCTTTAATTTTTTTAAAAGTTCGTTCCCACATCCCCTTGGAAAAAGTAAAATATTAGGAAAAAAATTCAATCAAGAAGCCGGATTGTCTCGTTAGGTTTTGGTTTCCCAGGGTTACCAAATATGACGTCTCAACGATAAGGTTTTTTTCTTCCGTTTTTTTTCTTTCCATTTCTTTAATTTTTCTTTCTTCATTTTTTCTTATTTCGTTTTCTGTCTTTCTTTGTTTCTCTGTCTTGATTTGTTTTCCGATATTCCCTCCTTATCCCTTTCGTTCAGTAGTCTCTTATTGTTTCTTTATTTTTTCCTTATATATATTTATGAACAGCAACCACTATATTTTTGATATCTACTAGACGTTTTTGCTCTAACGAACATTTTCGACATTTGCGAAATCTCGTGTCGTTGGAACAAAAGATGTGCGAATTATTTTGTGATTTCGTTGTTTAGAAATAATAGACTTAGACTTAGACTTTTATTTATTCACACACTTTGATAATATTAATTTACAAAAAAAAGAGCTTAATTATTAATAAGATATAGAGTTTTTACATAGATATAATTACAAAATGATAGAGAAGTTGTGTGTGTGGTTGTTGAAAAGAGTTAAAACTTTCGGGTCAACAACCATTGTCAACAACCAAGTATTGATAATGATAATTAGACTGAATCAGCGTTTCACACGATCGAGCAATGCCACATTTATAGTCTAATTATCATTACCAATACGACGAAATCGCAAAAGAATTCGCACATCTTTTGTTCCAACAGCACGAGATTTCGAAAACGTCGAAAAAGTTTGTTAGAGCAAAACTTTCTAGAGAGAAATCAGGCTGGGTAGGTTCTTTATAATAGGTGGTATTTTCAAGACAAAAGCAGTTGTTTCACTAGTGAGATATTGACTACATAGAAGGTCTAAATCTTATAATAATATTCCCAAAACATGCATGCTTTGTACGTACATGCTTGTTAAAGCTTTATACTTTTCACATTCTAGCATTCTATAACTAATTTATCGCATGACTGTTGGAAAAAATCCCGGGGGGGGGGGGGGGGGGGGGGGAGGGACTCAGAGGGTAAAGTATCGGGTATGCTCGTCGGAAATTTCCTAAAATACCCCTAAAAGTTTTTTCAAAAGGGCTTGGCTTGGCAAATTTTAACCCCTAAGAGATACCACAGAAATAATACTATTAAAAAAAGGCTTTTGAAATATTTTTCCTTGAGTAATATTCCGAGTTTACGCAGGCATACGTATTGCGTTATTATGCGATGGGCTAGATCCTTTTTCAACACCCTAAAATATACCAGAAAGTGCTGATTTGCTAAACCTCAAATTTAAGACCCTAAAAGATACCAAATCGCTGATTTTTACCCCTAAGAGATACGACGAGCATACCCGATCCTTTTTCCCCGGATGTATATACTTAGACGTTTCATAAATAATATACAATATTCGTGTTCGTGTTGTATCAGATATACAATCACTCGCCTTCGGCTCGTGGTTGTACATCTGATACAACACGGCCACATGACTCATATTGTATATATTACAAAATTGCAACCAATTTCTAAGTTTTGAATATTTTTCTTGAAGATATTGTATTAATCTAAGGTTGTAAATAATATTTTGTTGCTGTTGTTGTTGTTCAACTCAACACATATTACACTCCTTAGACCCCTGCCTATTCAGTTGGTTGCGGTTAAAAAGATGCCCAACCCTAAGCTAGTCATGCGTTACTCACCGATGTCTTTCAAACCAGTAATCTTCATGCGATACTTTTCGTTGGCTGGAAAATAAAGGAAAAAAATGGATTAATGAATGATAAAGTGAGGACAAAAGAAGAGAATACAAGACAAGACAAGACAAGACAAGACAAGACCAGACCAGACCAGACCAGACCAGACCAGACCAGACCAGACCAGACCAGACCAGACCAGACCAGACCAGACCAGACCAGACCAGACCAGACCAGACCATAAAATTAACGAGAATTTCAAGAGAATGTTAATTTCCATATCATTAATAAAGTGGAACGTTCATTTTCACGATATCAATTTCTAGTAATTTTATCTTTAATCTACTTTTGAAAAATTATTTATTTTAAAACTGAACATTACAGCTAGTTACTTAATAACAACATTTCAGTTTTTGTTGGAAATTATATTTTCGTTAATCATTCTACAAGCTCTTCATTTTCACTCTCAAGTTCAAATTTTTTTTTCAGATATGTTATTCGCCATATCTCATAGTTTATCGTAGTACTTTTGATTTTTCTAGGTGCCATCGTAATCGCTCGGAAATTAGGTTTCTTTGAATTTAATGTTTCTCTTTTAAATCCACAATTTTTGCAACAAATTAAAAAGAAAAGAAAAAAAGGAAGGAAAATATGGTTCAAATTGTAGTAGGTGGAAAATGTATTTACATTCATTGAAATATCTAAAAACACTTACTGACAATATATTTTACATTATTTACTTAGTAAAATTACTAGTAAATTTTAATTTTACTAGTAAAATTATTTTGGAAATTTAAAGAGTATAACGCCAGAAAAACTGACAAATTTTACTAAAAAAAAGTCTGTACAATTCTCCCGTTTCGAACCTCGCTACCTTGGCCATGATGTTTTTCCATTCCAGTCCACTTGTCATTCTCTTGAGAATAATAAGCAATTATTGGACGAGGTTGAGCAAAATATCGTGATTTGTTAGTGACAAGCAAGCAAATATTTGTTTGCAAGACAGTTAAGAAATCACGATATTTTGTGATAAGGGACTGGTCAGAAATTAGCAGGGGGGGAGGGGGTGGAGATTTGAAATTGAGTGCCGAAAATGATGTGACCCTCCCTAGCAATGGAAATGAAATTTCCTGACCCTCCCCATGGGGTAGGCCTAAATTATGTGGCCCTCCCTTTTTCACTGCCTATGATCCTCCCTTTTCAGGGGCTCAAAAAGTTATGACCCTCCCCCTTTCCCCCCCTGCTAATTTCTGACAAGTCCCTAACCGAGTTCAATAACTGTTTTATCATTCAAATTATTTTTTGTATTTTGGCATTCTTTTGTTTTCTATCAAATATGCCAAGTAATTTTCTGACAGCTCAGGGTAGCAAGCCATGTTGACAAATGCAACGCTATTGCGCATGAGTAGACCATTATTTGCAGGAAAACGGCTTTACACCGTAATGTGCATGAGCAGACCATTATTTGTAGGCAGTTACTTGAAGTTCTCTCGGCCAATCAAAACGACAGACAAAATAATTTGAATGATAAGATTCTTTGTTTGAGTTGTATTGATATTCATGTGTCTTGTCATGTGCAACTGTTAAACAAAGAAATGATACTCTAGGGAATGACACTTAGTCTGAAATGGGAAAACATTACGCCCAAGGTAAAGAGGTCTATTGTGGAATGGGTGTGTGAAATCATGTAAATATGTACAGTAATTAATAGCCCACTTCTGAGATATGCGTCACATGTCATGCACAAATGTTTCACTGTGAGGCTCTGTGCTAAATGCTCAGGGATTTGTGACAGAAAAAATAATAAATTTATTTTAGCATGGAGCCTCGTACTGAAACCTTTGTGCATGGCAATAGACCATTTTCAAGATGCGCGAGCTCTTTCAAAAATATTGCAGGCGCGTACATGATCTCGAGGCATATTTGGGCAGTGTCAATAGCACGCGTGATCTTGCCTGAAAATGCCTCGTTTTCATGTCTGCGTCTGCGATATTTTTGAAAGCGCTCATGCATCTCAAAAATGGTCTATTGTAGCACATCTCAGAAGTGGGCTATTTGGATGTCAATCAAAGTGTTTCAATGACACTACTATGAGCACATCTATGGAATGTCATGGAAATGCTTTCACTGATGTCTACCCAAAGCTGTTCTTCTGCAATAGCCAAATATACATTTCATTATTGAGTGTCATAATGTAATATGGTAAATTGTTATTACAGACGGCATCATCACATGTGTCTAATGTCATTCATCATCCCATGTGTCTAATGTCATTTTCCAGGGAGTAGATCTTGGCTTTCAAGTTGTGAAGTTCACCAACAAGTTTCTTAGATCTTCCAGCTGTTTTTCTCACATTATGAAGGACTTGTTCATCGTAGTCATCTCCAATATTCACAGTCACCTGATGAAAGGAAAAACGCATTCTATTAGCTTGTCATAACAATATATTTTGTCTTGATATGACCAAGGAAAGTGAATCTTGGGGTGCGAGGGATTCTGGGGTACCTATTGTCCCTATGTTTTGTGCAAGGGCAGGGAGGAATGATTTGTTGAGGTCACCATGGAGTCAACATTAGAACTAATTATCATCATCATCATCATCATCAATTGCCTTCTGTCAAGATCAGAGACACTATTTTAAGCCATTGAGTCTTGTTCATCATTGCACACCCAATACATGTAGCTGTTATTATGGATGCATGCAATTTTGTCTAGTATTAACCAGTGTACCAAGTTAGGGTAACAGGTTATTATCATCATCATCGTCATCATCAGTTGCCTTCTGTTGAGATCAGAGACACTATTTTAAGCTATTGAGTCTTGTTCATCATTGCACGCCCAATAGCTGTTATTACGGATGCATGCAAATGAGATGCAAATGACATATTCTTTTGTTTTAAGAATCATACGAATGAGGCTATCGGGTCAATACAATGCTTGTTGTCTCGTTTGCATGCATCCCTGATAACAGCTATTTTGTCTAGTATTAAGCCAGTGTCCCAAGTTAGGTTCACAGGTTAACAGGTTATAACTGGATCCCATGGTAGATTTACAGATGTCTTACCTTGAAGAGCTGTTTCTCAACATTTTTCAGCTTACTTCTCAGCAATTTGATATCACTCTTGAAGCCCTCCACTTCCAAAGCCCTTCGTTTTTCCAGTGCTTCATACCTCTGATTCATCAAGGTCAGTCTCTTACCCATTTTTTCACTTCTCTCTTTAAAGACTTCCTTACTCACATCACTTTTTTCTCTTATTCTCGATAGCTCTTCCTCCAGGCCAATACATTGTTCTCGGTACATTTCGGCAAGTTTCTGAGATTGTTCTAACTGATTTTTTAATGAATGAACAGCATAGAGTTGTGCTTGTCGAGGCTCAAGTATCTCACCAGATACCTCTAATAGGCTACTCACTTCAGAGATATCCAGTTGTTCTCGTAAATTCTCAATATCTTTAATAAACTGGTCTCTTTCGACCATCCAATGGCGTTCCTTCGCTCTGAGTTCGTATTTTAGTTCTAAGAAATCTTTAGTGCTTTCATAGAGTAAGTTCTGGGTCTCATGAAGTTTATCCTGTAATGTTTTGATCTTGTCTGAATCGCGTTCTCTTTGAGCATTCTGTTCCTCCATGCGGACTCTACGATCTTCAAGAAGAGCGTCAACTTGCTCTTTAGCTGTTCTGGTTTGTTCTTCAAGTTGTGCTTGTAGTGATTCTATTTGAAGGAGTAGTGTTTGGTTATCTTGTTTGTTTGTTGGGCTGCGAGGTGGTGGTCTAATGTTGCCTGCTGCATCCTTTGCTCCTACCTTTCTACCTGCACCTATGTAAGTGAAAAAATAAATACTAGATGTTTTTCTGTCAAATTGCTCACTTAAGAAAGGTGTGTCTTCATATTTGATGTCCCAAACCTTGTTAGCCATGCCCTGACTTTAATCAGGCCAGAGGTTGTTTCAGGGTTTGATCTGTGAGTTAGCCATGCCCTGGCTTATATCAGCCCAGAGGTTGTTTCAGGGTTCAATCTGCAAGTTAGCCATGCCCTGGCTTATATCAGCCCAGAGGTTGTTACACAGTTCAATCTGTGAGCTAGTTGTGCCCTGACTTTGATCAGCTCAGAGGTTATTTCAGGGTATTGACAAATTTGAAGGTACAATATGTGAGGAATATCTACTGCCTTTGGAAAATACCACAGAATCAAACTGCAATCTCTTCTCCCCCTCCCCAGTACAAAAGCCCATCCCCTCCCCCAGTCCAAAAGCCCATCCCCTCCCCCCTCTTTCCACTTCATTCTCTCACTTCATTCTCTTGACACCTACCATGTTTATGTCCCCCTGGTCCACGACCATCTATAGACCCTCTAGTCATGTCGGTTTGAATCCCTTTTGGTTTACGTTCAGGGATGATAGCTTTAGCGGGGGGTTGACGATGAAAATAAGTTATTTCTGCTTCGCCACCCCTAGATAAACTCAAAAGATGTTGTATTTTCTTTCTGTCTTCAAGCTCACGTATCTTTAGCCTGTCATTCTCGGCGTACAGTCGAAGTACGTGCTCTCTCTCTTGGAACAGATACACTTGCATGTCGCTCAACGCTTTTTGAAGCTCTGCTATTTCTTCTTCTCTTTGTCGCAGTTCCCATTGCGTTTTATGCTACAAATACAAATAAGTCCTTAAATAAAACCTCTAGAGTACAACTGTGGCAGGTAAGGGCCGTTTGCAATACTAGTAGAACAAAAACAACAAAATTTCAAGCTTACTTGTTCCTCGTAGGTGCATTTGTAGCGTTCCATTTTCTTCAGCATTTCTTCATGTTCGCCATCATATTCAGCGATCTTCCTTCTGTAGTACTCTAGAAGCTCCTTGGAAGGCTTTAAATGTCCCAGCCTTTCATTTACTGTTGGTAAAGGCGAATAATCTCGATCGATATCTCCGTCCATCTCAGTCGCCATTTTGAAAATCGCGCTGAACGAACGGCTTCGTACTGTGAAAAGATGTTACGCATCACCAAATGCAAATTATAAAACCGAGCCCGCATACCTTTCGGTCAGCTATTTATATATTTTTTCATTTATCAGTTTATTTATCCTAATAAAAATAAATAAATAAAATACTGTAATAGACTAACTAAAACATCTGATAAATACTAATTTAGTTAGGGACGAGGTAAAATCAATGGCCTCGCGTAAGGATACGAGTAAATTGGTTTAGAGGGTGTACCGATAAATACTTCCCTCTCCCCCTCACCGGCTCCTTAAAATATTTTGTACTAGTGATTATTTCTATGCGAAAAATACGTTGTACAGCGTCACTATCATTTGAATTTTATCTTTGTAGATAATTGAGTATAACATCCAGGAATAAACTTCCTGGGGCTGTGGGTACCCCCCTCCCCCCAAAAAAACCCGGACCCCGGCTGTCCTAGTCAGGTCCTTCAGATGATTGTTTTGTATTCCTCACTTTAAACACAAATTTGTTATAATGTAATCTATTGAGTTGATATCCTAGATTTTGGACAATAAAATTTATTCTAATGATTTTGAATATCATGTCACATGACCTAATTCTCTAAAAGGCCTTCAACTAGGCTTTCTAGTTCTTCTTGGAGTTCTTTCTTGAAGCATTTTCGAGTAATAAAACTTACACGCACATTCCATGCTTATTGGATTTTATTATCTGACGCACTTAAAAGTTTGGACACGAACGTTTTGTGGGGATGAATAATTTTTTTTTAGACACGTTTTCCGGAAGTTGATTTGTTTACATGTCACACATGGTGAACGAATGGAATTTGATCATCGGGTTCACGAGTCTATCACGATTTGACGTAAAACGGCTTTTATGACTAATGATAGATGTAATTACGACTAAATAAAATCCGAAAAAAAACGAGAAATAAAGGATTCAAAACATCAAATGAATTTTGAATTTACCGCTATGAAAATAATGAAAGACTTAGGAAAATGCTCAAGTAGTTTATTCTAAATATTTTTTTAGCGAAGAAAAAAGTAAGGAAAAGCGTAAAAACGAAGAAATGGAAGTCACAGCTTTTGGCTCCCTTGGGGAGGTAGGTACATTACAAAGAGAAACGTCACAGGTCATCAAATTAAAATCATAAAAAGCGGTTAACCAATCAAAATCGTTAAATGATACCACGTGGTAAGAGGGTATATAAAGGCCTGCGTCACCGACAGATGAGATGATTATCCATTTTAAAAATGGCGTTGGTTTGGTTCAAAATGTGAGGCCTTTGTTTTCATAATGCCTGGTTGAAAATTGGACCTAAAATTATAATGGCGGACGAAGTGGAGGAGTTTGTATTTATTTCTCCTCCTGAGGCTCCTGTTTTTGAGCCAACTGATGAGGAATTCCAGGACCCTTTGGCTTATATCGCGAAGATAAGACCGTATGCAGAAAAAACTGGAATTTGCAAGATTCGACCACCCCCGGTTAGAGTCGGACTCGTTTTGTTTTATCGTTCTTAAAAAGATAAATTAAGTCAGGGTTGTTTTATTTTATATTAGAATGTTAATCATTTGTGTCCTGTCTTAGGATTGGAAACCTCCTTTTGCTGTTGAAGTAGATACTTTTACTTTTACTCCAAGAATACAAAGACTCAATGAACTCGAGGTAAAGTTTAAAAACCCCATGACTGTTTTTTTCCTCTGTTCTGTTGTTGAATTGTCGAGAGAAAGTATTTGCTTTCTTATTACTATTAAATGGAGGAGAATTATTGATATTTTAGTTTTGAAGTATCGTTCTGAAGAGTACGAATTACGCTGATAAAGATTATAAAAGAAGAGAACTGCATGTGCCTGTGAAGTACAAGCTATCACGCATGCCATACACACACACATCATTTCTTCCCTTTTTTGTTGACTAAGAGCTGTCTTTTCAACTCCAATACAGGCTAGAACCAGAGTTAAACTAAACTTTCTCGATGCTTTAGCAAAGTTTTGGGAATTACAGGTAAGGCATGGCTAAAATTTCTCCCGAAAATAAAGATTTCAAATGGCATCAACTTCATCCAATAGAAACTTCAGGGCGTCCGCCATCTTCCCATCTCATTTATAATTCCTTCCTTCTCAAGTTTTTATTTTCACTTTTCAACCTTTCATTTCAAAAGGGCACAGTCTTCAAAATCCCCCAAGTAGAGAGGAAAAGTCTGGATCTCTTTAGGCTATACAAGGTAAGGGGTTTTTGCCACACAGATTGGACAATAAAGGGATTGCCCCTTTATGCAACAACAGCGTTTGAACTACCGTACATGGCCGCTAATAAGCACGCAAGCATTCGACCATTTTTATACCTGTCCAGTAACTACATACCTGGAAAATATGCTCTTTGATTCCCTTAAATGAGTTATTTCATTTAAATGGTACTCTAGTTCTAGCTGTTATGCTTCCTCATCAACAATTAAAGTTCAACCCCAAGGACGTCCAATGTAATCCTAATTTTTTTATTGTCAATCAAGCTAGTAAAATTTGTTAGATCAGATGTGTATTTTTTCGTATTTTCTATTATATTGTCTATGGGTGGTATTTGGGCAACCTTGGTCATGGAAAACATCTATGTTTTTTTAGATCTTGGGGTTTGATTGACTAGATTGAAATTTATTTCCTTGGAAGGTAGCCAGGATCATAAAATTGGCCTCCTGTAACATTAATTTACATATTTCTAAAATGCTGTTATGCAACTTTAGGAAACCATAAAATGACACCGTAGTTAAACACCATCAGTTTTATTGCAGCCAGTTGTTTATAACAAGCAATATATTCGCATTATAGTGTGAAAGGAAATATATGAGATTAATGCTATCAAGGATATTTCCAAAGATCAAAATGGAATTTAGGAATGTTGAATATATTAAGGATAGACAAAAGCCGGAAACCCGGAGAAAAACCCTTGAATCAAGGGAGAGAATCAACGACAAACTCTACTCAACCAGGGTTTTAGCGCAGTGGGACTTGAGCCCTGGTTGCAGCATAAGCGACCATATACATGTCAAGTATGCTATTGAAATATCAACCTATTAACTCCACACACACCTACTTATATTCATGTTGTTTAACTGATGTATAAGTGAGAAAAGAATAATCAAAAATAGAAATGTGATTTTATCTGTTTTAGATAATTTTTTAAAATTTGCTATTGTGTCGTACAGCTGTCATTTTGGATATTATATTCCTGATCAATGCTAATTATGATAAATGGAAATTAAGCAGGAAATCTACATTATTTCATATATTTTTATTCTACTTTATTATTGCATGAATAGATCCTTCTCAAAATTATCTTAAATGCGAGACTAACATAAAAATGCAAAAAGAAATGACACTTTCACAATGGACTTTCACTTTTTTCATGACTTTTCTTTTGTATTTCCATGTAAGTCTTGCATCATGAATCAGTCGCAGGTTGTTAGGCATTAGTAGGTATATGTTAAAACTTGTAATGTCCAATTATTCAACCACTATAATAATAATAATAATAATAATAATAATAATAATAATAATAATAATAATAATAATAATAATAATAATAATAATAAACTATATTTAACGATGAATAACCAATTTAGCATGGCTAATCTTACATTGGGTCATCAAAAATATTGTTCTGGGATTTTTTAAATTTCAGACAACATTATTGATATTCATCTCCTTGATCATTGTTTCTTTCTTTACTGGTAATGCTTGAGCTGATGATATACAATTTTTTATCTTTAATTGGGCAACACCACACAGATTGGTCTGTTAAATGTTTTCTAACTTGCCCTTGGCCATTACCTTTGTTTCACTTCTCCAAAACAATTTTTTTTCTTATAAAGTCTGAGTTCTTGACAATAATCGAGAAAGCCACGAATATGCCTTTTAACAGAACATGTGCTTGTTAAAATTTTTACTTTAAAGCAACCATTATGTAGTAGAATACCTTATAACCAGCTTCATAATGTATCTAGTACCTACCTAGTACTTTACTTATATCTAGCAAGTATATAGACTGGGATAAGATATTTTTATCTGGATATTCAAACACTGATACAGAGCTTTCAATAAAAGGCGGCTACCGGCGGATTATCGCCGGATACTTCACCTTAAACTGCTGGCTATTTTGACAAAAAAATAATTCATTGCCAAATAAAGTTACGGCCCCTTGGGGGATACGGACCCCTACTTTTTTGGATTGACCCTCTACTCCAAATATTATTGAAAGCTCTGCTGATAAATGTATTGGATAGAACAAGAAATAGAGGTAGATATCCATAAACTATTTATCTTTTACTGTATATGAAGGATATTAATTTTTAGAATACTTTTTCTTTTAGACTGTCCATGAGGAAGGGGGATTTGAACATGTTACAAGAAAGAAGAAATGGGCCATAGTGGCTAGAAAGGTAATGTTTATGACTAGAACCTCGACAGCAGAAAAACAGACATTGCTATTTTTTTAATAAATTGCCCAGTAGTCCAGTTTTGCATTGTATCATATTGACTTGTTATGACTTTGTTCAAATAATTTGTATAGGTAATAGCATGGTTTGGAGTGATATTTGGCATGAATACCAAGTTAGAGTGATATTTCAAAATGTTTGTGATTTAATGAGTCATCCTAATCTTCCTTTTTAAACATCTTGGACAATAATTATTCACACATCTCTATCATTGCAAGGTCACCTCATGTCTCACTTTGATACAAAGGCATGTTTACCTTTCACGGTGGAACTGTAAAGCAGATTATTTTGTACTTCAGTTTTCTTAGATTATATGGATAAATTACTCAACAGTATTTTGGTTTGTTTTATAGATGGGTTATGCCATGGGCAAGTCAGCACCTACCCTGTTAAGAATGAATTATGAGAAGTTCTTATACCCTTATGATATCTTCTTGATTGGAGCATTCACTGGGGACCCTGTGGTACGTATTTGCCGAATTACCTGTTATTAAAGAGGGACTCGTAAAATTATGATCCGAAATTCAATTCAGCTGAAACTTCACTGGAATAAACTTTATAGTCATTGGAATAATCATTTAAAAATTTTTCTTGATATTCCAATGGGAAGTATAAAAAAATCAGACAATTTTTGCACAAGTTGCTCTTTCTCATATAAACCATATGTTAGTATTTGGTACCTCAGAGGTTTGTTTCATAATAATAATAATGATAATAATAATAATAATAATAATAATAATAATAATAATAATAATAATAATAATAATGATGATAATGGAAACTTTATTTCATTGTTTTTTTTTTTACATTTACAATTGTAAATCTCACTACGAATAGGTAATTTACAACTGACTACTTGAATTGAAGATAATACACACAAATAAGCAATAATAATAATAAATAAATCTTTCATCAGAGAGTCCACTTACAATAGTGATTTTCAGTGAGGCCCTGAGAAACACACACACACACACACGCACACAAAGTAATAATAACAAAAATAATAAAAGAAAATATAAATATAGGAATATAGAAGTACGAAATATATATAAGTAAAAAGTAGATTATAGATTGTAGATAGATCAAAGACAAGACATCACTTTTTGCTGTTACTCGGAGTTTCATGCTTATGCGATCTTCAGACAGTCTTTAATTTGGTTTTTCACTGCCGCCAATCATAAATATAAAAGGTACCGACTGATTATTTTTGATTGATGGAAGCGATAAACCAAATTTCAGCGTGCAGCTCGCAGCTACCGAGTTCGCATGTTTATGAAAATAGCAGTAATAAAGAATAATTCATACTGTAATCTATATATACCTGAGGCGCTAAAATTGTAGTATAATCTATTGTTGTGGCCTATAATTGGAGTGTTAAAATTAGGACTATGAATGCATATTAAATAAAAGTCTCGCTAATAGCTAACTTAAAACAACTAAAAGATAAAGTTCTAGTTTGTTCAGGGAGACTGTTCCAATCAGGGAATTCGAAAATTTGGAAGTTTGATGGTTTTTGGCCAAGTGCAGTCCAATTCTTGAGATTTTTATTGTTGATCTGTCTTTTAGTTTTAGTTCATTTTAGATTCTAAAATTATGATTTATCCTTCAGCCAACTGCTGATCAGTTGAAGAAAGATGAAAAAGACAAAGATTATAGCCCATCAGTTTCAACAAATACAAATTACCAGGCAGCTAGACGAACAAGGAGAGCTAAACTTGATGATGAAGAAGAAAATGTAAGTGTTTTTTACAAAACACTAGAAATACATGTAAGCTCTTAGTTTTGAAGTTTTGTGCGTTCTACAAAATAAAAGCAATAGTAGGGTCATTAAAAGCCATGAAATCTAGAATGAGGATGTGAGACTTGAAGTTCCAAATTGTAGTTCAATGAGAAGGGTATCTGAAGATGGGATTTTCTTCTAGTTCTTTTAACATGAGTGGTGAGAAAACTTCTGAATATCTTGGCAGGGACTCCATCTTCTTTCATTGTTAAGACAATCATGGAATTCTCATTCTTATTTAACCTTCTTATTTGCTTTAGTCTTCAAACATTGACTATGACAGCAATCCAGAGTTGAGGAAATTGCAGTTTCTTGCTCCTGGACCAAAAATGGCTGGTTTGGTATCCAAGAAAGAAGGTATGACCTTTGCTTTGATGTCTGATTTGCCTTGCTTTCATTCAATCTTACCCCATCCATCTATCCATCCAATCTTATCCCATCTATTCATCTATCCATCCATCCAATCTTATCCCATCCATCCCATCCTTTCTATCCATCTATCCATCCAATTTTATCCCACCACATCCAGCCATCCATCCATCATCTATCCATTCAATCTGTTTATAAATCCATTCAATCTACAGTATTTATAAATCCCTTCACCACTCCATCCACCAACCCATCCAATTCCATCCCATCCATCCCATTCTTCTCCTTCCTTTTTTCTTTCTTTCATTAACCAAGCAGTTTTAAATAATTATTGTTATCTATATTTCAGATAAAAATCTCCCGATTCAAGCTCTAGAACCAGAAATCAAAAAGGAAGCAGTTGACTCCAATTTAACCTCTCCCATCAAGACCACCTCTCCTCCCAAGACCACCTCCCCTCCCAAGACCACCTTTCCTAGCAAGACCACCTCCCCTGGTAAGACAAAGTGTGCTGGATCAGATGTCAGTCTTGATAGCTCACCTGCAAAGTCAACCAGGTTTAGCAAACAAAAGGACAGTGGCAAGCTTAAAATGGAAAATATTAAAATTGGAAAGGAGCCTGAACTGACAAGACGTCGTCCAGTCAGACAAGCTAGTAAGACTCAGTCTGTATGGGTAAGTCTAGATTACTTAATTTTATAATCTCATAATTATGTTTTGTGAGACAGAACTGAATAGTATAGTAATTTATCCCACAAAATACAGCCAATCAGAATGAAGAAAAGCTAAGTGCTGTCAGTAGGCACAAGAGTTATGCATAATTCAGCCTGATTCGTGAATTTCAGTCCCCCAGTGACATATGATCTACTTATCAAGTTTTGTATTTCTTTTAATTATGAAATACAAATTACAATAATCATTATTTTGGATTCAAATGATCCAATAGAAAGTGCACATGTAGGCTGTGTACTCTTATGAAGCACTCACCCCCATTCGATCGGAAGGCGAGATTTATAACAGTTGTTTTATAATGTGTGATATATTTTAAATCATGACTTTTTAACCAATTAGGTTGAGGAGTATGTCTGCCAAGTATGCACAAAAGGAGATTCAGAGGATTCAATGTTACTCTGTGATGGATGTGACGACAGCTATCACACATACTGTCTCATACCACCACTGACTACTGTTCCCAGAGGAGACTGGAGGTGCCCTAGATGTGTTGCTGAGGTTAGTGTGCTCTCCCGTGTTATGCACTGTGGCACTGCTCAATAGTATTTTACAATACAATAGTATTTTATTCAGGACGCAAATTATCAGTGACATAGAATAAAACATTTAAGAGAGCCAAAGCAGAAACTAACACACAGCTAAAATAAATAAATAAAATAAGCATCCTGAAAGGAAGTTTGGAGGTTAGCCCTATGTGAGAACTCCCTAGTACAAATGGACAAAGCAGCAGCAGTGATCTATGATCTATATTCCGACCGCCATCCCCAACCAACAGGGACGCAGTCCCATTTTTTCTGATATAGCACAGTTTTGAACCAATTAGAGTAAACGTAACAAGATAATTTTGTTTTGCAGGAATGTAATAAGCCTCAAGAAGCTTTTGGTTTTGAACAGGCAAAGCAGGTCTACACACTTCAGTCATTTGGTGAAATGGCAGATCAGTTTAAAAAAGAGTACTTCAAGCTGCTTCCCAGGGTATGTCCACATAGACATAACAAGCCCAAATTCACTTGACCTAAGAAATGTTTACAACTCCTTCCCAAATTCACTTGAATGCACACAAAGCAGTGGTTAAGTTGAGTTTCGACTTGAATGTTTTGATACATTTACTACTTTACACTTATTTCAAAAAAGGTTGTCCCAGCTGAAAGCAACAAGCAACAATATAAGATGACAAAGAACACATTTTACTCCTCATTCATCATTTAGACTCAATTATTTTAGTTGTTTCGTATGTTACTCTGAAACTGTTTTGATTTCTTGATTAAGTGTTGTCTCAAATCTTCAGCTAATTAAAACTTTGTTTGCATGTGGTCTTGGCTCATTGCTTGTCACTTGTTGCTTTTGGCTGTGACAACCTTTATTGAAATAGGTGTATCTTATCAAATCAAACCAATTTGAAACTATATTACATGGTTATTCATATACATACAGTACATACATACTTTATTCAGTATTCCCCATAGGGCTTTTCGATAGTAATTCACAAAAATATGATGAGAACTATTTAAAACTAACTAATATAAGACAGAGAATTAAAATCTAAAATGTATAATATATCACTTATCTAAATTTAAAGCTTGAAATTCTTTGACATTTCTCAGTTTTTCAATTGAATTCAGAAAATGGTCTATTATCCATTTTTTTATTATTTCATTTGGATGTACATGTAGTTGAAGAGCCACTCTGAGTCCATGCTGGTTTTAATTTTCCTATATTTTCCTTTTTTTATTTAATTTTTTTGTTTGGATTCTTATATCTATTTTTTATTTTCTATTAGGAGGTGCCAACGCAAGTAGTTGAAAAAGAGTTCTGGCGGCTTGTAAGCTCAATGGACGAGGAGGTAAGCAGAGAACTTTATATTTTTGTGTTTACATGAAATCACTGATGGTCCAAGTGCTGCGTGAACAAGGAGATGAGTAATTAAGAATTCTTGTTTCTTTGTTTCCTGTCAGGTTCAAGTAGAGTATGGAGCAGATCTGCATACAGCAAAACATGGCAGTGGCTTCCCAAGGAAAGGTGGTTATATGGCAAGCAGCGAAGAAGAGGTGTGTGTGCAATCTGCGAATCATGATAATAGCCTATTTCCAAGATATGCTTGTTTTTGGATTTGGGTAAAGACCCCTTGTGACATCAAAGCAGCTCAATGTGGATGACCCAACAAAAGAATTTCAATCCCCTGAGAATTAAAAACTATTGTTTTATCCTCCAAATTGAGCTGCATACTGCAGTGCTGCAAGGGGTTTATTAAGTGAACACCCATCATAAACAGACAGGTAGTTAGACTGCCCCAAAATTGTCTGCCCAAACCACTATTTAGCAGACACCCTTATAAGTGGACAATCTGAAAGGTTTTCAAAAAAAGTTTTTTATTATAAATTTAGAAGCAACCATGGAAAAGGCTCTAATGCTTTAAAGCCAATAATAATAATAATAATGATGATGATGATTCATTTGTACAGGGTCATTAATTACCACTTCCTTTAATTTGTTTATAAATGAACTCATTTTCTCTTTCCTAGTATTTTGCAAATTCACCATGGAACCTCAATAACATGGCTAATCTTGATAAATCAGTACTGTGTCATATCAGTGCCGACATATCTGGAATGAAGGTAATTGTCACTGTCATTATCATTCATATAATTGTTTCACCACTTTCCATACATCAGTTCACTGGTCAAACACAAAGCATTCAGTCAAGACTGCAAGGTGAAAATTTATTTGAATAATCCTTGTAGCCTTTATTGAATGTTTTGTCTGTGAACAGTGCACTGTTGTATGAAAAGAATTTCGATCTCCTGAGAATTGGAAACCTATAGTTTTGTTTTCCAAATTGAGCTGCATTCCGATCTGTTGTGAGAGGTCTATTCACAGTCTATGGAAAAAAATACATTTTTGGTCTACCTGTGGTCTAGCATGTCTTACCCAACTTCTTCATTATTAGCTCCATTTTTCCAATTTCCACAGGTAGCCCAAATATCAATTCTGATTTTTTTATCATTATTTTTCAAAGGTTCCCTGGCTTTATGTTGGCATGTGTTTCAGCAGCTTTTGTTGGCACAATGAAGATCATTGGAGTTACTCCATAAATTACATGCACTGGTAAGATTATGTTTCTCCCTTGCATTTAACTAAAAGAGAATACATGAAGCTTGACAAGCTTAGAGAATATACCTTTAGTTATGTAGATTGTGTACCATATGTTGATTGAACTTTTTTGAATTAGAATGATTATGATGACTGGTGTGATGGATGATGACTGGTGTGATGGATGATGATGATGAATGATGATGAATGATGATCATGATGATGAATGATGATCATGATGATGACTGGTGTGATGGATGATGATGATGATGACTGGTGTGATGGATGATGATGACCGGTGTGATGAATGATGAATGATGATGACTGATTATGATGATGGATGATGACTGTTTCATTCTATCTATTGTACAGGGGTGAGCCAAAGACATGGTACGGCATGATGGTACGGTGTGATGGATGAAGATGATGATGACTGGTGTGATGAATGATGATGACTGGTGTGATGAATGATGATGACCGGTGTGATGAATGATGAATGATGATGACTGATTATGATGATGGATGATGACTGTTTCATTCTATCTATTGTACAGGGGTGAGCCAAAGACATGGTACGGCATCCCTGGAGATGCTGCAGAAGAATTCGAAATGGCAATCAAAGAAGCAGCTCCAGAGCTGTTTGAGGAGCAGCCTGACCTACTCCATCAGCTGGTTACCATAATCAACCCTAATGCTCTGACTGCAAAGGGTGTGCCTGTCGTCAGAACCAACCAATGTGCAGGAGAGTTTGTAGTCACTTTCCCTAGGGCCTATCATGCTGGATTTAACCAGGGTTTTAACTTGGCTGAAGCTGTCAACTTTGCTACTGCTGATTGGGTAAGTCCTCTTAAAAAATGTAATGTCTTTATTTTTGACGACTTTCCAATCCACTTTCATTTCCAATAAATTTTCCATACACATTGCAAATATTGACTGTATTGTTTTCTCGTAGCTTCCCATCGGACGTAAGTGTATTGAACACTACAGAGAAATGAGCAGAAACCCTGTATTTTCCCATGAGGAACTAGTGTGTAAGATGGCTGCCGACCCAGATGGTCTAGACCTGGATCTTGCTAAAGCTGTATATGATGAGCTGTCTAGCATTGTTGAGGCAGAAATCAAGAAAAGAACTGGACTGTTAGAACAGAATGCTAAGGAATTTGAAAGACCTGAAGCTTTTGAACTGCTTCCTGATGATGAAAGACAGTGTTATATCTGTAAAACAACATGCTTTATGTCGGCTGTCACCTGTCCTTGTGACCCAGGTAAGAGGGTCATAGGTATATTCCTATTGCATACAAACATCTTTTGTTCATCATGTCTTATGTGGTGATAAAATTTCTGGGTATCAATAATATGGTTGTTTCCATAACAATTGTTGTTAATTATACACCGATTCCGAACATGGCAGACACAAACGGACAGCCTGGATAGAGGGGGTGAAAACGAGACTAGTCAGTAATTCATTATCTATGTGCAAGCTTCATCTTTGTTACTGGTGTTACATGGTGTTAACATCCATTAAGAATCGTTTTTAGTGATGTCTAAGGGAAAAGCCAGCTTTCCATAGATCACGGACAACTGACTAGCCTCATTTTCGCCTCCTCGATCCAGGAAAACCGCGTATGTCCCCCATGTTCGGAATCGGTGTATATTTGAAGATTTTTAAAGCTCCATAAAAGTGCCATTGTTTTGATCTAGTTTTTCTTCTAATTGTCTATCACTAATATTCTAGCCAATCAGAATGCAAGGTTTTTTGCTAGTTCACTGCACTATACTTAATGTCAATATCTTTTTTTATGCTGCAGAGAGACTTTCATGCATTGGTTGTGCTAGTGAATGTTGTTCCTGTCCTGTGTATAAGAAGACACTCAGGTACCACCACTACTTATATTCACTTCAGCATTACCAAAAACCCCTGCACAGATCTTTACACCCACTAGCTATGATCCAAGTTGTCTGGGTTTTAGGCTTCCATAAATCAAATTTCCAACAGTCTGAGCTAGTAAATTATTTGATTGACAGCAGCAAAACCCAGACATCTTGGGCTGATTTGGTGGCATAATTATGAAAATGGGAGTAATATGTCTGTTAAATTTTCCCATCCAGGTATCGATATACTGTAAAAGAACTGCCTTCCATGCTGCTCAAGCTTAAGAAGAGAGCAGATTCTTTTGATAACTGGGCACGAGAAGTGAAAAGAGCTCTGGAACCATGTGAAAATAAAGTTGGTAAGTGTCAGAATGGGGGACGCTGTTCTTTAATATTTTGTGAGACACCGTTCTTAATATTTTGCTAAATCATGTGCAGCACTCATAGACCTCATTGGCTTGGGTGTAATGTTGTTCCATTTCAGACCATGTGTCATTCCCCAGAGTATCATTTCATTGTTTAACGGTTGCACATGTGAAGATAGTTATTACATGAATATGGATACAACTCAATCTTATTCTCAAGAGAATGACACATGGTCTGAAATGGGACAACATTACACCCAAGCCGATGAGGTCTATCAAGAGCAGCTAAAATACGAAAATCAGCGGGCTAAAATAGATTTTAGCCCGCTGCCATCAGCCAATAAGACGTGATGTCGTATTTTTCAAAATATGTAGTCGTTTATTCCTTTTGTAAATGCCCTAAAAAGTTATAATAATAGTAATAGAGGCAATGTTCTCTGGCATAAATATGTTTTTGGCCCTTCAGAGTGCTCATTTTAACCCTCGCTTCGCTCAGGCTAAAATGAGCCTGAGTCGGGCCAAAAACACATTTATGCCCTCGAACATCGCCTCTATTGTTATATTAAACATTGTTTTTTTTGTCCAGGTGTTACTGAACTGAAAGAACTTGTAGTAACAGCAGAACAGAGTCAGTTCCCAGACTGTGATCTCTTACAGCTACTCAAATCAACACTAGCCGAGGCGGAGAGATGTGCTAGTGTGGCTTTACAGCTAGTGAGTAGAAAGCACAGAACACGTCATAACCTGCCCACATCAGTTGTACATGTGCCAAAACTGAGTCTAGATGAGCTACAAGCCTTCAGACAACAGCTGGAAGGTCTACCCTGTGTTATCCGAGAAGCTGATTTAGTTCAGGTAAGCTGTATAGAACCTTGACTATTGAGTTTGTTAGGTCTCTCTACAGTAGCTCTTAATTCTAAGGTTGTGCCCTTTCTTTTACATTCTTTGGTGCTTGGGATCCCTGTGTCTCACTAATCTACACACCACAGGTAGCCCACCAAAGACACAAATGAGAAATTCCAAAGCAGTGAGAGAAACCTTTTGTGCATAACATTGATAATCAAAAAATCTCAAACATCCAAGTGAGGCAACAGCAAGTCCATTCAACAAGTTTTTTCAGTCATTCAAAATTTGCTCTCAAAGCCAGTGTTTACTAAATGTTTATGTTGAAATATTATTGTGTAGGATTTGATGACCCATGTTGAAAGCTTCCAGTGTGAAGCACAGAAGGTTCTGCAAGACCCTGTAGTAGACAAGATTAGACTGCAACAACTACTGGATACTGGGTCCAGCCTGGATGTAGAGCTACCAGAAATACCAAAACTGAAGCAGGTAAAGAAAGATAACTAACCTTCAAATCTTAGGTCCCTCATATTTCCCTACCAACTTTGAAAATATTTTATGTCACTTAATAAAAGGTTGAAAACGTTATGCCTTGTATGTGAGGAAATATGGTATAGAGGCTTTGCACCATCACTTGATGGCAGCCATGACAGAAGGCAGGAACAATTGGATTTGGTCTAATCTGATTAACATGACAAAGAATTCAGTTTCCCAGGGGAAAAAGACTCTATAGTTGTGCCTCCTGTCATGGCTGCTGTCATATGATGGTGCAAAGCCTCTGCCCCCCCCCCCCCCCCCTCTGTATTGTGGTTCTTGTTACTAATATGTGTTGTCAACAGGAATTATGTCAAGCCAAGTGGTTAGAACAAGTGAATATAACCCTAAAGAACACAGAGGCGGTGTCCTTTGACACCTTACAAGAATTACTGACAACTGGACAAACTTTGACTCAGAAATCTGGTAAGAATAATAACAAGATAGAAAATAATTTTGATTAGATTTGTAATGTGAATAACTGATGGTGCTCTGAGACACCAACATGGAGATAAATTTCTCTAAGACGTATGGGGTTTCAAGTCGTTAAGTTATTACTAAATTCTTGTTGTCCTGTACATGTTTAGCTGTTGCAAAAGCTGTTGGTGAACTACGAGAACTTGTGAACCGTGGAGAAAAATGGGAAGAAAAAGCCAAATTATGTCTTCAAGCAAGGTAGAGAGGAGAAGCCGTTACTTTTGTATTTAAGGGAGGGGAGTGGAGCAGAACAGAGGAGAGCAAGATACGTTGTAATGTTTTCCCATTTCAGACCATGTGTCATTC
This sequence comes from Anthopleura sola, assembly GCA_023349425.1. Lineage (NCBI taxonomy): Eukaryota > Metazoa > Cnidaria > Anthozoa > Actiniaria > Actiniidae > Anthopleura > Anthopleura sola. The sequence continues at coordinate 2,375,925 of JALHLI010000006.1, read as the reverse complement.
TCTTGAAAATAAGATTCTTTGTGTGAGTTGTATCCATATTCATGTGTCTTCCCATGCACAACCATTAAACAAAGAAATGATACTCTAGGGAATGACACGTGGTCTGAAATGGGGAAACATTATGCCCGTAAAGAGGTCTATAAGCCAGTTCACAGTTTAAGAATCTTTATCAGTGCGCATGCGATTTTATCCCGAATTTCTCACCTTCCAACCTTAAAAAAAGGTTTAAACAAAAGAAGGTGAGAAATTCGGGATAAAATCGCATGCGCACTGAAAACGATTCTTAAACTGTGAACTTGCTTATTGTGGGATGGGTGTGTAAAATCATGTAAACATTGGTTTATTCTTCTCTCTCAATGACCATCGTCATTCATTGATCCAGGCCTCGTCATGTCATGGCCACAGTAGATGCTATTGTCAAGGAAGCAGCCAATGTGCCTGTTTACTTACCTAATGTCAGTGCACTGAAGGAGTCGCTGAGAAAAGCTACTGAATGGTCCGAAAAAGTCGATAAAGTACAAGTAAGTTTTATTCAAACACTATATAACACGATATCTGGATTTGTATCTAGAGCGCGATTTTGCTTCAAGACAACAAATATTCTTGATCAATCCTGTTATGAGTAAGCAGCGGGTTGCTGAGAGGGATCGCATGGTGTGATGACACTAAAACTGGATGTGAAGGAGACTAGTGCTATGTATTTCCTTTATGTTTGTACAGTGCTTCACAGTCACGCGCGGAATAACGGTAGTACAATTTGCCGTTCCACAAAAAGGGTGGATGTCAATCAGTGTTTCCATGACATTTGTCGGAAAATTGACAAAGTTTTCAAGGGCACATGCCTATGCATGGGATGTCATGGAAACACCTTGATTAACATCCACCAAAACCTACGTCGTGGCGACGATGATTCGGTGGATGATGTTGAGAAGTTCTTTAGACAGTCTGAGTGTGTAAAACCAAAACTGCTCTGTGTCCGTGAACATGAATGTGTTGTGTAGTAGCACTGCTTTGTGATTGGCTCATGTTATCTCGTCAATTCCATATCATGACCGTGCCATGTAACTCGTCTTTTCTCCCTCTTATAAACTTACGGCACGGACCGTGCCCTGCTGTGACTGTGTCTGTGCCATGCCGTGTATGAAAACATTCGATATTCGCTGCCGTATCCGTGCCGTAACCTTGCTGCGTGCCATAACTTTTCACACATGAAATTTGCTGTAAAATCTATTCGAAACGTTAACTTGAAATCCTAATATTTTTACTCACGTTTGATAATTTTAGAATGATGTATACTATCCATATTTGGAAGTATTGGAAGCCCTGGTGATGCGCGGAAGACCAATCCCTGTAAGGCTTGAGCAGTTGCCTCAGATGGAGTCTCAAGTAGCGGCTGCAAGAGCGTGGAGAGACAGGGCAGCAAGAACATTCCTGAAGAAAAACTCCAATTCTCCTTTGCTCGAAGTATGATCACTATGATTCATTTTTTCATTTGATTTGGTCTTCCATCTCTCTCTTCACCCACCCATCCTTCCCATCCATTCGTCCTTCCATCCATCCAATCATTGGTTCTTTCACTTATTCATTTTTTAAGTCCCGCGATGGCGATGCTTGCGGCGATTTTTGAAAATATAATAAATTTTGTCTTATGCTTCTAAAGAGATGTTTGTCCAGGTAATCTTGGTGTCCGGAATAAGACTTCACGAGTTAATCCTTTACTATTCTTGACTATTACCAAAATCGCCCCAAAAATCGCTCCTCAAATCACAGCAACAATCGCCAGTTTTATTTCTCCTGATTATATTAATCTTTCATCTTTAAAGATACTGTTACCGAGAAAAGACATTGGATTATACAAAAGCTGTCCTAAACCAAGAAAAAAGAGAGAGAAGGAAAAAGAAAAAGAAAAGGAGAAAGAAAAAGAAGTAGTTCTCGACCTAGCAGCTATCGATGACTACATCGGCAGAGATCCGGTCCAGCAGATAGCGCAGTTCAAAGATGCTGAACTCAAAGAGATAGACACTGTAAAGAAATTACGTAAACAACACATTGCACGGTTACAGGAAGAAGATACGAAGCGCAAGGCTGGAGAAAGCATGGATGGACAGTACTGTATATGTCGTCGTGGGCCTGAAGGATTCATGTTGATGTGTGAACTATGCAAAGAATGGTTCCACGGATCTTGTGTGCCATTACCTCGAACACAAAGCGGAAAGACCGTAGGAAAAGGATCAGCTGGAATAGAAGCCGCTAAAGAACTCAAATACCTATGTCCTCTATGCCTGCGCTCAAGGAGACCACGCCTAGAAACCATTCTCTCGCTTCTCGTTTCTCTTCAGAAACTCCCCGTGCGCCTCCCAGAAGGAGAAGCGCTACAATTCCTGACAGAACGAGCTATGAGCTGGCAGGACCGTGCGCGTCAGCTGCTAGGCGACCCAGAAGTTGTTAAGGTATTGAACTCGTTAAATAAACCAGAAGCACAGAGCTCTGAAAGCTCTGAAAGCTCGCAGGGTGCTTCGGCCGAGAGTCTATCTGCTTCTGCTGCATTACTTCGGCTGGCGAGCATCGCATCTGATTTACCTTCTGCTGAGAGTCCTACAGAAAGCAATGGAAGTGCTACGGCTAATTCATCTACCCCCACCACTCCTGCTAATGAAAGAAAGCCTGGGATCTTGTTATCAGATGAGAAAAGAGCTGTGTTAGAAGATCTCATGATGAAAGGTGATTTACTGGAGGTTACTTTAGATGAAACAGATCAATTGTGGAAGGCTTTGCGCACTCAACGATCCTTTGAAGAAAAGGAAAGAAAGGTTAGTACATTTATCTTCTACTCAAGCTGTAGTTCTTTCTTAGATTTGCACGGTATTACAGCCATTTTATCGTAAAACTCCTTGGTCAGACGCCACAATTCTTTTCCCCTGTTGTTTAGTAAACATTTTCGTACTTTTTCTTTTCTCTTTTCGTACCATTCCTTTGCATTACGTCATCGTGCAAAGAGTAAAGCTACGGACACACAGTGCAACATATTACGCAATGTTGCAGGCAATCGATGTTGCGAGCCATGTCATCCCACGACGCAATTTGTTGCACGTAATGTTGCTGAAGTAGAAAACGATCCTACTTCAGCAACACTGCCTGCAATATTGCGTACAATATTGCACCGTGTGTCTGCGTCTTAATGGTATGAAGCAAAGTTCAACTTGACTCTGTCTCAAAGTGCCTCCTTGCTCCCCTCGTATCCTCCCTTTGCTTTGCTTTGCTTTGAGACGCCCTTCTTGGCCACCATTTCCTAATTAATCATTGAAAGAATATTTATCTTGTATTTCTTTTAACAGGTATTCGATGTAAAACATGACAAAGAAAAAATCAAAAGGAAACGAAAAAAGAAAGACGAAGATGACAAAAACAAACCCACAAGACGTTCCTCAACTTCGTCTACCAGTACATCCAACACAGATATCCCAAAGAAGCGACAAAGAAAAATGAAATCAAACCGCGAAAAAATGATTAGTGTCGATGACGACGATGAGGACGAAATGTGCGCATCAAAGTCTTGTTCGCGACCATCAGGTGATGAAGTAGGCTGGGTTCAATGCGATGCTTGTGAGTTATGGTTCCATTTAGTATGTATAGGATTGAGCTCTGAGAAAGCTGAGGCTCTCGACTCGTACAAGTGTACGTTGTGCGTGTCTCTTGTCGTGAACATCTCCAATACTAAAGGACCATCACCCGAGTCTCCAGACTCAGTTAACGTTGATGTTGATAGCACAACACCTTGTGGGAATTCCCCATGTGCTTCACCTCCACGTGCGTCACCTCCACAACTTGCAGCTGATGAAAGAACATCGAAAGTAGAACCAGAGAGTAATAATCCACAAACACTTGCAGTACCAATGGATACTGACATTACCTCTGCACCTGTAGAAAATAGAGAGAACTCGGTCGTACAAGTGAATGTGGAATTATGATGTCACGAAATAAGTCAGGAGTAAGTTTCGATCTAGTTTATCGTGCAAGTCAGGTTGTCTTCTCTGGTGTCTTCGTGTCATGCCAAACAGGAATATCATCCAGTTGAGCTATTACCTTTTTTGTACATATCAAGGAAAATAGCAATCCAACAGTATTGTATTCAAGTACACTGCGCTAAATAGGGCATATACCTTCAAATACCTTGCCAATCAAGAGATAAATAATAATTAGACAATTTTTCTCACATACGATATTCTAGTTTCTGTAATTGACCGATAATTAGACATGTACATATATATTTTTCGCTTAAAAAACGCGTTAATTTTTCATTATAATGTAGTTTAGTCAGCTAAACTGCTATAACACTGATACCTTGCTATTGCATTTTCATTGATAAAACGCCTCCATTTGCTGCACTTTTGCTCTACTTTCGAACTGTTTATCGAGAGGATAACGTTATTATGCAGAGCTGTAAAGAATGCATAACTTTAGTACAAGCAGAAATAATTTTTGCTCTTGATTCTAAAGTACAGAAATTTTTGACAAAAAAATAGTTGAATAGCAAGCAACCAAAGTTCTTTACCATTTTCCGTGAATGTCTTTTGGTTAATTATCATAGCATTTGAAAATCGTCCATCATCATTTCATAAAACAGAATTCATTCTAGCATGTATAGTGAAAGTTTTCTTTAGAGAATTTAGTTCAAATGTTTCAGCCTTCATTTTCTAGTTATTGACTTGACTTGGGGTCAATTCTTTCACAACCGGTTATTGAACTGTTATTATTATTAGAGTGGAGAAATTAGAACACAATTTAAAGTGGTAGCTTGTAGCTTCCTTTAACGCCCTTTTTTCAATAGCATTGCACAGAATCTTATATTAATTTGTCATGGCAACAAAGCGAGTATGGAATCCATAGGCAATATTGTTCTTGAAACTTTGTCCCCATGGAAATGCTCAATATATTTTCTACCAAATTTCTGGCTACTTTGTAGTGAAGTCCATAGGCACATGCTATTGAAAATGGGATGAAATCGAGTTTGATAAATTTTTCTTCTCATTTCTCATAAGTTTTCCCATTAAGAATCTAAGCTATCAACTTCTTCAAGCCTATTACCTGGTTGCAAGAAAAAATTAGTACTTATTATCCATTGTAAAAACAGCAAGCGTACATTCATATCAATTTATTTATGCATATATAATACTAGGTGATAGCCGTTCTGTGTACATAATATCCCTCCTTGTAATAATGAACGTTTTGTTCATAAAGATTACTCTTTTCAAGAACAATTCAAAACTAAATCTCTAAATTTTCAAAAGATCAATTTACAGTAATGGATTGCTCCAGCTTTAATACTGCTAATAGCTAAAACTGTTTTCACTAGCAACTGAATTAGAGTTGGAAGCAGCTTACAATGAAGTGAAAATTAGAAAAAACGAGTTGTAACTGGAGTTAAAATCTCATCAGAATTGGAATTTGAAGTTTTCCTTTTGCTTAGCTTGTGCTTATGATGAGCAGTTTTTATTTGCAATAGACCCCTTGCAGCACATTGGAATGCAGCTCAATTTGGAGGGCAAAACAAAAGAATTTTAAACTCTTGAGAATTGAAACCTATTGTTTTGCCCTCCAAATTGAGCTGCATTCCAATGTGCTGCAAGGGGTCTATTCCATGCATGACCTGCTTCTGACTCTTCTTCTGATTCCAACACAAGTGAAAAACAGCTTCAAGAATTCAACAACCAAGCTCCTTCCTTAGTATTCAGCTGAACTTCAACAAGTTGTTGCTGAAAGTGCTAGGAGATGTAATTTTTTTTAGAATACTTGTCAGGCACCCCACTAATCTATTAAAATTACAAAAATAAACATTTAGTAAAATAATATTTTGCTCTTATAACAAAACCCTGTACATTAAATTTAACATCAGCTTTGTTAATTATCGTGATGTTTAACTGTATTTAGTGATTTTCTATGTTTCAAGTTCCGAAGATTATTCTACCATTCTTTGAATGATCTTCGTTTATTCAACAGTTAATACTTCATATGGTAACTTTTGTACACATTTGTTTATCCCTAACTTTAGTGCTAACAGCATTGTACATCACCAACCTTTAGCTGTTTGAGTCATGGTTAATTATTATTTAAGGTACTGCCAAGAAAATCATGCCGTTCATAGCAAATAAACAACATTTGAAAACATTCTTGTATTTGTGTTTGAATATTTTGTCATTCACAGTCATTCCCAAAGGTCTTCACCTGTCCAGGTTTTGTTTTGTGAGTAGGGTGGGGTTGGAAAATGACAGGGAATGGGGCCCTAAGTTAAAATTTCTGTCATAAAATGGTCACTGAAAAACAAAGGTTTGACTAAAACAAATGGGCCTTTTTCATGTGGCAGCCATTTTGTTTGGAGCAATAGATTCCTCCACTCATAGCCTCGCATTCAAGTGCTCAAAAATAAATGTATGCAGGCTGATTATTTTTGAGTGACGGAAGCAAAAAAACCTTAGCATGCAGCCCGCAGCTACTGCATGTTTATAAAAACAGCAGTAACAGAAGACATGATGAGGTAAGTTGTAAAGTAACTGTGCATGCATCATTCTCAATGTATCATCTTTAACAAAACAGACATAGTCCCAACCAGTGTTTCTTGAATTTTATGACATTCTTTAAATCACAAATTAATTATACAAAGTATCATTTGATATCAATAGTGTGCAATGAAAAAACAACCCAAACTTTAAATTTAGATTTTTGGACTGGCATAAATAAACACATGTTTTGAACAAAATCATTAGAAGTATGATCCTGTGTATGTTAATATGTACAAAACAACATGTCCCATAAATTTATGTTTAGCATTCATTCTTGAAATGTACCTTTTTCAATACTTTATTAATCATCACTGTTTTGCTTTCCACAGTATATGATAATTTGTACAAAATTCCAATATTTTATGTTTTTCTTTAATTTTTTTATTGTTTTTACAACTTTGGACGGTTTTAAACAAATATGACAAGGCATGTACATATATTTCTTGTTTATGTTCAAAAAGTAGTAGCTCAATACTACAGCCCCATATCAATCACATATATATATGTGAAATCAGACCTTCACAACCAAATATATTTATATGTGGAATCTGAGATTCCAACTTTTGACTACAGAAGCATATTTATATGTGAAATCTAAGCTTCCAATGCAGAAACATATATATATGTGAAATCTAAGCTTCCAATGCAGAAACATATATATATGTGAAATCTAAGCTTCCAATGCAGAAACATATATATATGTGAAATCTAAGCTTCCAATGCAGAAACATATATATATGTGAAATCTAAGCTTCCAATGCAGAAACATATATATATGTGAAATCTAAGCTTCCAATGCAGAAACATATACATATGTGAAATCTAACCTTCCAATGCAGAAACATATATATATGTGAAATCTAACCTTCCAATGCAGAAACATATATATATGTGAAATCTAACCTTCCAATGCAGAAACATATATATATGTGAAATCTAAGCTTCCAATGCAGAAACATATATATATGTGAAATCTAAGCTTCCAATGCAGAAACATATATATATGTGAAATCTAAGCTTCCAATGCAGAAACATATATATATGTGAAATCTAACCTTCCAATGCAGAAACATATATATATGTGAAATATGACCTTCCAATGCAGAAACATATATATATGTGAAATCTAACCTTCCAATGCAGAAACATATTCATATGTGAAATTTCACCTCAGTTCTAGTTGAAACTAAACAGAAGCGTAGGCTCAGGTTTTACTAGTTTGCTTTGAATTCCTTAGACTAGTAAATATTAAAACAATCATGAAGAATGAAAAACACTTATTCACGATTTTGAACTTAAATATTTGCCTCAGCGATTTTCACTCAAAAAGTATACTTACTTCATATAATGCTACTTATACTTGCTTATATATATATACTTAAGCTTATAAATGCTCTGCAGTTAACGGTCATATTGTCTCTTGTATAAACAAATGTCTTCTGCGAGTATAAACTTGCACATTTCCTTTACGTTTGTTTCAGGACGACGACGAGACATTTTCCTTTCTCTATCCACATATTCCACACGCACACGATTTTTTTCAGTAAATTCAATCCTAAGATTCATGTCCCTGGGTCGATGTCCGTCGCCAAACGGCATTTGAGTCCGTGGATCAGCGGAACTGTCAAGCCAAACACGTTGAATTTATCCGAAACATACTTTTGGTTCGTAAATTTATCCTTTCTTGGTAACTTGCTGTTGTTTTCTCCGCCGTATTAGCAGTTGAAACCAGCGGACATCTGTTTATATTCTGTTGTGATTTGAATATTCGTGGCAAACAACGACCTTTCGATCTTTGTCCACTTTTAATCCAGTTATCTCTATGTGTTGAGTGCAATTTGATATCTTAAAATATGCTAGTACTACTTCTTAGAATATACTCGTATTATTTTTAGGTGATTGCCTACCATATGGATGGTAGACAGACATAAAATGGTGAATCAAGATTCGCTAATTGTTTACTGTAAAGTAGCAACTTGCCCGTGCTTGTTGTAACTTGCTCAGAGCACCCGGCCAATCAACATTCCAATACTGTAACGCAATGTTGCAAAGTCATGAGGAAAGGAATATCCGGTTTCACTGCAGCAGTCGAAAGGTCACAAATTCAAATCACAACAGAATAAGCAGATGTCCGCCGGTTTCAACTGAATATTTAAAAATATCGCAGAGAAAACAATAGCAAGTTACCAAGATATGATGAATTTACGAATCAAATTAACGTGTTTGGCCTAATAGTTCTACTGATCCACGGACTTTAACTCCGTTTGGCGGCGGACGTAATATCAATGATCTCTCGTACAAAGACTGAATCTTAGGATTGGAATAACTGAAAAAGTCATCGTGTGCGTGTGGAATATGTGGATAGAGAAAGGAAAATGTCTCGTCGTCGTGCTGAAACAGAAGACATCTGTTTATACAAGAGACAATATGACCGTTAACTGCAGAGCATTTATAAGCTTAAGTATATATATATAAGCAAGTATAAGTAGCATTATATGAAGTAAGTATACTTTTTGAGTGAAAATCGCTGAGGCAAATATTTAAGTTCAAAATCGTGAATAAGTGTTTTTCATTCTTCATGATTGTTTTAATATTTACTAGTCTAAGGAATTCAAAGCAAACTAGTAAAACCTGAGCCTACGCTTCTGTTTAGTTTCAACTAGAACTGAGGTGAAATTTCACATATGAATATGTTTCTGCATTGGAAGGTTAGATTTCACATATATATATGTTTCTGCATTGGAAGGTTAGATTTCACATATATATATGTTTCTGCATTGGAAGCTTAGATTTCACATATATATGTTTCTGCATTGGAAGATTAGATTTCACATATATATATGTTTCTGCATTGGAAGGTTAGATTTCACATATATATATGTTTCTGCATTGGAAGGTTAGATTTCACATATAAATATGTTTCTGCATTGGAAGCTTAGATTTCACATATATATATGTTTCTGCATTGGAAGGTTAGATTTCACATATAAATATGTTTCTGCATTGGAAGATTAGATTTCACATATATATATGTTTCTGCATTGGAAGGTTAGATTTCACATATAAATATGTTTCTGCATTGGAAGGTTAGATTTCACATATATATATGTTTCTGCATTGGAAGGTTAGATTTCACATATAAATATGTTTCTGCATTGGAAGCTTAGATTTCACATATATATATGTTTCTGCATTGGAAGCTTAGATTTCACATATAAATATGTTTCTGCATTGGAAGGTTAGATTTCACATATATATATGTTTCTGCATTGGAAGGTTAGATTTCACATATAAATATGTTTCTGCATTGGAAGATTAGATTTCACATATATATATGTTTCTGCATTGGAAGCTTAGATTTCACATATATATATGTTTCTGCATTGGAAGGTTAGATTTCACATATATATATGTTTCTGCATTGGAAGCTTAGATTTCACATATAAATATGTTTCTGCATTGGAAGGTTAGATTTCACATATAAATATGTTTCTGCATTGGAAGGTTAGATTTCACATATAAATATGTTTCTGCATTGGAAGATTAGATTTCACATATATATATGTTTCTGCATTGGAAGGTTAGATTTCACATATATATATGTTTCTGCATTGGAAGCTTAGATTTCACATATATATATGTTTCTGCATTGGAAGCTTAGATTTCACATATATATATGTTTCTGCATTGGAAGCTTAGATTTCACATATATATATGTTTCTGCATTGGAAGCTTAGATTTCACATATATATATGTTTCTGCATTGGAAGCTTAGATTTCACATATATATATGTTTCTGCATTGGAAGCTTAGATTTCACATATAAATATGTTTCTGCATTGGAAAGTTAGATTTCACATATATATATATGCTTGACTGTGAAGGTCTCATATTCAAATATTCATAAATGTTGATTATGTACGAAATTCATGGATGAGCTCCAAACACAAGATGATTATATTCATACTAACATGTTTATGTACATTTTTGTTATAACGAATGTATTTATATCAAAATAAATGAAAATATGTCCAATTGCAATGGTTGTGTTGGCTGATCTTATTTCAATGGTGTCAAGATTTCGATTTCTGCCTCTTAATATCATTTGATGATGAAAAGGAATTTAAAATTGTCCCTTTTAATGAATCATATGGAAACTGATGAAAAGAATTATCCAATATGTACATTTTTCTATATCTTTAGCTGAAACAACTTGCCGTACAAGAAAAACATGCAATAATGACATGTCAAATTATAATTTTTGCTGTCATTGATCCATTTCAGACAAAAACAATATTAAGGTGTAAATTATTACAGTGGTTGACTTTCATTGATTTGAACATTTTAACAGTGTGGATTTGTATGAGGTGTTAATATGGGACATTAATGTTATGAGTTTGTGATGATTTTGTTCAAAACATGTGTATATTTATGCCAGTCCAAAAATCTAAATTTAAAGTTTGGGTTGTTAAAGTGTATATACAAAATTGATGATGTAAAATAAGGTTAACCAAAATTATTTCGAAACTCTTACAGTGTTCTGGATGGCTGCAAAACTTAATGATACAAGCAGGGCTTGAAATAACGGCCGGTCAGTTGCTGGTCATGATGGCCAGCCAAATTAGTTTTAGCCATTTTCGGCTCAACATTACCATTCAAAATGACTGACAAGGCAAAAATTTGACCGGTTTTTATTATTGTCTAATGACCAGCTGTTATTTCAAGTCCTGTACAAGCCATTGGCAGTTTCATGTACAAGCTTGATTATGTCTGTATATGAAAAGCTTTCACGATTTGTTATTCCAATACTGTATGAAATGATGATATGGTTAAGTAGTATCCATGGCTGTAGGTTTTTCTCTTGTTGTACTAACAGGTGTAGCTTTGCCACTTGATGACCCAGCTTCTGCTTCACTTTCAAATGGACTATCTTGATCTGTTTTGTCCTCTGGAAAAAAAAAGCCAAATTTTTAGATTGCATTTAATTTGGTAACTAGACTTTTTGACTTTTTTTGCCTTTTTGCTCAAATGCTTTCTACAGTGCAGTCTGCAATCTTAAAACAGTCTTCACAGTATGTAGGAGTGGAATGGAGAGGGAAGTGGAGTGGAGGTGAGGTGTGGTCCTTTTTGCAATAGACTGTCGCTGACTTGCCTTCAGCTAGCTAAATAGGGAGCTACCTATGAATGTCCTTTATTAATATTGGTGTTTTATCCAAGAACATTTGAACATTACAAAATGAGTTCCATTATAAGACTCACCATCGATCATTCTTTGAAGTTCATGTATGGTGTTGATGAGTAGATAAAACTGTTTCTTTCTGAGCTCAAGCTGTTGAATGAAAGTTCAATAAAATAAATAACATGCTTTCTATCAACACTTGTAATCTCCTAAAGTAATCTCCTAGAGTAATCTCCTACAGTAATCTCCTAGAGTGCACGCACCATATGTCTGAGAAACAATTACTAGCTATTGTATGAAACATATTTAGTTATCAACTATTTAGTTGTATTTGCTTTTGTTCCCAGGTTCTGCTCCAGTGACATTCTTATTTCAATAAGTCTAGTCACCTAAAATCTACAAAGAGACTGCTGAGGATTTTGGGAAACATTTCATATCCAACAAGTAAAGCTTTTTGATACAAACTGCAGCTTGAGGATGCTCACAGGAGGTGAAAGAATAATTGGTAAAAGATTTCAAACTGTGCATCAATTCTTATCAAGCAGCTGAAACATGCAATATGTAACTATACCCATAATCCTTGCCGGTAAACCCCTACTTTTAAAATTTTCCGGTGACTAACTTTATTGAAATGAGTATATCCACTATTTGTAACAAGACTGTCAATACATCTTTGGTTGTGCCACTGTATTGCAATGCAAACTGTATGTTGGCAGGCAGCATAGAGGCTTGGCAGGACAAGCAGCTCTAGACCCCTACAGTTTGCATGCTTGACAATACATTGTTGTTCCAGAGATCAATTATCATATTATGTGTAATGTCCATACACATATGTACTCAACACTCTCTGGCAATGCCAACTGTTTCTTGTTACCATATCATTAATCATAATTACCTTAGTTGCCAAACTTTCATTTGTTTCAGTCTGTTGCGTCAGGACTTTTTCCAGTTCTTCTATTTGCCTGTGGTGACACAATCATGATATGATATATTTACTTTCAATTATACATGTAGTAAAATCCGTTTTCATCTGGTGATGAGCACCCACTACCCTCTCCTTCAAGTTACAAAACCCATTGAAAAATAGTCTCCTATGCAGTTGCTTATTGGTGTTGTCATACAATGCTCTCTCCCCTAAGTAGCCACTTCAGGAAGAGAGCATTGCCGGATGACACTAATACCAGCTGAGTAGTAGACTAATCAAAATACTCTCACAAATGAGATGTGGATTAACTATTATGTACTGCATTTTACCTCATTGTTTCTTGTCTCTCTGGGTGCTTAGCAATCCCTTTAGCTAAAGCATCATATTCTGGAAACAAAATAATAAATATTCCAAGTCTATCAATGGATCTTTCACTTATACTCAGCATAGAACAATTTCCAGCTTTAGTAAAAAATTTTGCTTTTATGTTTTTAAAACTGTATCTTAGGACGTCCAATATAAATTTTTGGAAAAGGGCTATATAGTACCACTCAGTTGACTCAGTTAGGAAGAAGTATGGTCGGCATACTGATGAGAGTGCTCTCCTCTCACCAATGCAACCCACTTGTTGGTTCTCTTGTGTGCTTAGAGGGTTTTTATCTGGGTTCTCCAGTAAAAATCAACTTCTTAGTTGGTCACCAGCTTGTTCTGTGGGTCCACAGGATGTTATGGGTTCACATATTACCTTGCCTGTTTCTCCTTATTCTCTTTGCTTGCTGTAATTCATTTTTACATTCTGCTATTTCCCCATAAGCAGTTGATATACTTTCCTCTAAAGCAGAAAAAAAAAATCATAATTTAAAAAATAATTTTTCATACATAAGAAAACTTAAAAGTAAACTAGGCTCATGTCTAAGCTTTTGACAACAGATAGAGTTGGAAGCAGTATTGTACTAACCAATTTCTTTGTAGATATTTTCATAGTTTGTTGTTTCTCTTTCATTCATCTCATAAACAGCCTGTGTTTTTCCCATTGCAATCTCACATTGTGCCAACTGGGCAAACATTTTCTGATAGGACGGATCTCTGCAATGAACAGAAATGCAAACATTACCATAATAGTAAAAAAAAAAATACTAACCACAGGCAGCCCAAGTACTAATATTACTTAGACTTTCATCAGGTGCTGTAAAACTGTAGGCAGGCAGCAGGAAGTCAAGACAGTGTAGATCTAGACCATGATCTGCCTACTCGCCATACATTGCTGTTCCAGAGCTATTATCATACGAGTCACTACATCAATACAAGTATGTACTGAACACTCTGGGACTGTTGTATCCGAGTTATGAGACTGTTCTACAAGAATACTAGTATAATGTCTTAGGGTCAAGAAAAATGATAAGACCATGAAGCGAAAAAGCAACATTCGTAGGTAATGGAAAGACAAACAGACAGACAGACAGACATGTTAGGCAGACAAACAGACGGACGGACAGGCTAGACAAGGTAAATTTGACAAATATGGTAGACAGACAGACATCTGAATCAAAACACAAATACAGACACTGATTTAAGACATGTAGACAGACAAACAGACAAGACAGATATGCAAGGCAGGCAGACAGACAGACAATAGAACCCTTTGGAGGGTTTTGGAGGACAAAACAACAGGTTTTCAATTCTCAGGAGATTGAAATTCTTTAGTTTCATTCTTCAAACTGAGCTGCTTTGACAACACGTCTCTACAGAGAAGACATGCAGACGTGTGCAAGGCAGGCAGACAGACAAGACGAAGTATGAGAAACAAATTCAACAAATAGTTTCTTGAAATATCGAGTCTTTTTCTACAAAAACACACGTTTATGCAAGTTTATACAAATCTTCTCGCAAAGCCATCTTTGCTTACTTCTCTTCGTCATTGTTACACCATTTTAGGAACGTCTTCAACAACGTGGTTATCCTTCTGTCATCTCCAACACCTTCCCCGTCAATTAAAAGCCTTTTTCGAATAACTTCGTCTGTAAAACATTCAAAAACATTCTGGTTCAACTCCTCTTTTTAACTTTGGCAAAAATGTGGAGCATATTGAGAATAAGAGCGGATAAATTCGAGAAACTCAGACCTTCACTTACCGTCCGCCATGTTTGTTTGAACACGCTCGAAAAAAGCACAGGAATCCCAAAAACACACAGGAAGCCCAAAGACCATAACAAAAAATTGCATATTACCATATTGTATCAAAACCTTTAAAATTGTAATTACTAATTTAAAATCAAGTTAAAAAATTTATAATTTTTCTTTACATTATCTGAGTTATAAAAATTCAAAGTTTTTGGCAATATTTTTTGAAGAATGACCTGTTTGATTGGTCATTATCAGTGTCTCCATTTCATAGAATGTCCGTCGGCCATTTGTGGCTCTAGGAAACCACGGAACTCACTGCCGTCATGCAACCACCTTGCTCCATAACCCTGGCTACATCTTATCTCAATCACCTTCACATCATGAGGCAATAAATGAATATTAATCCATGCAACGTCATAAAGTATCTTGGGAAGTATATTTGTACAAGCATGTTTATTCTTGGCATCTTCACTGCCGCTACAAACTCCCCAAAACATTGAAGTATTATCTCTATGGCAGTGCTTTGATAATGCTCTAGCACCTACTGAAAGACTGGAATTAGGCTTGTGCTTCTTACAAAATGAATTCATTAATTCTTCCACTGGTGGTGGAAAAAAGTCTATACTTCCAATGGTATGACGGACGCCAAGCAAATCTAATAACATTCTTTTATCTAAAATTCCCAAAATTTTAATAACATGGATTTCCCTTTCTTCCACATTCCAGTTTTTCCAAGAGACTTTGAGTTGATTTAGAAGCTCTCCAACCTTTTCTAAAGCTTCTTTCTTTGTTGAAGAATCAACTTTTGTTTGCTCTAATAATTCAAATCTTTGGAGATTTTCTGAAGGATGTTGTGAACTTTCCATCCATTTGAATAACTTGTCAGCAATTTCTTTGTACAACGGATACGAAGGATAATGATTTTCACCTGAAAACTGAGATGAAGTGTTGGGAATAATATTCTGAAGCAGATCTGCATTTTCTGTAGTAAATTCAAAATCTCCTTCCAACAGAGCATCCACGATATCTGTAGCTAGTATTTCAGTAGTTCCCTCCTTAGATTGATTCTTCTTTAAGACATTTTTAACGAGATCTTGGAACTGTAAGAGAGTAAAATCCATTTGTGTTGATTCGTAATTATTATGATTACTATGTGAAACCGCTGTACCTTGAACCGTGGGCTCAGTTTCTTTTTCAACACCAAAAAATCTTGAATCATGTTTTGTGTTCCTCGACTATTTTATTTATTTCTAAGCATTATTCTTATTTGTTTTAGTCAAATTGACCCCACGAACAGCCATAAAGAGATTATTGTAGCTACCTACAACTTATGGAATGTGATGTTTACGTGGGATGCGAGGAAGGTCTTCATTGCTGAGATGGTGAGGAAAGCCTGGAGTTTTTTTTAAAGTCGCTTTTTAAATTTTATTTTTGTCTCTATTTTAAGAAGAAAAGTTCCTAAATTATATGACATCCTCTTCTCGAAGTATAAAATTACCTCCCACGAGGCATAGTTGTTTAAATGAAAATGTCTAAAGTGTTATTTTTGATGTTGAAAATGTTTTGTTTTTAGCTTAAAGATTAACCCTAAACCAGCATATTGGAATACGGTTTTTAAGGTTTTTTTTGGAGACGTTGAATAAGATTAAGAAATTTAAATCTAAGTGGTTTGTATTTAATCCTTAGAGTCTTTATTATCTTACTTTTTATGAGGTATTAATGAGGTATTAAAGCTTTGAAAAACAGTTGTTCATTGATAAGGGTCAACAAGTCCCATTCAAATCGGATCTTTAGTGATGACTTTGATAATGAATTATGTATTAGCTTCTTGATAACTATCTCCATATGCTAAAATATATTCAGGGGGATGCTTTAGGGGCTCAGCCAACCCTTCCAACATGAGAAAAGAAATGTTCTTATAAATAAAGTTTTTCTTGTATATATATATATATATATAATTTTTTTCCTAGTGGAAAATGTTGTCTGACATCATTGATTGAGAAGAGGGTAGGGGTGGGGCAGGGTTGCAAAGTCCCTACACCTCACCCCCTTCCCTGCAATACTGTTGAGTTTGTTGATTTCATTATAATAATTTTTTTAGATAAAAAAAGCCAATCCAGATGTTATAGGATTTCAAGAGGTTCGATCAGATTTATCAGGTCACAGGAACCAGTTACAAGAAATACAAACCTTACTGGGATCTACGTACAAATACTACAGCTACCATCCTGTGAGAAAAGCATCATCTAAAATAAACCAACAACCTCCACCAGGATGGGAACAGGAAGGACTTGGAATCCTAAGTAAACATCCCATAATGCTCAGCCATGCCGTGAACCTTAAGTTAAAGACAAACAACCCTGACAAGAATAACAGGATGATCGTTCACGTTCAACTCGATATAAATGGAGATGAGTTTGATCTAACATTAGTTCACTTGTCTTATAATAGACAACAGCAGTGTCAAAATGCAATCGACATTATCAATTACTTGGCATCTGTTGGTAGCGAGCGTTCAGTTATTCTTGGCGATTTCAATGTATATGAGGATTTTCTTTGGCCTGTGCAAGCCATTTTGAAAGGGTCTTTTGATTCTAATGGTGATTGTAAGCCTGATAAGTATTTTGATGCTCAAGACTCTGGGCGTGGTTATGGCTATGTCGATGCATGGCAGTCCACTCATGCTGGTCAAAAAGGCTACACTTTTAGTAACATGGTGAGTTGAAAACCTGGGGGGGGGGGTACTTCAGGTCATTTCATAGCGAGATCCACCTGGACTCTCAACCCCTTACCTTTTATATACCAAATTTCAGCAAGAAGGTATATAGCTTTTTGCCTGAAAAGGTACCCCTTTCGAATCCCTTTGAAGAAAAGCTGCCCCTTTTTATGCCAAAACTCACAAATTCCCACCCCTTTTCTATACCTGCAGCCTGAAAAAGGTAACCCCTTTTTGGCAGAGCATGCCTGTATAGTCCATTATAGGGAGTACCCACTCCCCCTTGGGTTGGGAAGCATTTTCTTTTATTTACTGCCATTTCCAATATTGCTTTCATTTGGCTGATTCAAGTCTTAGTTTAAAATGAATAGATTATAATTGTCATATTTGTTGATCTTAATCAATATGTTTTTTTTTGCAGCCTCAGCCTGGCTTGATAAATCGACCAGACAGAATACTGGTGTCAAAAACTGGTCTTGGTGTGCTTGACGTTAAACTTCTCGGCAGTGGAACTGACTACAGCGGCAGTTATTACTACAGTCTGCTCAACACCTGGCACAGGCTCAAAACAGTTCTGTACTTTGCTAACGACTCTTTACTAGAGAATAGTAAACCTGTTACATACACTTGCCATCAAGATTGTGGACCCCACGGGTCATGCCGCTGTGGAGTTTGTGTTCAAGGTGGCGACAGCAACAACTGTGATCTTCAATTCTGTTATGAGTGCAGCCCTTCTCATTATAATTCCATGGTCGCGCTTATATTCTGTGCGGCAGTATATTCAGTGCTAATTCTCTATATCACGATAAAATTGTTTTTAAAGTATTTCTTTGCTGGCCGAGCGAGGAGAGTCAACCAGCGTCTACTCTTCTTACTCCCAAACAGAACACTGTTTTTCTTCTTGGTATCAATTATATTTGTAATCTACATGATTACGATATTGAATTTTTCTGACACATTAGATACTGTGTTGGGGCGAATAGCAGAAGAAATGTACCCATCGGATCACTTGATGGTGGTCGCTACTTTGAAATTGACTTACCGATAGGTCAAAAGCATTGAGAATGGATTGCAATATGGAAAATGATATTTTTACTTGCTTTTTAGAGGAGTGTTTGAATGGCACACAGTATAAAAACAAAAGATTTCTTCGTTATATAGCGTAGCTTTTTACATGGCTACAATTAAATTAACTTAAGAAGAAAGAAAGAAATGAACAAAATGAAGAAAGAAAGATGAAAACATTGAGTGCCCTTAAAAATACTTCAATTAAATACATGTGAAAAAATGTTGCTGGGTTACTGGAAGAAACTAGCAAAAATGATTTAGATTCTCCCAAAGTGTCACAAATGAAATGACCAATCTTTTTAATAAGAGAAAATTGATTCTCATCAAACTTGTTTTGAAAGAACTAATCCTGTTAGTGACCAGTGCTGGCACAGAACTTAAAATTAATTTATTAAATAATTATAATATCCTCAGAGTGGAGAGGGATGAAGTACTTGTAAAATAGATTTACACATTTTCAATTACAGCACTTTTCATATTTCTGTGACCTTCCAACGCTTCCTCATTCCCATCACAAGCAATAAAACAATTCCTGTGTGAAAATGACTGTCTAGTCACAGGAGTTTCGTTATCGCTCGATCAGAATCAAATCGGCCCATTCTAAGTTTGATTGGAGTCAGTAAGGTCACAGAATTATGAAAAAGGCTGTAAAGCACAATATATTTTGCTTGTTATTTGCAAGTTGCCATTTAGCCTTTCACTAGGACCAGTAAAAAAATGTAAAATTAAATGACCATTGCTATGTACAATCCAAAACCTCTGGGAATAATAACTTTTGTTCCAAAAATTTCCATGTGATACCAGACAAAGAATCATATTCTCAGAGGTTCAGAATTGGTTGGCAACGTGCATAGCAATGCGTTAGCTGATTTGGTCTATGGCAGCAACTGGTTATCTTTAATTGCACTCATAACTACCAAATGTGAATAATATTGAAAATTTACCTGCTATTCATAACTATTTATTTGTTATATATACCATACTTGAAATATAATATTCCAGAGAATAATCCAGAATTATGCAGAGGAAAGGATTATGTGTAATAAAGCTTTAAAAATAGATTACTCATCACATCTTCGAGTGTGTACACATTTATTGAAATTGGTCTTGATCGATCTGCACTTCCTGGGTAAATAGCCATGGCATCACTGTCTAGGGAATGACAACTTGTCTAAAATGGGATAACTTAACCCCAAGGTATAAGGAGGTATAAATTATGAATACTGAAAAATATTATTTACAGGGATATTTATTTTAGAAGTTTTCAGATCAGAATGAACAATGTACAGCTCACGTCCATCAAAGACAATATTTGCATATAATAACTGCGATGCCTGTCAGTAGTCAGGCAGATAGGGCAAAATTAACTGTACTTTGTAGCGCGGCATAAATACACTACTGTACATCTTCAAGATTGCTACCACAGTACTCGTCAACACTTCCTGCTCGTTTGGCAAAGAATTCCTCGCAGTATAACTTTGAATTTCTCGTTTCAGTTCGCTACACAGCAATCTTAGTTCTTGTCTGGCTCTCAAGAAACACCATGATATTCAACTGATTTGGAAGGATCTGCGGGGAATCTCTTTTGACAAAATGTCATAAGCCTTTTGAGACCCTGAATATATTTTCGTTGGGTTTCATCATTTAGTACATCTAATCAATGAAGTTAAGGAAAATGATTTGAAAAACAAATTCACTCATTTCCTTCATCCATTTATTCTATTTGTTTCATTTATTCATTCCAGTTTGCTCATTCATCTCATTCCTTCCATTTCAAGTATTCATTTCTTTTATTTTTTTATTACATGCATTCAGTGATCATTCCATCCCATTCCATTTCATTCATTCTTTCAATTTAATTCATATCATCTCATACTTTCATTATTTTGGATAAAGGATACGAGCAACATTTTGAGCAAAGATCTTTTCTCGTCCAGTACGTGCGTGGATTCCTACCATGGTCACTCCTATAGGCCAAGGTGCATTGCCGATTGCCATCTGAAGGTATGCATCATTAGCCTGAAACAAGAACCAACCAAAACGTTACACACCATCAAACTAACATTGACAAAACTCATCTTTCATTCCTAGGTGTTCAACCAACAATCTCAAGATACCAGAGCTACTACTGTATCTATAATCACTGTGTATTGAAACAACAACCAACTATGATGTCTTTTATTTAGTATTATTTGATTGACTCCGACGAAGGACTAACGTCCGAAACGTCAGTTTCCATTTTCACTACGGTGTAAAACTTATTAATCTACGATAACTGTTATTTGATCAAGTTAACAGTCTGGAAATGCACTTTGCACTGCCACAATGTGGCACGGTAGCAATATTTTTATTTATTTATTTAACTTCGCCCATCAAAATATAGGCTGGTGCTCCACAACAGCATAACCAATGGCTCATTCCAAACTTGAGGCAAGGGAGAGGTGCCAAGAGGCCTGAGTCTTTGAAGTTCTATATCCACTCCGTGAAAATAGTACCTTGGAGAGATTGACCTCTCCTTCTCTTAATATCTTATAATTCCTTTCCTTTAGAACCATATGTTGTGTAATTTTTAGGGATGTTAAAAATATATATGTATATACATATATATATATATATATATACACCGAATCCCTAAAACTTTGACATTTTTGCGATATATTTAAGCAATAGAAACAAAGTTCTATGACTTTACCGGTGAAATAGAGCACGCGGGATGTTGGGAGAAACACGAGAAAAGTTCAAAAATCACGAGCCGGAGGCGAGTGATTTTTGAACTTTATCGAGTGTTTCTCCCAACATCCCAAGTGCTCTATTTCACTGGTAGAGTCATAAGAACTTAGTTTCTATTGCTTTTATGATATAGCAGAACATATTTTAAGATTATAAAAACGTTTAATTTTCTGATCAAAATTGAGATTCTCCAAACTATGGCAAATAAGCGAATCACATTCGTCGTACTTTTTCTCATTCACAAAGAAGCAGAGTCTTACAAAGCAGTTTTCACGGAATTGTCTTGAAAAAAATATAAAAAGGATGTAAACATCAACATTATACAAAAAGGTTTGGGAAAACCGATTTAAAATTTAAACAGACGTGACAGTTCCTCAATATTTATACGTTATGCGCACAACTTTGGATCGTGCAAGCTCTACTTCAAAAACAACACTGGATTTTGTCAGATCTTTTTGAACTTCTTTTCTACATCTACAACAGAGCAAACCTCATGTCCTGGGTAGGTTTTATAGTTTTGTTATTTGAGGAATTGTTTAGGAACCTTTTTATTTCATTCCTAAGTGAAACCAGACTGTTTTCGGGCCGTAGTTTTCGTCGCTTTTCGATCTACTGACTGACTGGAGGTTGCTTCGGCGAAAAAACTTTTCGGCAAACTTACTCTAGCATTTCGCAAAGTATTTCCTCGAATTTTACTTATTTTACTCCTTTTCAGAGAACTATTCTAGTTGTAAAGTGTATGTCTTTGGTTTAAATTTGACAGGAAGTTTTAGTTTAAGCTTATAACAAATAGTTCAAGCGTATTTGTAAACAAGAAAGCCTAGTCAGCAATGTTAGACTGCGAATTTCAACCTTGAGCAGGCACTCTACTGGTATATTTTGTGCCTCTTTTGTCTTTTTATTTAAAAAACCAAAACTTTGTTGAATGAAAATTTACTACTAAAGATTAAAACAATCTTGAAAATCAGAAATTGCCCATTTTGTGCAGATTTTGGAGTTAAAATGTAGTAGAGAAGCTTTCATTTGTGAGCTGTCAATCACAAACCATGTCTTTACCGGTGAAATAGAGCATAGGTTTTTGGAGTGAATTAGCCAATGAGAGCGCGCGTACTATCTAAGCTATATTATAAATACATATATGTTTGAGTGCTATTTTTGTTGAAAAATAAGAAGTAAACAAGAAGAAAATCAACTGCACACATGTTAAAAAGCCTCATTAGGTATCCTAGAACAACTTGGTAACAAATGTTTGTTGAAAAACGACTGAAATCGCTGTCTTTCATATATATGTATATATATATATCGCAAAAGTGTCAAAGTTTTAGGGATTCGGTGTATATCTATATATATATGGAACTATGATACCTTAACATATTCTCTGTCTATAAGATTTCTTGTAATGTTGGTCAGTGCTCCTCTGATGTCTGCTGGTGTGTTCTATATAAAAACATAGCAATAATATACTCATTGAACTTGCATTTTCCAATTTTGTTGCAGGAAAAGTTAAGGTACTTCCTACCATCCACAACCTGCAAAAATTATTGCAAAACAAATCTTGTCTAATAGCTTAAAAATCCACCTTACCTTGGTTTTTAATTTTCTTATGAGTGGATGAAGATATGACTGGGTTTGCCGTTGTGTTGCACTTGCTAACTTGCCCTAACAATTCAAGAAAGTAAAAACCACATTATGAAGTTTTGGTCGTATAATTTGCTTTGGGTTTCCTGTGGTACAATAAACCACAGGAATCCCAGCCACATACATTGTTGGACCAAAAATAGAATTAAAAGTGTAGTTTAATACCTCTAATGTCCTCTTTATTTCTTCAGGTTTATTGTTTAATTCTTGTTCCCACTGGTCCAGCAAAAACTATAAAAGATATATATATATATCTAAACTGTCAAATAACAGAATTTATTATCATACACATGTACTATCAAAATCGTGGATTTTATAGACACTGCAGCATGGCTGTAATTTCCCCGCTAGCAGAGTCTCCCGTGTAGACGAATCCTGGCAGAGAAAATGGGAGACTGCCGGTCCAGGCCATATTTTTTGATATGCTGCCGTCCACAATCATGGACAAACCAAACAGGTTTTAAACCGGTTTTAACTGGAAATAGACAATAGGCATGAGCAAATGTAGAACACTGCTTAATATTTTTTGAGTCCACGGTACTTATTATGACCGGGTTGCTAAGTTACCAAACGCATGCGCAACAAAGAAAACGGCCTGGACCGGCAGAGTCTCCGATTTTCTCTGCCAGGATTCGTTTACACGGGAGACTCTGCTAGCAGGGAAGGCTGTAATGCTTCCCCATTTCAAACCACATGTCATTCTCTTGAGAATAAGAGTCTTTGTTTGAGTCATATCTATATTCATGTATCTTCTCATGCACAACCGTTAAACAAAGAAATGATACTCAAGGGAATAACATGTGGTCTGAAATGGGAAAACATTGCGCCCAAGCCAAGTTTGGATACATGTTAAGTTATATTTTATCAAACGATGAAAGTTAAATTCACCTCGACGAATTTCAAGGTGACCTCTTGGTCTAGCTTTGCATCCCCTTGTCCCATTCCTTTGGCTAATTCCTAGTGAAAAAAATACAAAAATGAGACACAATACAGATTAAAAGTTTGTTGCACCACGTTTTTTTTATTTAAAACAAATAAACAAAAGAAAAGATAGAAATATTTTGAAATAGAAAAAGAGAAAAAATTTAAGGGCAAATAAAATGAAAAGTTAAGGAAACAAAATTAATGAATGAACAAAAGAATTTGAATTCCACTTCATTTCAACTTTGACAATGCAATGAAAGCTAATCATCAAGTGAGCAGTGTCAATACAATACCTGGATTTCATCAAATGTTACTCTCTCAACTTTCTTGGGTACAACGACTTGATCCTCTTCACCCTTGGCATAGGTTATACCATCACCCTGTGAGATATCATTGGAATATTAACAATACTTTATTAAAATGCTGGTACCGGTATTTATAACTGTTTTAATTGCTACACAATAATCAGGACAAAGTTGGAACAGGGAATTTGGACTACAATTAACAATTAACCAAATGCGAGCCTTAATGTGAGTGACTGAAGAAGACTGCCGTTAGGCCTTTGACAACTTCAAGTCAACTGAAAAATGAGCCAGTTCAACTAGAAACCGTGGACAGCTGTTTTGGCCTGTATTGGGCCTCATCAGCAAGGTGTGTCTAGTGAACTGGCAAGTTCGCTAACACATTAAGGCTCGCAACTTATCCATTACGCATATTATTATCTCTGAGCCTATCCCACATGGCCTAGTGCCTTAACTCTCAATTAACCAAATGCATTGCTAGTATAAATAGGAGAGTAATTTAATGATTATTTGATTAACCTGCTTTTGTCTTGATCAGCACACACCAATGAAAACAGTGGTAATGCAATGGAAGTTTTTTACGGTCCTTTGTATCTAGCATGAACACCAGACATCAAATAAAACATGTTCTAACTGGAGCCTGAAACTTCTGTGTTTGGTGGCGTGAGGGTCAACATTTGGCAGCTTCCTTTACAAATGTTAACTTTTTAGCCACTAAACATAACAGTTTCAGGCTCCACTAAGAACATGTTTTGATGTCTGGTGATCACGCTTCCATACAAACGACTGTTCAGTATTGGCTGACACCAATGCAGTATTTCTAAACACAGATTGTCTATAATGGTGTCAGCTGTCTCTTCTTTTGTGTTCTTGCAATTAATTAGCAATTATTTGCCGAAGGCGAAGTGGTTATCGATGAATATTTACCGAGCGGCGAGTCTTCGAGCTGCGAGGTAAATATTCATCGATAATCACTGAGCCTGAGGTGAATAATTGTTTTAGTATAAATAAAAAGGTGATTATTTCAAAAAAGAAAGAAGGAAACAACATTGAAAGTGAAAATATTTTATTTTTTAAAAGCGCGACAGCCATTTTGTCCGAAAAGGTGATTATCGGCTGATAATCCGAGATAGAAAACCAATCAGAGCGTGCGATTTTGTATAATCACCTTAAAGTTTGTATTTATACTAATCACCATTTATTATGTATCCCATACAAACTTATTTCCTATCTTAGTCTATAACTATTTAGTTAATCTTATATGTTAATAGTTTTTGATGATTACCTGTTGTATTAGTTCTGTTAAATATTCCTGGTCAATTTTTTCCATAGCTGCTCTGAAATCATTTCTGAAACCCTGAAAAAGGAATTTAAAAATATCAAAAAAATTCCTGTCATTATAATTTATTGTTTGATATCCAAGATAGAAACTAATATTTACCTTGTTGATTTCTGGAGCCATCATCTCAATGCGCCTGATACAGAAAAGGAGAAAAGAATTGGAAATTAGGAAAGGTATGCGTACCATTAGAACAGTCCTCAATTTAAAACTTTCTCACACAGATCAATCAGATCTGTCCCAATCAAAATTGAAGTATGTGACTACATTGAATGGTATAGGATTATCAGGGAGACTCTCTTCGTATTTCCATTTACACATATTTAAAAAAATGCTGTCACTGAGCCAGAAATCTGAAACAAAGTGATCATTCATAACTATTCTATTTTAGGACCAAAAATAACCAAATTTGTATTCTGTTAAACATATTACCTTTGTCTTTGACATGCTTCTTCGTCGGTCTCTCCAAACAGTCTGATTGGTTCACCCCTCTCTCTTAATCTTTTAATAACCTTTGGTTCCCCAAGAAAAGAAAATATGACTCCATCTTGGAGATAAGGGGAATAAGCTAAATTCCAATTCAATCTATGAGTTAGCCATGCCCTGACTTGGAACAGCCCAGAAGTTGTTTCAGGGTTCAATCTGTGAGTTAGCCATGCCCTGACTTTGATCAGCCCAGAGGTTGTTTCAGGGTATTGTTAAAATTTAAAAGATTTTTAGCAGAATTTAAATGAAACTTCACACTAGCAAGGATATAGCAGCCTCCTGTGCCAGGGCCTAAAATAAGGGCTGGTCAGTTGCTGGCCATCTGATGATGAATGGCCAGTTTAGTTTTACCTTGATCATACTTCATTCCTGGCTCAACTTTATTGGTCAAAATGACAAGCTAGGCAAAGACTTGACTGGACAAGTTTCATTTCTGGATGGACATTGTTCGATGACCAGCTGTTATTTTAACTCCATAAACTTGAATATTTTTCTTATAATTATCAAATGTTGATACCAGATCTAGAGGTTGCACATGTATATCATACCTCTTCTCGTGGGACAAGGACTGGTTTCTTGTCTTCTTGGTTTTCACCTTTTCTTTTCTTGTTTGGTTGAAATGTCACTTCCTCTTCAGTTCTCTTCGCATATCTTTCCTGTTGCATTGACAACATTTATGATTGAGAAGATTTTGGATTTTCGAATGCTGCATGGTGCTGATATAATCCACACATACATATAGCCTTCTTTGCAAATTGTAAAAAACACAGTAAAATTTTCCTAAAAAACGTTAGTGTGTTTTTGAATGGTTATTCTACTAATTCCCATTATATAAACCATTGTTGGAAAATCCAAATTTATCCCATTAATGAGTTTTCACATGAAAGCCAGCAATGGTTAATAACTGAAATGGTAAAAACCATCATGTTATTTAGAAAAACCAGTCATGTTTTTAAGGAAAATTTCCCTGTGAAAACAGCTTCTCACACTTCCTGAGTGCTTTCGGCACTTCCTAAGTGCTTTATTACTGAATGCAGTACGGAAAAAGCTGTTTTATCTGTTTTACTATATAGAAATAAAAATCCAATGTAGTTTTTAATGATGTTTTCTTACACTTGTTTGCTGTGCACATGGATGGCATAAGCAACTGTACTCCACTCACTAATATAAAGCATAGTTCTCAACCAATGAGAGTGTATGTACTATCTAAGCTGTATAATATATCAAAATAATCCCAAACTGGTCAGCACAGGTAGGGTTTAGTGCAAGAGATCTACAGTAACAGCATTCCTGCATTCATAAGTGGATAATTTACCTCTTTTTCTTTTCGTCTTAGCTGTAAACACAAAAATAACGAGCAATAAGCATAGAAATTACTAAAATAACAGTCATACATTGCATGGTTAAATAGGATACTATTAGATGCCAAAATAGACAGACAACGAGTCAAAACTCTCTCTCAAAAGTGAAATAAAAACATATAAACAGTACAGATTTCAGATACACATACCTCTTGCTTTCTCTTGTACTCTTCAGCTTGATTGGCAGCCAGTTCTCCTCTTTTAAAATATTTTTTATTCTATAAATCGAATCGCGAAAATAAGCTTCACTTCAAGATGACTGGAATGAGTGACAAAATCATCAAATTTTGAACCCTAAATTAAGCTGTAAAAGATAAAATGATCGCTTTCTTACCGAAGTGACTTCATTTTGGTCTAGTTGTTTTTTCTTTCGTTCGATCTCAGCAAGTAGAAAATCCATGAAACGAAGAAAAATGAAGAAAACACGCACCAAGAATATAACGTCAAAAACGATGAAAAACACACTTGTGAGTCTGCGTACTCTTTGGTCAGTAATTACATATTTAAAATACACAGGTATCCCATACTTTACTTTTGTGGAATGAGAATGAATGTCGGATGAAAATGGGATGGGTGAATGAATGAACGGGAATGAAAAATGGAAATTTAAATGAATGAAAGAAAATGGATGTTGAGTTCAAAGCTCATTCCGTGATTGACATAAATGGTAATAGAGGAGGGAGTAATTGAAACTAAAAGTGCAATAGAAACTGCAATAATGATATCGGCTTCCAGTTTTTATTCCAGTTGTTTCCGTTTATTTATTTTATTTGAGCTTTGAATCCAAACTCGCCACAATGAAGACGAAATTGTACAATAACACAGAGTCTTTCCCTAGCTATGAGCATCTCGCCTCAGGGATAATCTTAGCCATGTTTACGTCCCTAATCTTCGTGGCTATGTGTGGTCTTCTGATGTTGTATTACTGGAAAAAAATCGGACGAGCCCTGGTGGAGACAAGAATTGGCATCCTCATATTGTTCCTTGGTGCTCTGATCACTACTCTTCTAAGTCTAGGTTTCTATGTTCATCAAAAAGTGTACGGCATCTACAGGCTTTTCTTGGTGATTTTTGTAGGAGTGGTCTACCTGTGGGCTGGAACTGTTATGCTCTTTAATAACCCAGGCAATGGTAGTGTTGATGAAGATGGACGACCTTTGATCCCTGTAGGCCACACTAACGGAAGTATGGGGATAGTCATCTGGGTTATTGCCTTACCTCTTTGCACACTTGAAATGTTTTTTACTATCGGTGGAGCTAGATCTAAGGCTCCTATTTATGCGTCGGTAAAGTTCGTTTGTTTGGTGCAGAAGCTCGTTCAATCATCTATCTATCACTTTAGCTTACGTCATAAAGTGCCAAGATCGTCAATGCGAATGGGATGCTCGTGGTTCTTGAAAACAATTTCGCTGTTTAATTTTGCGTTGTGGATCGATTCCATCGTTACCACTCACACCGACAACGCCTTCGTCAAGGAGCTCTTTGGAAATGGCTTCTCCATCATGAAAACTGCCTACAATACTCTCATCATCGATTACAGGCTACTCTGTAGTTTGTTGTTTTTGGAACATGCGCTTGAAATCGAAGGAGTTGGAGACGATAGTCATGTGAATCACCATCAACAGATCGAAGACACACTCATCCACGATGAGAATGATGCCGAACAAACACAGCAAGCTGGGATGATTGATGTCCAAACCATTCATTACTCTGGGTATGGTAACGTCATTGGACTGGTTTGCATCAGTGTCCAGTCAGTCAACGGATTACAATATCTGAAATTGGTAGGCACCTGGATCAGTATTTTCCCAATCCTTTGCAATCTCGTTGTTATCGCTGCGGGACTGGTTCTAATAAATGGAGGAGAAAGCTTAAGTTTATTGGAATACGGTAACAGATGGCGAGAAACTGAATCCAAAGCAATAGACGTGATGATTGGTCTAATGGGAGCTGTTGGGTTTGTTTACCGAGTCATGAAAGCGTCCTTCTGCATTATCTGGGCTTCCGAAGCGCGAGGTGAGCTGCAAAGCTACCTTTTCTGGAATTCTTCGAAAGAAGCTACCCGCGCGATCAGTGTGGTTTTTCAGCTGTATCTCTTCGTCAAGGTGGGCCCTCATTTTTGCCAAGAGGCCCGCAACCGTAGAAGAAGCATATGCCATCTTCTAGTTCCCGCTGTCATGCTTGGTCTTCTTTCTACCTTCATATCTTGTATCATTGATCAATACTATGGGGAAGTAGAATATCTGATCAACCACTCCCAACTTGACCCGTCTATGACTTCCTTCTTTAACGCAGCAGCACCTATTCACCTTGGCTTCTCTCTGCACATGTTTCTGCATTTTTATATCATCAAGCGTAAGATGCGAAGAACGACAGAGCTTGTTCGTCCAATAATGCGCAGAGCCCAAGACGCTGCTGAAAGAAAATCGATCAACTCAGACACGGAGGAAGAAGGGGAGCCTCTTCTGTCAAGAATCGAAGACCGTTGAGCATCGCGTGACTTAATGGAAATGTTCAACCTCTAGGCTCATATAGACATGGATCATAGAGGAAAAGTTTGACCCGGCCTAAATGACTTGCATTGTGTAGAATAATGGCACAGGAAGGACATCGAAATGTTTTTCTTTTTTGGTATATTTATTTTCAGTGTAATTTTATTTTCAACTGTAGGAAAACTAAACTGACTCTCTTTTCATGTGCGAATAGTGGAATCTAGCTTCAGTTGTCGTCTTGACAAAGACGCAAAAACGTGATTATTATTCCCTCCGTTCTGTTCTTAGAACAGCATTTAGGTGCCCCTCTACTGACTAGAGTAGGCTAAGACTATCATAGCACATGGACTGTAATATAATTTCAAATATCACCAGGTTTTACATGAATACCAGATGGCGTTGCTATATATGGCAAATATTGTTCACATTGAACTAAGTTGATAAAATGGAGTAAAAAAATTAATTAATTGCATGCAGAAAAATAAAGTATATTTGAATTTAAAATGTTTCACTTCCAGTATAGGAAACACTTGTCTGATGGTCTCAGAGTCTCGAGAGAAAATGTTCTTCCTAGCTTATACGCGGGGTTTTACAGACTGATCAGTGCATCCGTTGGGTACACGTGTACATCCCGTATAATTGTTTTGCTGGTATTGGAAGTTCAATTCTTAATTCCATCTACTTTGTCTTTGCAGGAAAGGATAGCCGGTGATGGATGTTGTATTTGGTGGTACGTGGTGAATTGTGGTGATCCATGGTAGATTGTGGTGGTGATGTTGATGGTGGATTGTGGTGGTCAGGGATGGTGGTGGATTGTGGTGATCCATGGTGGATTGTGGTGGATGGTGCTGAATTGTGGTGACGATGCTGACATATATAGTGGATTGTGGTGGTGGATGGTGGTGGATTGCGGTGATGATGTTGATGGTGGATTGTGGTGGTGGATGGTGGTGGATTGCGGTGATGATGTGGATGGTGGATGGTGGATGGTGGATGGTGGATGGTGGATGGTGGATGGTGGATGGTGGATGGTGGATGGTGGATGGTGGATGGTGGATGGTGGATGGTGGATGGTGGATGGTGGATGGTGGATGGTGGATGGTGGATGGTGGATGGTGGATGGTGGATGGTGGATGGTGGATGGTGGATGGTGGATGGTGGATGGTGGATGGTGGATGGTGGATGGTGGATGGTGGATGGTGGATGGTGGATGGTGGATGGTGGATGGTGGATGGTGGATGGTGGATGGTGGATGGTGGATGGTGGATGGTGGATGGTGGATGGTGGATGGTGGATGGTGGATGGTGGATGGTGGATGGTGGATGGTGGATGGTGGATGGTGGATGGTGGATGGTGGATGGTGGATGGTGGATGGTGGATGGTGGATGGTGGATGGTGGATGGTGGATGGTGGATGGTGGATGGTGGATGGTGGATGGTGGATGGTGGATGGTGGATGGTGGATGGTGGATGGTGGATGGTGGATGGTGGATGGTGGATGGTGGATGGTGGATGGTGGATGGTGGATGGTGGATGGTGGATGGTGGATGGTGGATGGTGGATGGTGGATGGTGGATGGTGGATGGTGGATGGTGGATGGTGGATGGTGGATGGTGGATGGTGGATGGTGGATGGTGGATGGTGGATGGTGGATGGTGGATGGTGGATGGTGGATGGTGGATGGTGGATGGTGGATGGTGGATTGCGGTGGTGGTGATGATGTTGATAATGGATTGCGGTGGATTGTGGTGATGATGTTGATGGTGAATTGTGGTCGTGATGTAATGGTAGTGGATTGTGGTGGTGGTGGATTGTTGGTGGTTATGATGATAATGACTGTGATTTTGAGCTGGTTTCCAAAAGACCAGAGCTAGGTGTATGTTTCGCATTTGGATCGATGTATAAACAGTTACGTATACATATATAGCTTTGATTCGAAAATAAGACCGGAAAGTACCAGTTTTAGTTTCTAGTCATGATTATCGGTTAAATAATTCAAAAACAATTTGCAAATTCCGGCTCAATGAATAAAGAATGAATGAAGGTTTATTACTGAAACAAACTCCTGGTTTTTACATTTCCAAGAAATCATCCTTGACCTGACCTTCACTGAAATTAGTGCGTGAATGCTGCACAAAAGTCCATACAACTGCCCGTTACAAGAATTCACTACTTCAAGTTAGCAACTAAAAATTGCTTGAAAAATGTTTACAGTTTGTAAAGAGACTACAGTCTTTCTTTTTCAGTTTCATACTGATTGTCGGCTGATTGTTTAGTTTGGACTCGGTAATGTGGTTGCACGTTATATTCTCTGATCGATGACTACTGCTTATATAACCTACTCTAATGCAACAACTCAAGCCCCAACAACAGGGGTGCCGGTTAGGACAGACGTATCTTTGGCTTCCAGTGTCATTCTTACTGTACTATCAAGTATTCTCTTCTCAGCTGCCTCTATTGTCTTATTCTTGTACTACTGGAAGCGACTGGGAAGAGGGTTTGTCGAAACAAGAATCGGCATCGTGATTTTCTTTCTGGGTGCTTTGCTTACCACCATCACAACTCTTGGATGCTATAAACACGAAACAATCTATGGCGTCTACAGACTTTTGGTCGAGGTTTCTATTGGTGTAATTCTTGTGATTACCGGAGTTGTCTTCCTATTTGAGCGACAGAGTCCTGGTAGAGGGAGAGACGACTATGGACGACCTTTGATTCCTGTTGGTCACACACATGGTAGCATGGGGATAGTCATCTGGGTGATCACGCTACCTCTCAGCGCTCTGGAGATGTTCTTCGCTATTGGCGCAGCTACTAAGTCCCCCGCACCTGTGTACGCTGCAATTGAGTTCATTTCTCTCACCCAGAAGCTCGTTCAAGCATCTATTTACCACTTCAGTTTACGCCATAAAGTACCAAGACCTTCGATGCGATTGGGGTGCTCATGGTTTTTGAAAATAATCTCTTTATTCAATTTTGCTTTATGGATCGACTCCATCGTCACTTCTCATACTGACAACGCCTTCGCCATGACGCTCTTTGGAAATGGCTTCTCTATCGTGAAATCTGCCTACAATGCCTTACTTATTGACTATCGGCTTCTATGTAGCTTCTTATTCCTGGAGCATGCATTTGAGCTCGAAGACACGGGGGATGGCAGAACAGAGACCCCTCATGATGACCCACGCCCTGACAGAGAGACATTGTTGACTAGTTCGTCTGTTAATGTCGAGGTCGTCCACTACTCTGGTTGTGGCTACATAATCGGGCTTATTTGTGTGGGCCTGCCGTTAGTCAATGGGCTGCAATACCTAGACTTTGTTGGAGACTGGTCAAACATTTTTCCTATCTTGTCTAATTTAGCAGTCATTTTGTTTGGTTTATTGCTTCTAGCTGGCAGCACTCCAACTGAAAACAACCGTAGCAAATGGCGGGAAACTGAATCTAAGGCAATAGATGTGATGGTTGGTTTCATGGGTGCTGTTGGATTCGTTTTCCGGTTGATGAAAGCATGCTTTTGTTTCCTGTGGACCTTTTCTACCGTGTCCAAACCAGCTGACGAGGTGCCTGCAAGCTCATATTTGG